>JBBDHG010000184.1:57500-317500 GCA_037951165.1 Lophius americanus
TTTCTGACACAGTCATTTTAGGTGCTCTTATTTTGAAGGACTGCGGTGAAGGTAACACGGCTAGCGGGCGTTGTGTATGTTTTCTGACCTGTTGGAATTTCACGACCACGCCCTTAAACCAACTGTACGACATTTCAAAGTGAAAATTAAACTTTGTAAGCGCCATTCATCTTATATCTTGGCTTTGATCTGCTTCTGAGCTCCCGCTAGCTTTAGCCGCTCTGCTAACGTTAGCTTCTTAACGTACTTTGTTCCCCGGGGTGATAATCATGTGTATGATTAAGTTTTTCGTGCCGATTCTTTTCGGGGATTTTCCTAAACCGCTTATTTCTTCGTTACCGGTGTTCTAAGTTGCGATCTTTGTGTTTTTCTAGTTTACCTTTGAGATGTTTTGGAGACGTGGTTTGCGTGTACGCCGCGTGCAACCGGCACTTAACCCGCCACCGGGAATTCCGATCAGACGATTGCCGATTTAATCAAACTTTTAGCTTACTAATTAGCATGTTGCACGAGAATCCTATCGAGTCAGAGGCTGGGTGTGTGTTGCGGCTAACGCTAGCAAACGTGTTAAGCTAAATGAAAAACAAAACCAGTTATTTCCGATGCCTCAACGCTCTGAGAGCCAAAGAGGTGCGACGTACAACAAAGTATCGTCAGCATATCGACCTTTGCGACTTTTTCTTGTGGTTGCTGACAACCGGATTAGTTCCTAAATCCGGGGTTGTCGGAGCTTCTTCCTGTGGCGATGTCACGTTTTCAGATTATGGGGTCAAGATTACTCGATGGCGATTATCGCGACCTCATCTTGTGATTGCGAAGACGGTTCTGGTTCTTTGATGGTGAGATGTAGCGTTCGTACACAGACGATGTTCTTCCTCTCTACTTCCTGACCTGCTCACTCATCGCAGAAAACCGTGACTGTATTTGTATCATTTATATAAAAACGTTTTTCACGTATAAACAGCGCCCTCGGTCGGGACTCACGTCATAGATGACCCTCTGGACGAGGTCGTACTCGCCCTCCAGAGACGCGTCCAGCAGCAGAGCCAGCGGGTTGAATTTGACCCGAACGCTGTGGTCGACCCGCTCCGAGTCGGCTTTCCGGAGGATGGACTTCTTACCCTGAGGGGGAGGAGCAGCGATGTTTTAGGTGGACTGACCCTTTAATGTAAGCGCCTTCGCATAGAGTCACTCACCGAGGGCGCCGTGACCTGTCCTGTGAACTCTGGCGCCTTCAGGTGGAGGCCATCGTCCCCTTGCTCCACCTCTCTACTGCTGGGGTAAGGTGGAGGCGGGTAGGGGGGGAACTGGTCCATGAAGTAGTCCGAGGCAGATGGACCCACCTCCTCCTTCTTGTCTTCCAGAGGCGGTGGCACCGACCGGTAGGAGGCGGGGTCGGGGATTGGCGAGCGAGGAGGAACGGGAGGCGGGGTGGAGATGTCCCCTGGGCTCTCAGCGAGGGGCTGGTTGTCCCCCGCACCTCCTGGCTCGTCTTCGTCAGGATAAGTCCCCGCTGGACAAACCGTCTCCATGGGGATGGTTTCCATGGCAGCCAGAGTGGTCTTCTGATAGAGCAGCTTCTGGATGTTGGGTCCGGCCGGGCCCTCGGGCTCCGTGATGGAGCCGCGCTTCTTCAGGGGCCGGGGCGCGTGGTGAAGCCGGCGGCGCAGGGCCTCCAGGTCGGCGTCGCTGGGGTTCCTGTGGGGGTTGGATAGGAAGGGGAGGAGCTTGGTGGGGCTGAGAGGTCGCGGGGTGGCCCGCTCTGCCGTTTCCGCTCCGACACTTTGGCCGTTACCGGGGCAACCGACGTCAGCCTCATTCCCATCAGCCACACATACGCCAGAACTCACGATGGCGCCGTCTGCGGCCACAGAATACTGCCCCCCACTGGCTGGGAGGACAGGTTTCCCATACACTGTGAGGGGCGGAGTCAGAAAACAGATAAAAGGTCAAAATGACCATTTACAAAGTTCTCCGGCAGGTTTTATGAACGTCGTATCAGAAGCTCACCTCTGGACTGGTTGCGCGGCAGCGTGCCGTAGCTGCTAGCTTGGTAGCCCTTGGCCTGCGTTGGTTGCTGGGTGTACATGGAGTAGATGGAAGAAGCCGCCAGAGTCTGAGGCTTCTGCAGCGCGGGGGCCAGAATCTCAGAGAGGTCAGGGGTGTAAGGTCGTACGGCGGCGGCTGGCGGGCTCTCCTTTTCCTGCTTGTTGGGAAGGGGGAGGGTATGGCTGTGGCCTGAGACTCCCGGAGCCCTGAGGTGGCCCCCTACTGAACGCACCTTACCAGGGAAGGTGCCGGTGCTGTAGGCGGGCTTGGAGGAGGTCGGTGGACCGGACGGGGAAAGCGGTTTGGGTTTACTTGGAACTGGAGGCGGTGCCGCCCTCTTGGATGAACCAGAGGCCTGAAGGGAAACGGAGAATTGATGCAGGAACAAAACTGCACCGGTGTCGTGGTTGTAATAGTTATAAACGGAAGTCGGTACCTGATTGTCCCCGAGCTGGTTCTCGGTGGTGGGACCGGTTCGCGAAGGGACAGGCGGCGGGATGTCAGACCCAGACAGGCTCTTCTGGTCTGTGAGGGTCTTACCGCCTACAAGAGGGACCATCATCAGCATAACGCACAAAATCAGAGGTTTGGACCCGTTGGATCTCAAGACCCGACTGACCTGATTGGTGGCAGTGGTGGCCGGACATGCGCGGCAAGGTGGAGGCGTGACCGTAACCTCCGCCCGGTTCCGGAAACGAGCCGCTCCAGCCGGACATTTTGGACGTCTTTGATGTGAAACCTGTGGAAGAAAACAAAGTCGGATGTTCTGGAGCAGAATTTAAAAAGGTCCACAATCCTCCACCCAGCTTTTGGGACCACGGTCTACAAGAAGTCTGGGATCAAGAACCCCAACCGGCCCCCCCAACAAGTCCTGCCCAAAGTCATTTTCGGTCTAAGTCGGCGGTCAGTATTTGGCGCCTACATCCAGAAGAACCGTCTACTGGTTCTGGCCTTCACCCTCTTGAACCCAGTCACGGAGGAAGGGCAGGTCGTCATCAACATTCCCAGTCCCGTCAATGTCAGTGGACCCAAAGAAAGTTCTTGACAGAAGGAGGGCGGAGCTTCAAAGACATTCAAATGTATTCCTGAAGTTCTACCGCCTCTTCCGGACTGACTTCCTGGACTACCTGAGGCTGGTTTGGCCGATCTGGGCGGGGGCTTCAGGGAGGAGTCAGGCGTCGAAAGGGTATTGGCGCCATCTGGGTAAGCTGGCTTCACCAGAACCTCCTGGCGGGGCGGCACCGGAGGACCCTGAGAGCTGGTTGCGGAGGACAATTGGATGTACGGCCCCACCGCCGCCACTCTGGAGACCCCGCCCTGCTGAGCGACGAGTCCGTCTGAAGCCTCCTGGAGGGAAGGGGGGGAAACTTATTCAGCACAGTTCAAGTTAAGTTCTGGTCCACTTCATCGTGGTCGCGCAAACCCACTGGTAGATTCTCCTTCTGCTGCAGCGCCGCCTTCTTCTTCCGGAGTCTCTGCCGTAGCTCGGCCAGCCGTCGGTCCATCGCCACCACCTCCAGGTTCCTCTTGTTCAGGCTCTCCCTCTGCTGCTGGACCCGGCCGCTCTGGTCCTGGTTCAGCTTGTTCCTAATCTGGAAGTGGAAAAAAGAGGAATCTAATGTTGAAAAAAAAGTTAGCTACTTAGCACTGCCTTAGCTTGATGCTATCAGGTTAGCCAGCCGGTGTAAATTCTGCCCTCTCAAGGGTAACCGTCGGGTCATTTTTGCATGTGGGTTCAAGTGCAGCGCCTTTAGCTTAGCATCGGATCCACCCAGTCTGACGGTAGCATTTAGCTTCTCCAGCACGGAAACACAGAAGCATTGTGGGTGATACAATCAGATTAACCTCTTCTTGGCGTCTCATGCAGTCCCTCCAGAAAGTTACGGGCTGGATGTGGGGGGGGGGGGGGGGGGGGCCATATTTGGTGGGACACGTTTCCACGATCATATGAAATGCATAGAAACTTGTTTGATTAGCATTCGTTGTTGTCATGGCGACATCTACCTGAAGGGACCCGCAGGTGTTTCTGAAACCAGAATAACCAAACGCCCTATTATTTTTGGACACTCAGACGAACAACTTGATTGACACCTTGATTGACGCCCCTGAAGGACATCCTGATGGACACCTTGGAAGACACTCTGACTCCCTGACGGACATCCTGACGTCCAGACGGACGCCGCGGATGAAACCCGCCATGCTGCCCTACGAGTCTTCACCTGAAGCTCTTTGTAGAGACGCTCCAGCTCCGCCGTGGAGGCGTTGAGGTGGAGAGGAGGGGGAGGAGTCTCCAGCCGACTGCTCCTCAGCGCCTCCAGTTGGTTGCTGAGCACCTCCACCCTGGAGACGGCGACCAGCAGCTCCCGCTGCTTCTGCTGGAAGAGACCGGTCATCTGCTCCACCTCCTCCACTGGAAGACAGGAGACAGTCCGTCTGTCAGCTCCGCCGCCGCCGCCGCCGCGACATCTGCGGCTCCGCCCTCCAATCAGAGAGGATTAAATGCTCGCAGTAACATCTGACACGGCAACAATCTTAACCTAAACCCTGTAGTTTCGATAGTGACGACCCCCGGGGGGTCAAAGGTCAAATCTACGTGATTTAATCTCATCTGATCTGACGCTGAGAATCGCGTGGAGACGTCAGAATAAATCCATCCTGCCGACGGCAGCGAGGAGGATCCAGAACCGCTGCGCTGGTAGGAAGCTAATGCCGACTGTCTTAGCTAACGTTAGCTATTTTCAGATAGCATAGCTAACATTAGCTGACTTCAGATATCACAGTTGACAAATGTCATCAATATCATGGCTAACATTAGCTCATTTAAATATCATTGCTCATATTAGCTAATTTCAGATATCATAGATAACATTAGCTAATTTCAGATATAGTACCTAGCATTAGCGGCCTTCAAATAAAATAGCTAACAATAACCAACGTCAACTATCATAGCTAACATTAGCTATTTTCAAATATCATAGTTAACATTAGATAACTTCACGTATAATAGCTAACATAAGCAGATTTCAGACATTAAAGCTAACATTAGCTCATTTGGGTTACTATAGCTAACATAAGCTGATTTCAGACATTAAAGCTAACATTAGCGCATTTGGGTTACTATAGCTAACATAAGCTGATTTCAGACATTAAAGCTAACATCAGCGCATTTGAGTTACTATAGCTAACATAAGCAGATTTCAGACATTAAAGCTAACATTCGTTTATTTCAAATATCGTAGCTTACATTAACCAAGTCAGATAATAATGCTAACATTAGCTATATTCAAATATCATAGTTAACATTAGATAACTTCACATATGGTAGCTAACATAAGCAGATTTCAGACATTAATGCTAACATTAGCGCATTTGGGTTACTATAGCTAACATAAGCTGATTTCAGACATTAAAGCTAACATTAGCGCATTTGAGTTACTATAGCTAACATAAGCAGATTTCAGACATTAAAGCTAACATTAGCTCATTTGAGTATAGCATAGCAAACATTAGCTGACCTCCATCCCGCTCACCCAGTTTGCTGTTGCTCAGGCGTTTCTGCTCCACCTGGCCCCTGAGGGCCCGGACCCGCCGGAGTTTGGCCTCCTGGTTCTGGGCGTTTTCTCTGAGCTGCTGAAGTCGGTCCTGTTCCGAAACCTCCTGCTGTCTGAGGAGACGCAGCCGCTGCTCCTGCAACGGGAGGGCAAAGGTCGCGCTAAATTGACGCCACCGCAGCGACTTTCAGAAACTACGTCACGTAAGAATTTAAAAACAATCAGAATGAAGGTCGAGTTTTTCTTTTGTTTCCAGTTTTAATGCTTCAAAGTCGAGCTTTCAGTTTCCGTCTGTTATCGGCGTCAATGCTAAACGAAGCTACGCGCTAACTGAACTCTGACCTCCGACCTCTATGTCTCATAATAATGACGGTTGAACTGTTGGTCGCGTTTGGAAAGGTGGATCGTCTCAGAGGAATGCGGGCAGAACCGGGGATCAAATCAAACGCCAGGGCGGCGACGGCGCCAAAATAGGGGCGGAGTCAAAGAACCCAAAACGAAACCCGAGACCCAAAAACCTCTTCCGTCTGGATTCTCTCTACCTTGGAAGCCAGAAGCTGCTGCTGGGCGTGGATCTGCAGCTGCTGCCGGGTCGCCAAATTCTGCAGGTCATTCAGCGCCAGGTCCAGAGAGGGACCAGAGACCTGTGACCCAGATGGCGCCGGTTAGCATGTAGCACCGAAGCTAACTCGACATTTCAACATTTATTATTATTAATTTAAAGTATTTGATCTGAGAATTCGAGCTAAATAAAAATCTGCTCCAGAACGATACTGGACCCGTAAGTTCTGGACCCCCAGACGATCGCTCACCCCGTTCTCCAGTCGTCTCTCCAGCGAAGCTTTACCTTGATTCCTCTTCGTCATCTGTTCGGCTGATCTTCCTCCTCCTGGACCAGAAAAACACAGTTAGAGGTCCTGAACCGTTTCACTGTGTGAACCCGGACTGTTTCACTTTATGACAAGATCTGTCAGAACTGGACCAGAACATGTTTTTCTGTTTTTGTTTTTTGTTGGGGTTGATTTGATCTTTGTATTTAGGACATAAAAAACAAATCATTGATCCCCTCCCCCTCTTCCTCTTCCTCCCCCTCCTCCTCTTCCTCCTCCTCCTCCTCCCCCTACTCCTCTTCCTCCTCCTCCTCCTCCTCCTCCTCGTCCTCTACTCATAAGCCATAAGCTGATTAGTCGTGACACGCTGGACCTCCTTCGTTATCGAGGAACGGATCGGGCCATATGCTGCCGGCGGGTCGGCAAGGAGAACAACTGGATTAGTGGGCGTCGTCCGCTCATTTAATAATAATAATTATTATTATTATTATTATTATTATATTTGTATATATTATAATTATTAGATCTATTTTTGTTTATATTTACGTCCATTTAATGTTGAAAACAAACAAACAAATAATTCTGGACTCAAACGCTTTAGTCTGATTGTGGTTTCTTTGGATCCGACCCGTTCTGCACAGGTTCTGATCGGTACCGGTAGAAGTCGGAACGCTGAAGCCAGAGATCGGATCTCGATGTAGGAAATATCAAAGTTGAAAAATCTTTCCAGAACGTTGAACCCTCTGAGGACTGGACTCTGAGCTGAAATCACAGGTTCTGATCCGACAACTCCTGATGTGTCTCAGTGGGGGGTTTGACCTCCATGCGCCTGTGTGAACGACATCTGGACCTGGTCCTGATGAAACCGATGGATGGATGGAGGATCTCTCCTCAGAACTGGATCAGGACATCATTGATCTCTACGACACGTCTGTAGGTCCAGAACCAGCATCTGGACCGAGCGGCGGTGGGCGGAGTCTCCTTACCTGCGTCGCGTCCAGGAGCTCTCTGATGACGCAGGACGTACCGGACCTCTCCCCTCTGCTGCCCCCATCGCTGCAGAACCTCCAGCATCCGCTCGCCTTCTCCGACCACGCGCTCTGATGGGTTCAGAGCAGACGTTTGTTACAACGCCGAGATGGCGGCTTTCGGCGCTCCCCGCTTCTGGACACTCACCTGAGCCTCGCCACGTCTCGGCCAGGTAGCAGCTGCCCTCGCCGGGCTCCTTGCAGAGTTCCACCACGTCTCTGCAGAGAGTCTCCGGCGTGACGGGAACCTCGCTGAAGAGCTGCTCGCTGCTGCTGAGGTACACGGTGAGGAATGTCTGAAAACACAGAGGGGTAGGGGCGGGGTTAGTGCAAATAACAAGAGGTGGGGGCGGGGTAAGTGCAAATAACAAGAGGTGGGGGCGGGGTTAGTGCAAATAACAAGAGGTGGGGGCGGGGTTAGTGCAAACACATAGATGAAGGGGCGGGGTTAGTGCAAATAACAAGAGGTGGGGGCGGGGTTAGTGCAAATAACGAGAGGTAGGGGCGGGGTTAGTGCAAATAACAAGAGGTAGGGGCGGGGTTAGTGCAAACACAGGGAGGTAATGGGCGGGGTTAGTGCAAACACATAGAGGTAAAGGGCGGGGTTAGTGCAAACACAGAGAGGTAAGGGGCGGGGTTAGTGCAAACACAGAGAGGTAAGGGGCGGGGTTAGTGCAAACACATAGAGGTAAGGGGCGGGGTTAGTGCAAACACATAGAGGTAAGGGGCGGGGTTAGTGCAAACACATAGAGGTAAGGGGCGGGGTTAGTGCAAACACAGGGAGGTTTATTTATATAGAATACAAGCAACACGAAGATTTTATGTAGAACAAAAGTCGAATTTTGTTCCGGAATCAAGAACATCAAAGTCACACCATTAACACACCAATGACGCCAAAGCCACATGCCATAAACACAGAAACATAAAAGCCATTGATCCGAAATAGATTAAAGCTATCAAAGTCACCTGTCATAAACTCATGAAAGACATAAAAGTCACTGGTTATAAAAGACACCAAAGCCACAAGTCAAAAACACCTTAAAAACATAAAAGTCAGAGATCAAAAATGCATTAAAGCTATCAAATACATCAAAGACAGTGGTTAAAATGACACCAAAGCATAAACACATCATAGTCACATATCACAAAGACATCAAAGACATGATATCCCTCTTTGAAGTATCTCAACATTTCCAGATGAGAATGGAGTCTACCGTTACCGTAAAGGTTTTGGGATGTTTCCTGCTGACGTCAGAGACGCCACCGGTCACATGACAACTTCATGTAGGTCACAGAATGGTAGCGGACTCTTACTTCCTACGTGCTAACGGTGTTAGCTTGGCTTATTATCACGCGTCAGGAAAGGGTTCAACAACAGGCTAACCTTTAGCTTCCTGTTTAAGCCGGTTGTTGTTTTTACTAAATATGTTATTTTACTGTAAAATAAAGAGTTCAGACGTTCATCGCCACAATCATGTCAGATTAAACGATGAATCTACTTTATATTTTTATTTTTATTTTACATTTTCTGGTCATTTCTATGAAGAGATTCAAATCAATCCTGAAACAGGAAGTAGAGAAACGATTATCAGTCCACCTTCCTCTTTCACCTTGGTTCCATCTTTGTGCTCTTTGTACTTGAGACACATTTAGATATTTGTGGGCACGCTGTAACTCCCATGATGCACTGGGCCATCTGTCACGCCAGCAGGATACCTGCTCTGAGCCAGACCGCCTCCCACCGCCGCCAACCCGCCTCCGGTTGTCCTGAGAAGAAGGTGCAGAGGGGCGGGGCTCGACGGCGGCGCAGGGATTACCCAGAGTGATTCTGAAATAATTACCTCAGCCGAAGACGAAGGTTACGTCTCCCTCCTCGTCATTTCGTGTCTTTGTTTGTCTTTTTGTCCCGAGATGACGGGAGAACTAAACTCGGTTTATCCTACAGATCATTTAATGTTGGCAGAATCTAAATATAATAAATGGATTCAAACAATAACAAATTTATATAAAAAAGCGCAAGTGGGCCAAACAGAGACACTGAAGTGGAAGAAGTTCTTCAGGCACAGAATGTGTTGGAGTTGTCGGTCTATTCCGAGCCAAAAATCAATGGAATTTCCTGGTTGAAATTGAAATTGAACGGTGAAGCTGGAATAACGAAGATTATCGTGTTACCATGGTTACCGGTCACTTAGGCAGGAAGTGAACATTTCCTCCTGGAGTTGATTTTGGAACCAAGAAAAATGGTCCGTACAAGGGTCTAGCTAACTGTAGCTAGCATTCCAGCTAATGTTAGCGCATCATCAGCCAGCATTTGTAGCTAGCACTATGTATGATGTTAGAACATCTATAGTCAGTACCAGAGCTAATGTTAACATATTTGTAGCTAGTACTACAGCTAATGTTAGCATATTTGTAGCTAGCACTTAAGCTATTGTAAGCATTTTGTAGCTATCACAACAGATAAGGTCGGCACATCTATAGCCATTGCTAGAGCTAATGTTAGCATGTTTGTAGCTATTACTTAAGTTTTGTTAGCATGTTTGTAGCAAGCACTATAGATGATGTTAGCACATCTGCAGCAGGCACTACAGCTAATGTTAGTGTGTTTATAGCTAGCACTACAGATAATGTTAGCACATCCTTAGCCAGTACTAGAGCTATTGTTAGCATTTTGTAACTAGCACTATAGACATTGTTAGCACATCTGCAGCAGGCACCAGAAAAGGTAGTTGGCGACGCCGAGAGCGAAGTCACGGGGAAGTAAACTGTTAATTTGGATTTGTTCTATTCGTCTCGTTCGGGCGGAACCAGGACGACAAAGAACCGGGACCGAGTCGTTATCGTGCCAAAAGCAGCAAAGTAACCGCCCCCCAATAAAACCCACCGGGTGACAACAGGAAGTAGGCCAGCTGTTCTACATTCAGCTCTGAAGGGAAACTGGAGCAGCGCCGCCGCCATCCTTCGGGTACACGCCGATGAAGTGGGTCATTGCCGTCAGAATCAGAACCGGGCCGGGCCAGGTAACGGTGCTCAGAGAGCGAGGGGCTGTCGGTCCTTCAGGGCGATGTGAGGAGGAGGAGGAGGAGGAGGAAGCGGAGGAGGAGGGAGGTGTCGTGTCCTCGCTGAGGCGCATTATAGAACCGGTACCAGAACCGTCAGACACCTGTTGACCCATTTCTTCCACATCTTCTCCGGTGACGCTGACTCACAGCTCACACCTAATGTAGAAAGGACGCTTTCACGCCTGCCTCGTTTGGTCCAGAACAACATAACAGGTGGGAGACCCGCCCAGCACCGAGGTCCGGATCGAGCAGCCAGAACCCGACGCTGGTTTGTTCGGTCGGTGTCTCAGTTTGGATCAAACTGACTTACTGCTCGGTTCTTTTTAAGCGCAAAGAAAGAAGTTCCTATTACAGTTGAGGGGATTCTGCCTGAAGATGAGCCTCCTGTTGGACCGCCCACCAGAGGGCGGCCCAACAGAGGACCGCCCACCAGAGGGCGGGCCACCTCTGAGGCGTCGTTGGCCTCTTGGGGCTGCAGCTTTGAATCCAGACTAGAATTAGCATCAAGCCAGTTAATCCCATCAACCAGCCCCCAAAACACACACAGCCCCTCCCCCAGAGACGGATGATACTATACTGTGTACAATTACATTTATTACAAGGTTTACGAAACAATTACAAGTTCTTTTGTAAACCTTTATCTTATAAGTGACCCTTTATTTTTTTTTCTTCCAAAAAAAAACCGACTTAATCATTTATTCAAAACGTTTGTATTCTTTCTGGAATCGGATACAAATGTATTTCAAAAACTTAATTTATGATGAGTAATAGAAGAAGAAAAAAACTGTAAATAACACAAAATAAAAAAATAAGAAAATTTCCAGTCAAAATTTAATTAAGTAAGTTTTTAAGTATTAATAAAGTAAAACATAGATAAAAAATAATTACTTAATACTCCAAACAAAACAAATTCATGAAAAAATAAAAAATGTTTACCAAAAGATTACGATTGAAACGAAACACTAAATTTTTTTATTATTATTTTTCTTTCTTCTTTTATTATTGTATCATTATTATTATTTTTTTCTATCATTTATTATTTTATTATTATTGTTATTACTAAACAATAATGAATTTCGTATCTGGGTCCTGAACATCAATTATGGCTCCTCCTGTGGGCGGAGCCTGTCTGTAAAGCGTAACCATGGGAACAGACGGACACAAACAATAATATTAGACGGTTGGGCTTCCTAACAGTCGGCCATTAACGCCGATCAGTCCTGACATATGGTCGACCGCGTCACGTGACCCACAGACACTGGATTAACGACAGACGTCTCAGACCCCGCCCCCTTCCTGCTCAGGACGCCACCATCAACGACACACCGCAGCACGGAGCTGTCATGCTAACTGTTAGCATGTTGACGTTCTCGTAGAAAATACTCAAACCCTAAAACTGAAGAATGAATGTTCAAAATCATAATTGTAATCGTAAGAACAAATAATAAACAAATATAAACAAACCGCAAAACAAAAGGAGGAGATAAGATTCTGGTGTTAACCGCGAACAGGTCCCGCCCCCGAACCCGGTTTATATGAATCCTGTAGTTTTTGTCGAAAAACAAACAAACGGCTCACTGGAAGTCAACGTCAACAAGATCTGGTCTCCGTGGCAACCGTTGCCAGACACCACGGCAAGCTGCTCTGAGCCAGACAGACGGCGAGGATAGAGAAGGGGGAGGGTTCAAACATAATGAGCTGACAGGAAGTAGAAGTAGAGAAGTTCAGCTAAACACTTCCCCAAGCTGACCTTCCTCCTCCTCCTCCTCTTCATCATGTTCCTGTTTCCGTCAAAAAATATAAACAAATCCACTGCAGCTAACATTAGCCTGTCTGCAGTTATCACTGCAGCTAATGCTATCACATCTTCAGTTAGCATTACAGGTAACATTAGCTCGTCTACAAAGCACAACAGCTAATTTTATTGTGTCCACAGCAAATGATGCTGCTAATTTTACAATGTCTGTATCCAGCACCACAGCTAACGCTAGCACGTCTTCAGCTAGCAGTTCAGCTTACATTAACATGTCCACAGAAAGTACAATAGCTAATGCAGCAGCTAATTTTAACATGACTGTATCCAGCAATACAGCTAACGCAAGCACATATTCAGCTAACATCACAGCTAACATTTGCACTTCTTTATCTAGCACTACAGCTAATGTTAGCATATCCATAGCTATAGATAAATCTAATGTTTGTACTTCCTTATCTAGCACTACAGCTAATGTTAGCATGTCCATAGCTAACAATAAACCTAATGTGGACATTTCAGTACCCAGCACAACAGCTAAGGTTAGCATGTCTGAAGCCATCACTTTATCTAATGTTAGAATGTCTGTAACTAGCATAGACATTCTAACATTATAAAATCTGTGCTAAGTACTGCACTAAAGCTAATATTGGAATGTTTGTAGCCAGCACTGCAGCGAATGTTAGCGCATCCGAAGCCAGCACTCAAGCTAATGTTTGTACATCTATAGCTAGCACTCCAGCTCATGTTAGCACATATGGAGGCAGCACTAGAGCTAATATTTTCACATCTATAGCCAGTACTACACATATTGTTGACATGTTTGTTGCTAGCACTATAAATAATGTTGGCACAGTAACTACAGCTAATGTCACACAATCTGTAGCATGTTAGCACTTCTGAACCAGCACTACAGCTGACGTTAGCAACGCCTGCCGCTAGCACGACAGTTAATCTCAGCAGATCATTGTGCACACCAGGTAATGTTAGCACTTCTGAACCAGCACTAAAGCCAATGTTAGCATGTCTGTAGCTAGCATTACCACAAAGAGCTATCTTTGTTAAAGTTACCCAATTACCAATATCTTTTCTTGAGATAAATAGCTTGTCATTACATTCGATGAGGTTAGCTTAGCATTTTAAGTAGCCTCAGCCAACAGTCAGCCTCGACACAGCTAGCCTCCTCAGCAACAGGCTATTAACAATCAGGGGTATTGGATGACATTAGCTTAGCATTTCTTTGTGGAACGTTAGCGGCTGGCTGCCTGAGATTCCTTGACAACGTGCTACTTCCTGTTTTGTTGTTTACTGTTTTGTCATGTATCTCACATAAACCCGTTGGTCGGGTGAAGAAGACGTTGGGACAGTTACGTCATGAGAGACGCGTGACGAATCCCCCCAGGACCACCGTGAAGATTTCTGCCAACAGTGCAGATGATGGAAAGGTCAAAACTCTCCGCCATAAACGGCCGAGCAGCTGCAGAACGATTCAAATAAAACTACAATCTTAATATTCCCCTTTAGTTAAACATCTGTTAGATTCATAAGATATCAGAGGCCTGGACTGAGAGGAAGAATCTGATTGGACAAACAAACTACAGTCCCGCCCCCAAAAAAGAGGGACAAAAAAACTACATTTTTATAAAAGAACTACATTTATTTTTAAAACAACTAATAATCAAAATGATTCATAAAATAAATGAATTTGTGAAAGGTTAATTTTAAAAGCGAGTTAAAAACAAAGAATTTAAAAAAACAAAACAAAATAAAAATCTATTAAGTAAATTTAACAAAAACTTTTTTTTTCTTTTTTTTTAAAAAGCTTAACAGAAACAAGCACTAAATAATAAATACTTAAACGAATGAAAAACAAGAGATCCATTTTATTTTCAGATAAACGTAAAACAAATTAAACCCAACGTGTTTCCATGGAAACAACAAAAAATAAATACATAATTGACTGAAAGTTACAATCTTTTTGGGTTAAATGTTAAAAAATTTTACAGAAAATCTGACGTGCTTAGAACGATAAGATGAGAAAATAAAACAACGATGAAGAAATAAAATAAATTTAAAAAAAATAAACATAAATCATTTAATATGAGTTTAAATACTATGAAAATTTAAAATGAAAAATGTTGCTGGTTACTTGCTTACTAGAATCAGTAAAGGTGTGACGTATTAGTGTCATTTATATGTTTTAAATTTTTACTATACACTATATACAGAGTATATATATAATTATTTGTATTATATATCTATATTTATTTGATTATACGTGAAAATCTAATTCTCTCAACTACAAATTGAGTTTGTTGCTTCCACATAATTTCATTAGAGAAGTTTTAACACTTGCATGAATTGTTTTTCCATCGTAATTCCTGTTTTTACTGAGTTTTTAATGTGTCTTTTTTATTTTCACGTAGAATATATGAGAAAATAAAAACAGACATTCCCTCCACTCTGATCGAACCTCCTCGATCGTATGAGAATCGAACATTCTTCACCATCTTATTTAACAATACGCTTCGTGTATTTAGCGGGGAGAAAGAAGGGACCGTGTGTGAAAGGTGTGAATATTTACCGGCATCATGTTGATGACTGCAGCTGAAAGCATCAACCCTCTTCGGCTCTGATCGTCTACCATCCAGCTCCTCCTGGACCTGTTGCGGCGGAGCAGCGGGCCTGTGCGAGCTCCCTGCCCGCAGTACGGACACTCAGGCTGGGCATGAGGCGATGCGACGAGCCGCTTCCTCTCCGCAGCAGAAACAAAGCGGCTCCCACTGAGGATGAGGATGATCCTCGGTCCGTGTGACGGTCTGCGCGCACAGCTCACCTGCACTAAGCGCGCACGCGACGACAGCTGCACTTCCTCTGCTTCTTTTCACAATAAAAGCATAATCTGTAGCCTATAGCGTATTCATTCAGATTTGATTTATGGAAAAATAATTACATATATGCGTGAATCCTATTTCATGGTTTGATTGTAATGTAATATGAAACATTTATACACATATATATATATATCACTCACAAAAAATATATAATCAAAGCTATGACATTAGCACTTCCTCTGCTTCTTTTCACAATAAAAGCATTATCTGTAGCCTATAGCGTATTCATTCAGATTTGATGTATGGACAAATAATAACATATATGTGTGAATCATATTTCATCGTTTAAATTAAATGTTATATGAAACATTTATAGACATATATATTTATACATTTCACTCACAAAAAATATATAATCAAAGCTATGACATTAGCACTTCCGCTGCAACAGGAAGTTTATTACCCTTCTTTCAAAATCTCGGGTAGTAAAAATTACCCATGATAGATTAGATTTCTTAACCGGACACAACAAAATTATATTGTAAATATGTGTAAAATTTACGTTTTTTTTTAAGAACGTGAAGGACATTTATTCTTCATTTTATCGACAAACCGTCGAAAAACGACAGATTTTATGTTAATTTCAAAACCGGAAGTACGTCATCTGACTGAAACCGTAGAGGAAGAAACCGACATGGACGCGTGTTGTGGATAATGGAGCGCAACCAAATGGGACTGTAAATACTATTACATTAGGTATGTAAACATGTCTTTAATCTCAAACAGAGTAGATTATATCGTTAGTTAAGCGGTGTGTTCATGTAGCGTGTTATTTCTCACATCAAGAACCCGGACGTAACTAATCAACTCGCTGTCTTAAATCCTCTTTAATGGCCTGATTTTATCTACTCTAAAACGTTATAAATGTGATATAATGTGTTGTTTATCATGTGTGGGGTTTTATTGTATAGTTCCTACTACCAGTTTCAGGTTATACATGAGAAGAAAGTCCACCAAAACACCGATTTAAGTTAACCCAGAAGCTCTTCTTTATGAACTCAGACTTAAGATAACTCGAACATCGACTCTGTGATAACTAAAGTCCCACCATCTGTTCTGAAAACCAAACCTTCCCATCTTCTCCTCATCTCCTCTGTTCCCCCAACAACCTCCCTCTCACCGCTGGGGATTCACTCTCTCACTTCATCCAACTCACAGCCAACTTAAACGCTGACGTTAAGTTTAAGTTTAACTTAAACGTTCATCCTCACACCTTCAGTTTCTACCTTCATGAAACCCTCTCTTCAAATACTCCTCCTTCAGAACCCCCCCCCTACTCCTTCTCCTCACATACTCCTCCTTCAGAACCCCCCTACTCCTTCTCTTCCCATCTACTCCACGAAAGAACGGTTTGTACCCTCCCCTGATGCTCAGAGCTAGGCTGCCTTTCCACCTGGTCTCTTGGTTAGCTACTTTCAGTTAGGCAGTCCAGGTTCATACTGACAAACAGTCCAGGTTCATACGGTGAAACTCTTCCGCCCCGTCTTACACTTCCTCCTCTGTTTTCCACAGCTGGTGATTGAGATGAAGGGCAAAGAGAAGCAGCGGCGGGAGACGGCGGCCTCAAAGAAAAGAACCGTGGCGGCGGGCAGCAGCGACGACGAAGACTCCGATGTAGAGAGGAACTTCGCTCTGCTCGCTGAGAGAGGAGGTGTTGAGGAGGTAGAGGGACAACATGGAGGAGGTGAGGAAGAATTCCGTCCTGACGGTGAGGAAGACGATGCGTCGGACGCCGGTGAGGAGGAAGCCGAGGAGGGTGGGGTCAGTGAAGGCTCTGACGGTGAAGGCTCTGATGACGAAGGCTCTGATGACGAAGGCTCTGATGATGAAGGCGTAGCTGGCAGCAGTGGGATCCAGACGAGAGAGGACATCAAACAGGGTGAGTCTCACTGAAAACGTCGACGTGTTGACTTTGAAGAGCAGCTCAATATGCCGATGATGCCGTGTTATATGTCGCCCTCCTGTTAGCTAACGGACGCCGCTAACTCTTCCTCTCCCTCACAGAACTTTCCAACATGTCCTTCGAGGAAATCATGGAGCTGCAGAAGAAGGTGGGCACCAAAGTCTACAACGAGGTCGCTTATGGCAGCAAGAGGGGCGCCAATAGCGGCCAAAAGAAACGGCTGAACAAGAACAGGTCCGAACCATCAAATACTAAACGGCCGGCTTCACGCGGGGCAATACATCCCATAATAATCCACAACAATTCTCATGTTATCTCAGGACACGCTAATGTTGGCTCCTTTCAGCTAACATAAACACATTGCAACAATTATGGCTAATGTTATCGCATTACAGCCATCATAGCTAATGGTGGTAATTTCTGCTATCATAGCTAACTTTGGCTAATTTAAGCTAATGTTTGCCAATTTTATCCGCCATAGGAGATGTAAGCTACTTTCAGGCATCATAACTAGTATAAGTTAATTTTAGCCATTTTAGCTAATTTTAGCTTCTTCTGTCGTCGTTGATAATATAAGCCAATTTAGCCCATCATCGCTAATATTGCCTCATTTCAGGCCTCACTCATCATCATCACCTAATGATGGCTAATCTCAGCCGATGTTACGAATGTTAGCTAATGGCATCCATCATAGCTAACGTTGACTTATTTCAGCCATCATGTCCAATTTTTTCCACTTCCGTCATCGTAGCTAATATTAGCTCATTCATAATATTAGCCATCATATCTTATTTTGAATATTGTTGCCATCAAAGCTAATGTTTGCTTATTTCGTCTGCCATAGCTAATGTTGGTTAATTTCACTCATAATGGCTAATGTTGCTAACATCAGCCATCACAGCTAATGTTGTCTAATCTGCGCTATCATAACTACTGTTGGAACATTTCAGATCTCATAGCTCATCGTAGCTACTGCTAGCTAATTTCAGCTATCGTAATGTTAGCTCGTTTTAGTTATTGTAATCACCTCAGACACTCCCAGCTATGGTGGCTATCATTAACTGATTTAAACTGTCAATGCTATAGCGAGCTAATCAGAGCAATCACTGATGGAACTAGCTGGTACCAGCTATCATCAACAAATGTAGCCAATCACAGCTACCAAAGCTAACGCGATCTGATTTCAGTTGCAGTTACTTAAAGAAGCCAATGTCAGTTATCATCTCTAAAGTTAGCTTATTAGCGCTCCGCTCCGTGTTTCAGGCCCACGGAGGTTTCAGCAAAGAAGCCGGCGCCGTTCCTCCGTCAGGTCGTCGCCGTCAAGAAACCCGTGAGTGAAGATGGACACCCGCCGATCGGCTCCGTCGGCCCGGCAACGTGAAATAATTTGGTTGTTGGTTGTTTTTTTTTACGCAGTCTTTTCGAGATCCTCGATTTGACGACCTGTCGGGAGAATACAAGTCGGAGATCTTTGACAAGACGTATAGATTCATCGGTGACATCAAACAGAGGGAGAAGGAGGTGAGGATGAAGGAGTAGAGGTGGAGGAGGTGCAGGAGTTTAAGTACATGGGCTCAACTGTTCATGAAAAACGGGGACTGTGGCGAAGAGTGTGAGGAGTTATCTGTGACAGAAGAGGAGCAACAGGAGTGAAGGGAAAGGTTTCCAAGATGGAGGTGAGAGAAGTTCTGCTGGAGGGTTTAGAGACGGTGGTTCTGGCCAGAAGACAGGAGGCAGAGCTGAAGATGTTCAGATGTTCTCTGGGAGTGAGGAAGAGGAGGAAGGACAGGATTAGAAAGGAGGACAGTCCAGGTTAGACGTCCTGGAGACAAAGTCAGAGAGGACAGACTGAGATGGTTCTGACCCGTGAAGAAGAGGAGGGATAGTGGATCTGCTGGTAGAAGGATGCTGGAGATGGAGCTGCAGGCAGGAGAAGAAGAGGAAGACCAAAGAGGAGGTTTCTGGATGTGGTGAGAGAGGACATGCAGTTGGTTTGTTCTTCGTTGGTTAGAAAAAAGTTGTTTTTTTTCTTCCGCAGGTGGTCAAGAAGCAGCTGAAGAAGACGAAGAACAACAAGGAGAGGAAGGAGAAGCTGCAGTTCCTTCTGAAGAGGATGGTGAGGCCCATGATGGTGATGATTATGGTGATGATGACGATGATGATGATGACGCCACTTCCTCTGTGCTTGCGTTTCCTCCGCAGGAGGAGCAGGAGCGAGCGAAGAATAACCGCGAGCAGCAGCGGGAGAGAGAGCTTCAGTTCAAGAGGCAGCAGAGAGAACGAGCCAATCAGGGCGAAAGACCGTTCTTCATCAAGAAGTGTAAGAACCGCGGCTCTGGTTCTGAAAAGTTCTGCCCCCCCAACGATTCATGAAATCTATCGAATTAACTTTCAACAGTTTATTTGTCGACTGACTTTCTAATCATTAGTGGGGTCGGTCCAAACCCCCCTGGCCGGATCGCCAGCAATCAGAACCGACCCGCTTCTTTGACTCTTAGGAGATAAGATCTAGATGATAATAATTGGAGGCTAACGATCGCTAGCATGCTACAGGTGACGGAACCAAACCCGGTTCTGATTTAGTTTGTTTCCTTACTGCAAAGTTTCAAAGCTCTCATGGACCAGTTCTTTTCTGCTGGTCCAGAACCAAGAACCGATCACATCATACGATGACGTAATGACGTGGTTCTCACTTGGCTCCTTGCCAATAGAAATGCAAACAGGTTCTTATGAGGTTCTTGAGTAGAGCCAGCTAAGCTCTAGCACTGGCATCGAATTAGCACCAGGTTCTTTTTGGTGGAAAAGGTGCATCAGAGAGAGAGAGAGAGAGGGCCTGAATGTTAGAATTGAAATTTGCTACCTTTAGCTAACGTTAGCTAACTTTAGCTAACTGGGCTTACGTTAGCTACGAGCTGAAGTTAGCGTTAGCATGCGCCTGAAACTGCTCCTTTAAATCTGGACAAGTCTGTTGAAGTTCGAGTGAGAGAGCATCTAAAAACACAAGTGTGTAAACGAGAACGTAGAATAATGTTCTTTGTATATTTTGATTTAGTTCAAGCGCTGTTGATCTGATCTAAACTTTTGTTGTTTTTGTTGTCGTTGTTGTTGTTGTTGTTTTGCAGCCGAGAAGAAGAAGCTGCAGCTCGCCGAAAAGTACCAGGAGCTGAAAAAGAGCGGGAAACTGGAGAGCTTCCTGAGCAAGAAGAGGAAGAGGAACGCCGGAAAGGACCGCAGGAAGCTTCCCAGACAGGCGCCGGCGTGAGGCGTTCGAGGACACTCCTAAGCGGGGGGAAAAAAGAGGCTATTCTCTGTGGTGCGTTCACTGACGCCGGGGAAAACTTTCAAACGATCAGAGCAATGTTGGTGTTTGAGACTCACTGGGATTTTTTGACTCCTTCTCATCGTCTTCATGAGCCTCAGACTCTTGAAAATAAACTGACACCACTGATGTCGGACAGACTTGAACACATCGTCAGTGTGATCAGAACCAGTGAGGAGATGGATCACATGACCGTTTCACCGCAGACTTTAGAAAAAGTTTTTAAATAAAATACTTTGGATGTTTGTTTTGCACCAGAGTGACGTTTTAAGTTTGTCCTTTTTGTCCCTCCCCAAAAGTATAAATCAACAAGATCGCGACATTTCACGTCTGTTGGAACATTATGACCCAGAACATCCTAGTCTTTTATTCTATTATTCTGATATTACTAAATTCATTAATTTGTCTATTTATGCAAATAATTAAATGACAATATATCATCATTTATACGTTATATCATAATTCCGTAAGATTGTATAATATTACATGATAATCTTAGAGGATTGGGGTAGGAGTGTGTTTATAGTCCAGCAGGGGGCGAGAATGCGACCCGGAAACAGTTTAAATACAAATCACGTTTCCCGCAGCGAAGAAGAAGCAGACTTCCGGTTCCGTTCATCATGGCGGATATAGAAGAAACAGCCTGAAGGTGAAACCGGTTTGTTATTTCATTGGCATTTTGTTTAGTATCAGTAAAAATACAAGATCATTATTATTATTATTACTGTAGTTTCGGTAGATTGTAATCTCCGTAGTAGCGGGATAAACGGAAACCCGCGAGCCTGAAAGAGCTATGCTATCTCTGTTAGCATGTTAAGTAACAACCTGCTGTGGTCATTTATCAGAAAGCTGCTCATATTTCTGCGTCTATTAATTAATTCATCTACTAATTAGTTAATTAAGAGCTTACAGGTAACTCATTTATGATATCTTATATTTGACATCTTGTGTTTATGGTTGGTAAAACCTAAAATGAACTGCTAACAATTAGAGACTTTACTTCTAGCTAGGAGTCAGAGCCGGTTCGGTTTTAAGAGTCAAAGCCGGTTCTGTTTTGTAAAGAGTCAGAACTAGCTCCTTCAGCTATGAGTCATTTTTAACCCTGTTAGCGAAGAGTCACTGCTAGTTCCCAACATTAAATCCAACAGAAGGACCTGTTTGGTAGGAGCTCATATTTCCTGGCGGTCCCTGAATGCAACATTAATTTGCAGAAACCGTTAATGGACAGGAGTCGGTGGCGGATCCGGTCACCGTTAATGGTTGTGATTGTGTTGCTATACGTCTGGATTGACTCAGCACCATCTCTGTTTTAGCAATGGGCCTGAAGGAGTTCTGGAGGAACTATAAAGTCCTGGTAGTGATGGTACCAAGTCTGGGTCTGATCCACTGGGGCTGGTACAACCTGAAAGACAATCCGCAACTGAACAAATCCAGAGACGACTACATCCCAGAACCGGGTATCGTCGCTTACGTCACACAGCCGCCACCTCCTGCCGCCTCCAAGACCAAGTAACCGACTTGGAGGTAACGACAGTGAGGGAACGGGTCCACATCCCGAAAGACCCGATCACCGGCTCCGAGTCACACACTAACACACACATGCTAGTTGGCTTTTTGCTTTTTGAATTTCAGACAGTCAGTGGCTAGCCGTGTGTCGATAGCTGAAATAAGCAATGGTTAGCTATGCTAAGTTATAAGCGCTCATGTTAGCGTCACAGGAAAAAACTGGATTCAGGCGAGTCTCGTGTTTTTATTCGTCTTTTTCTTTTCTTTTTTACCGCATGACTCGTCTTCTAGTGATTCCGACCCAGTGGTAAAGCATACAAACGTCATTCATTCACAAGACACAGATCGCAGAAACAAGAATTAGGGGAAATTGAATGGTGAAGATCTGAAACTCCTCCCTCTTTGAGGAGCCAATGGTTCGTCAGCTTCTTGGCTCTCCTGTCGTTTGATCTTTACAACGACACAACCCACAGTTTGACCCCCATCCTGACTTCTTCAGGGGTCACACTCTTATCTGTTAGTCTACCCAAAACACACACACACATGCAGAAACTCACACACACGCATACACACACTCACTCACACGCACACACACACGCACACAGAGCAGAGATGACTTTTGCACACAGGTGTGTCACCTGACCTAATCACCCTCTCTCTCTCCCCCCCACCCTTGCAGAGGCGTGTCATGAAGCCTCACAGCTGGCTGAGGAAGAACTGGATGTGGGCGGCCGGCGGCGCCTTTGTCACCGTCCACCTGACCACCTGGTTGATGCAGAGAGCCATGAAGAACTCCGTCCGCTCCGAGGTGGGAGGAGAACGCCGAGGAGACCCTGGACTGATTGAGGGGGGAGGGTCTGAATCGCAGCAAAAGACTGACTGACTGACTGACTGACTGATGTGGGCGGGATCTAATGAATCAACCAATCAATAAAAGACTTCCTGATGTTTCCTCGAGGTTCTACGGAGTTTGAAGGGGCGAGGCCAGAAAGTACTGATGTACCTGAACACATCAGAGAGGCGACCAAATCCCTCAAATTAAGTTTTAATCACTGAAACATTTTACAACAAATAAAAAACAAACAACTTTATTTACAAAAACATGCTGACAGCAACATTTTTATTTCTCAAGGTCCAAAAAGTTCCTGATGTTTTTTATCGGTCCAAAGATACTATCATCGTTGATTGAGAAAGAAATGATCCCGCCAGGGAAAGAAAAACAGTTTCCCCTTGACAAATAGCATGATGCTAAAGACTTTCCGACACGATCAGGCTTTTGAGGCTAGTGAAATGCTAAGCTAACATCATCAAAACATGAGGGGGTTGAAGTAGAGTTAGCTGTGGAGATGGCTAGCCATTACAGATGCTAACATGTGGTGTAGCAGTTAAAGGAATGCTAACATTAGCTGTAGTGGATACATATGTGCTAATTTTAACTAGCGGTTACAAGCGTGCTAATGTTGGCGATTTCAAATGCTAAGATAAAGTGTAGCGGTTAGAGTTGTGCTAATGTTAGCTGTGGCAGTTGCAGGTCAAACGTTCAGCAGGGGCACGAAAATGCCCATATCAAAAAAAGGTCAGAGGTCAACGATCCTTTTCAGGAAGTCGTCAAACTCAAGAATGAAACAAACTTTTCCTGAGATTTAAATTAATGAGTCCAAAATAATTAAATATTTACACGCAAACCTTCGCCAAACGGTTCTCGCTGGCGTCCAGCGCCCGTCCGTCCATTCCGGCTAAACGCCAAACTCCATCCTGTGTGACTGCAGCTTCCTGTTGTCCCGTTTGCCGGTCTGGTACCCTGACCCTTCCTCCCAGTCCACCAGCCGGTCCAGCGGCGGCGTGTGCCGAAACCCCGCCCTCTGCAGCCTGCCGTCGGCCTCATCGCCCTCTGATTGGCTCCTGAGAGTGGCGTCGGCAGAGTTCTTGGTCCAAGAGAGGTGGTGCTGGCGGGTCGTCTGGATCGGGTTCTGGATGTGGTGGAGGTGCTCGCGGGTGGTGCTGCTCACGCCGCTTTGGACGTCATTGTTGTCATTGGGCGGCGGCGGCCTGCTGCCTGTGCGGGTGTTTGTCTTCCTCCGCCATCTCGTCAGGAACCACAACAACATGGACGCCGTCGCCAACAACCAGACAACCGGCGCCAAGGAAACCAGCAGGCCCAACAGTCGCTCTGGAAATGGAGGTCACATGATCAGCTAACGAGCTAATCTGACCTGCAGTGACCCGATACGTGTTTAACTAAGTTAATCTAGGATAGCAAATTTAAGCCACAATAGATAACTTTAGCTAACTTAATCTACGATGGCTAACTATCAACGATGGCTAACTTAAGCTACAAAAGCTAACCTCAGGTAGGATCAATAATATAAGCTAATTTAAGATATGATGTCCTGATCCAACTAACTTAAGCTATGATAGCTAACTTCAGCTGCGACAGCTATCAATAGTTAAGGTAACTTATGGTAAGTACGAAAGTTAATAAAGCTAACTATTAACTTTAGTCAAGATAGGTACCTTTAGCTACGCCAGCTAACATGTGATATAGTATATAACCTTAGCTACGACAGGTAATATTGGCTAACTTAAGCCATGATAGCAACTTTAACAAGGACAACTTACATACGCTGGGATAGCTAACATTAAGCTACAATGTCTAGTTTTACCCACGACAGCTAATACTTGGTACGATAGGTAACACTAGCTAACCTTGACAAACTTGATTACATACAGTGGTTAACTTTTGCTTTTTTTTGCTAACTTTAGCTACAATAGCTAAATATTAGCGAACTTGAACTGTGACAGCTTACTTTAACTACAATAGCTCAGATTAGCTAACTTCAGCTACAATAGCAAACTAATTTCAGCCTTATAGCTAACTTTAGATACATAAGCTTAAATGAGCTTACTTAAGCTACGATCGCTAACTTTAGATACAATAGCTTAGATAAGCTAAGTCTATAGATAATTGATAACATTGGTCGGCTTTTGCTATATTAGCTAACTTTAGCTACAATGGCTAAAGATTAGCTTACTCAAGCTGTAACAGTTTACTTTTACTACAATTTCTCAGATTAGCTAACATCAGCCACAATAGCTAACTTTGGATACATAAGCTAAAAAGAGCTAACTTAAGATACGATAGCTAACTTTAGATACAATATCTTAAATTAGCTAAGTTTAGACACAATAGACAACATTGGTCAACTTTTCCGTAATAGCTAACTTTAGCTACAATTGCTCAGATTAGCTTACTTCAGCTTCATTAGCGAACTAGCGTCAGCCACGATAGCTAACTTTAGATACATAAGCTTAACTTAGCTCACTTAAGCTACGATAGCTAACTGTAGATACCATAGCGTAGATGAGCTAATTTAAGCTACGATCCGATGAACAGAAAGTTCCGACTCGGCTCACCGTCGCCGTGGCGACTCTGCCGTCTCTGGATGCGGATCTCGACGATGGCGCTGATGACGCTGCTGTTGGCGCTCTTCTTGCCGACCACGTCCATCATGCCGTCGGCGGCGGCGTCGCCGAAGCCCCGCCTCTGCTCCTCCGTCCACTGAAAACATTCAGCAGAGTATTATGGTCTGTCTGACGCGTCGCTGTGAGCGTCGTCTCGAGTGGCGCTCTCACCACGACCACGTGGATCTCATTGGCGCCGAGCGACGGCTCACAGCTCACGGAGACGTAGGAGTCGGGGGACGGGTTACCGCCGGCGTAGAGCCTCCGGAGTTCCCGACACACCTGCTCCACCGTCACGCCCTGTGAGGTGAAGTCAGACAACAACTGTCATAAATAAAAACATAAATGTAAAAACATAAATGTAAAAACATAAATGTAAAAACATAAATGTAAAAACATAGATGTAAAAACATAAATGTAAAAACATAAATGTAAAAACATAAATGTAAAAACAAACGTCCACTCAGGAGCCTGAACCCGGACTGACCTTTGACACGGCGCCCTTGTTGAAGGTCAAGGTGATGTTGGCGCAACTGCTCTCAGGGTCACACCTGGATGTGGGCGGGGCCCGGTGGGCGGGGCTCCAACACTCCCCTTGGGTGGAGCAGGGCGCCACGAAGCAGCGGTGGTCGGGGACGGCGACGCAGGTTTGGCCGGCGGGACACCGGGACCCCGGCGTCTGGAGGTCGCAGGGCGCCGGTCCGCAGCGGAGCTGTGGGGAAAAACACGGCGGCTCTTTTTACCGTCAGCGGGGGGAATTTAAATAAAACACTGGAACATTTTTAATCGTTGAAACCGACGTGTCAAACATCATTATTGGTTTTATTGGAATTTAATGACATGACGTGTGATAAATGCTAATAGCGGCTACATGCTGCTGTTAGGTCAATGTTGCTAAATGCTTCCAGCTGCTAAATGTTACTAGCTGCTCAATGTTGCTAAATGGTACTAGCTGCTAAATGCTACTAAATGTGACTAGCTGGTCAATGTTACTGGCTACTAAATGATACTAGCTGCTAAATGTGACTTACTGCCCAATGTTGCTAAATGCTACTAGTTTGCCCAATGTTACTAGCTGCTAAATGCTACTAGCTACTATATGTTAATAGCTGCTCAATATTACTGGCTACTAAATGCTTCTAGCTGCTAAATGTTACTAACTGATAAATGCTACTAGCCGGTAAATGTCACTAGCTGCCAAATGCTACCAACTGCTAAATGTTACTTACAGCCCAATGTATCTAAATGCTACTTGCTTCTCAATGTTACTAGCTACTTAATGCTATTAGCTGCTAAATGTTCCTAGTTGCTAAACGTTCCTAGCTGCTAAGTGCTACTAAATGCTACTAGCTGGAAAATGTTACTGGCTGCTTAATGCTACTAACTGCTAAACATCACTAGCTACTAAATGCTACTACATCCGTACAACATAATCTGGAGGAGTAAAAAAAAGCTAAGATAAGCCCCGCCTCCACTTCACATGTGACCTAATGTCACCTATTACAGCTGAAATTAGCTAAAAGAGTTGATAATAGCTAACTTGAGATAACAGCTAGAGAAAGCTATTACTGTCGATAATACAAAATGTTCGCTACAACTGAGGACAGCGAACAATTAGCTTCGACTAATAATACCAAATATTAACCTTTTGACTGATAATAGCAAATGCTAGCTATGATAACTGATAATACTCAATGCTAGCTATGATAGCTGATGATAGCTTATGTTAGCGTTGATAAGTGGTAATAGTTCATGTAAACTATGATAAATGATAACAGCTAATGTAAGCTATGAAGCTGAGATCAGCTAACGTGAAGTATGATGACTCAGCATGATGACTCAGCATGATGACTCAGCATGACAATGGAGTTTTGTTTTATTGTTACTTGATATTTTGAGCTAATGCTTTTAGCCTAACGGCTAATGCTTTAAGTTTAGCGGGTACGGTAAGGGTGTAGGCGACATGTTAGCCATTACCTTCGTGCAGCTGATTCTCCCATCGCGACAGCGGCACTTGTTGCAGTCTTCGTCCCAAATGCTTCCGTCCAGAACCAACGAACCGCCGACCTCACAGGGCCTCGCCGATTCTGCAACACCAATGACATCATGTCGCTGTGAGGTCACTGCGGTGACAAGCATCTGATTAAGGGTTAGGTAAGCGCGGCGTTTACGTCCTTGGCAGACCATTAGCATATATTACCAGTTAGTACCTCAATGCAGCTGGTAGCTAGTAGCATGTAGCAGTCATTAGTAGCCAGCTGTAGCTAGTAGTAGTTAATAGCTAGTGGTCTCGTGCTGCTACTCACCATAAGTAGCTAATAGCAAATACTAGGAATTAACCTTTAACTGCTAGTAGAAGTTAGCAGGTTATAGCAGTTAGTACCTGGCAGCAGTTAGTGGGTGGTAGCTGTTAGCAGCAAATAGCAGTGGGTAAAGGAAGCTAGTAGATAGCAGCAGTTAAGAGTAAGTTGCAGTTAGCAGCAACTAGCAGTTAGTAGCTAGTAAAAAGTCAAAGAAGCAGCTAGTAGCAGTTAGTGGGTATCAGTAGTTAGTAACAGATGCTAGGTATTAACTATTATTAGATATTAGGAGTTAGTAGCTAGCAGCAGTTTAGTTTGTAGTAACAGTTAGCAACTTGTAGGAGATGGTAGCTAATAGCAGTTATTAGGCAGGAGCTGTTAGCATCTAGTAATTGTTAGGAGCTAGTATCTGTTAGTGAGTATTAGCAGTTAGTAGCTAGTAGCTGTTAGCAGCAATTAGCAGATGGTAGCTGTTAGTAGTTGTAGGATGAGGAGGGAGGAGGACTCACGGTTCTGGCAGGTCGATCCGGTCCAGCCGGCGGCACAGAGACACTCAAACCCAGAGAGTCCGGGGATGCAGGTTCCTCCGTTCAGACAGGGGGCGCTCTCACAGCCGGGTCCATCTGTCAGACGGCGTTACTTCATTATCTTCAAAAAAAGGTTTTCGCTCTTTTGTGACGTAAAGTCGTTCATTAATAAAAGTTTTTTTAATCCTAATCCCAACGACGGGAACGATGGGAGGAGTTGGAGGCGGGGCCGACCTTTGCGTCGTCCGTCTTTAAGGCGCGAACAGTTCCGGCCCTCGTAGCCTTCGGGACATTTGCAGACGTAGTCGTCCTCCACGCCGAGACACCGGCCGCCGTTTCGACACGGACGATGGCGGCAGAGGTCTGTGTCCAACTGTTGACCCAACCACGAGTTAGCATTACATCGCCGTGGCAACCGTCGAAATGTTTTTTAATTATTCTAAAAGGTTTTTGAAGTATTTTAAAAGTTGTTTTCTTTATTGTTTTTTGAAAAGTACCTCATTATTTTTAAAAGGTTTTTTAATTATTTAAAAGATTTTTTAATAATTTTAAAAGTTTTTTTTTGAATTATTTTTAAAAACATTTTTTGAATTATTTTTAAAAACTTTTTTTTAATTTTTTAAAAAAACTTCTTTTTTATTGTTTTTGAAAAGTACCTCATTATTTCTTTAAAGTTGTTTTTAAATTATTTTTAAAAAGTTTTTTTTAATTATTTTTAAAAACTTTATTACTTTATTGTTTTTGAAAGTTTTTTTTTTAATTATTTAAATTTTTATTTTTTTGGAAAATTTCTTAATTATTTTTAAGTTTTTTAATTATTCTTAAAGGTTTTTGAATTATTGAAAAAACGCTTTTTAATTATTTTAAAAGTTTTTTGTATTTAATTTCAAAAGTTTTATTTACTGTTTTTGTAAACTTTTTCCATTATTCCCAAAGAAACGTTAATAAATTTGGAAAACCTTTTTGCTATTTAAAAAAATAGTTCCTTATGTTCCTTGTTTTAAAAAAAAAAAATCCTGATTATTATAAATAAGTTTCTCATTATTTTAAAAAAACAATTCTCACTTTAAACAGTAAATGTTTTAAGTTTCTCCTGAATTCATCAAAGTTTGGACGTTTTGAAATCATTGCGTAAACACCGCTGATGACATCATCAACCTCACGTTTTGGATCACCTGACAGCGACTCCCGGAGAAACCCGCGGGGCAGCGGCAGCTGAATCCGTTAATGTCGTCACGGCAACGGCCACCGTTGAGGCACGGCCCGCTGGAGCACTTCTCCACGTCTACCGCTCTGATGTCACAGTCGGAGCCGGTCCAGCCCGGCTGGCACTCGCAGAAATATCCACCAATTAGATTCGTGCAGGAGTTAGCATTCGCGCAGGGGCTACTGTTGCACTCGTTAGCATCTGAAAAAAAGCCACAAAGAACGGCATGCTAACAGTCTGACCTGAGAGGATATTAACCATACGTTATCATTATCATCACTCACAGCATGTTAGCGCGCTAACACGCTAACCGGTAGTGGATATGCTAAACATTTTATCTGCCAATAGCATCAGTAGAGCATATTAGCATTCTCACATTCCAAACTGAGATGGTAAGAATGCTTAATATCACATGCGCTATTAGCATCGTTTCTAAGAGTGCGTTAGCAAGCACACAAGCTAATCAGGAATGGTCGAGATGCTACATATTACACCTGCTAGCAGCATGCTAACATGCTGCATCAAAGCTGATCGCACAGCTTTAGCATATTCACCAACTCAGTTTAGTTTACCTGCTTTTAGCAACGCTACTGATAGCACCTTAGTATGCTAACACATACCGATAAGAACACCCGAGCCGTACTGACCGATGAGGCAGGTCTTTCCACGCCATTGAGGGGGACAGCTACACACGAACCCGTTGACCCGGTTCTGACAGGTTCCCCCACGATGGCAGGGATTTTCCAAACACTCGTCGACATCTGCGACACACAGAAGATCAACGACGCTTAAAGTTTCGCTCGGAGACGATCCGACAGGAACGTAAAGGTCGGAGCGGTTCTTACCAATGGAGCAGGCGGGTCCAGTCCAACCCGGGGGGCAGCGACACTCAAAACCCAGACCGGTTTCCTCACAGGCCCCACCGTTCAGGCAAAGTCCGGGCCGGCAAGCGTGGTCCACTAAAGAACCGAAGACCACATTATCATTAAAAACCTTCGCAAACACGCGACTAACATTAGCTTATTAATACTAATATCACCTCGTTGATGCTAAGATTAGCTCTTAACTGTTTGCATTAGCTTTTTACAGAGATCACCACAGTAATGCTAACGTTACCTATCAATGCTAACATTGTATCTGTAGTAACATTAGCACTTAAATGCTAACAGTGCATTTTCAGTTCAAACAATACATCTAGAATGCTAACAATGGATCGTTTATGCTAACCTTTTCTTCACTACAAAGACGATCTGTTCAGTGCTAATGCTACTTTTAATGCTAACTATACTTACTTACTTACTTAACTATACTTAAAAAAAGTATGCTAACAGTATGTTTAACGCTAAATCGTACTTACTCTTTGCTAACAGGGTTTTTTGTTTTTACATTTTCATTAACAGTACTTTTCAATGTATTAGCAACTGTTAGCATTAAATCAGCTAGCTCACATTTTAGCCCAGGCTCTGGTGGCGTTCTGATGTTCTGATGAAGTTAATTAACTTTAACGCTAATTTAAAAATAATAATTCTCACCGATCTGACATTTGACCCCGGAGAAGCCGTCTGCGCAGGCGCAGTGATATTTGTCCGGTCCCGTGTTGCTGCAGGTTCCTCCGTTCAGACACGGCTGCAGCGTCGCACACGTGTTCAGATCTGCCAGGAACGGAAGAAAAAAAAAACGCCAAAACATTCAAACCCGACGGATGTGAAAAAACAACAAACCTGTTTTATATTCTGGTGAAATGCACCTTTATCACAGAGCCGCCCGCCGTAGTTGGTGTCGCAGAGACACTGCCAGGGTTCCCCGCAGCCACCGTGGACGCAGCCGGGGTAAGGGATGCACCGGTCGCAGAACTCGCCATGCCAGCCGTACTTACACCTGAGGCACAGGTGATTAGCATGAGCAGGGTAGCATTAGCAGGCTAGCTTACCAAGAAACTGAACCGGTATGGCGGACTTAGTAAACGTCGTACCTGCTGTTAGCATTGACGGCGTTGCTTTGAAAAACGTCATTTGTCTCAATCGTCATTTGCGAACTTTGCGAACCAAAAACAAAATAAAATAAAAAATTCGGACCAATTTTTGTGGATTTGGAGAAAAAACGTACGACAGGGTTCTGGGGGAAGTTTGGAGGGACGGAGAAGAACGTTAGAATGTGAGGATATTCATGTGTGACAGCAGTGAGGTGTGCGGTAGGAAGGACGGATGGGTGGAGGTGGGACTGCACCAAGGATCGGATCTGAGCCCCTTCTTGTTTTATTCTTTATTTTCAATTCAAAAATATTCTTCCATCCATATTATTTTCAAAGTGAACAAATACGACATGTTTCTCTTCAGAACCCATCAGAGGCTAGAGTGTCGGGTTCCTGGTTCTGGTTCTGTCTCACCTGCACTCTCCAGGAAATTTGCAGGATCCATGTTCTGTGCTGCAGCCCGGTCGGCAGGTCGCTGCAGAAAATATATTTAAATAAGTAAAAACAAGAACAAATCCAAAGTGAATTAACGAGCAGACGGACCCGTTCACCAGCAGAACCCTTGGAACCCACCGGTGTTGCAGTCTGGACCGGTCCAGCCCTCCAGACACGTTTTATTGCCGTTGTGGTCGCACTCGTAGTGTCCGAAGAAATCGTCACGCGGCCGGCAGAACTTGTTGCAGCCGGCGCCGTAGTACTGCTGGTCACAGCTGAGGCGGACCCGGAAGTGGAACTGGGCCACAGAACCATTGTGCTTCAGGTTCTGCCACTGCTGGCTGGGGTTGATCATCCCTGAGTGGACCGCCCTTTCGATCAGTGCTCCGCCCACAGCTGGAGACAGTTCAGAAAGAGACATGGAGGCGGGGCTTCACACAGGTGGAGATTATTAAGAGTTAGCTTCGATGCTAAACCCATTAGCGAAGAAAGCAGGTTGGTGCCGTAGCGACGGACGGGTTCTGCTCATGTGGAAGGAAACTGTGACTCTACACACGACGACGGAGAAGAAAAAAATGTGTGAGAAATGCCGCAGCAGCTCAACCTCCATAGAGTTTCATCAGAACCCGACCAGAACCTTTGGGCAAATATTCAAACCCGACACCTCGTCTACAAAAACCAGCCGAGCTCAGAACACCGCGGCAAGTTCGAGGTCAGGACCCAAAAACATCTGAAAACAACATAAAATAATAGGAAATTTTAGCTAGCTTAGCAACAACAGCTAGCCTGAAGAAGGTAGCCTAAAACAACTAGCCTGAAGAAGCTATCCTGAGGGAGCTAGCCCGAAAAAACTAGCCAGAAAAAGCTAGCCCAAAACAACTAGCAACAAGGAGCTTGCTCAAATAAACTAGCCTGAAGCAGTTAGCCTGAAGCAGTTAGCCTGAAGCAGTTAGCCTGAAGCAGTTAGCCTGAAGCAGTTAGCCTGAAGCAGTTAGCCTGAAGCAGTTAGCCTGAAGCAGTTAGCGTGAGCTGACCGTGTTTGTAACATGCCCCGTGTCAACATTAGCTTAGCTTCTTGATGCTGCCAGAGAAAGCCAATATTTGCTCTGCTTTCATATTTCTGCAGGAGGTTTCTGGTACCGACCCGCCCCCCACTCCCACTCTCTCCTGGCTGCCGTCCCTGAATCCCACCTTGGCCGGGGTCAGTGGACTTCTCGCCGGGCCGATAACGGTTCCCTGAGGGACGCCAAATACAGCAGTGGGCCGAAACCAAACCCTCAGACTGAAACCGTGAGTTGACCTCTGACCCCGCGCTCTCAGCAGCTCTCAGAATGGATCTCATGTAAACAGAGAAGAGAGGCTGGCGAGTGTGATGATGAGGATGATGATGATGATGATGGCGATGAAGGTGATACTCACCGCCGGTGGAGGAGCTGCTTTTGAAGTCCAGGGCCTCCAGGATTAAGGAGTACGACCTCTGAACACAGAGACAGAAAATAATCAGAACAAAATAACCGGACCTGCTGGAAACAGAAGCATCTACAGGCTCCTCCCACATTTCTGCAGCAACGTGCCGCTGACGCTCGGAGAACCTCAGCGTCTCACAACTTTACCCACCTGAAAGTCTTACTGAGGGCAAAACAACCGACCCAAATACAGCTTTGTGGCTTAAAGTGAAGTTGTATGTTAGCACGCTAAGTGCTAGCATTAGCCGAAGTAGCGCGCGAAACCTTTCGGCGCTCACCAACTCACCTGCCACGCGAAGCTGAACGGCAGCGCCACCCTTGCCCTCTCACTCTTGTCGCGGGTAGAAAAGCTGTTCCCGCCAAGAACCGGCGTGGAGGCGGAGCCAAAGCTGCAGGGTCCGGCTGAGGAAACATTGAGCTGGTACTCCTTCAGACACACGCGGAAGTAGGTGTCGCACTCGCCCGCCGCGCACCGCCGCTCTGTGGCGACCCTGGATCCACGGCAGCAGGCGCTGGTGTGCAGCTGCCCGTTAATGTTCTGGATCGACCAGATCTGGACCTCAAAGAGTCCCGATGCCTGAGAGACCTGCGGACGAGGTCCACAGGTGAGTCATGGTGGGCGGAGTCACCAAAACAACATCTTAAATCAAGGAGGAGTCTAGCAAGATGAAAAACTCCACCCTCAAAGCTAATATCAGCTACCATCGCTAGTGTTGGCTAATATCAGCTATCAAAGCTAAGGCTAGGTAATGTTAAATATCACAGCTAATGTTTGCTGTCATCGCTAAAGTTAGCTAACGTCAGCTATCACGGCTAAGATTAGGTAATGTTAGATATCACAGCTAAGGTTAGCTATCGTCAGCTATGGTTGATAAAGTTAGCTAACATCGGCTCTCCTAGCTATACCTTAGCAATGATTAGCTATAGCAGTTAAGGTTATCAAATGTCAGCTATCGCAGCTAGGGTTAGCTTATATCAGCGTTCACAGCTATAGTTATGAAATGTCAGTGATCGCCGCTGAAGCTAGCTAATAACAGCGATCAAAGCAAAGGTTAGCTAACGTCCGCTATCCTAGCTATACCTTAGCAAATGTCAGCCATCACAGCTAAGGTTAGCTATCATCAGCTGTGATTGATAACGTTAGCTAATGTAGCATCAAAACTAACCTCACACATGGCAACGAAATATAATTTGTTGCCATGGAAACATAAACAAAAGGTTTAGTTGTTGTTTACAGAGAGATTGTTTAAAATAACTGTTTAACAAGAAGTTAATAAATTACCAAAAACTTTATTTAAATCTAAATAAAACTCACACAATCTTTCTTTTAACTGACATGAACCAACTTTAATTATTAAATATACTGAATTGTCCTTTTTAAATTATATATATTCTATAAATAATCAAAATTATTAATGTATCTTTATAATATCTAAAAATGAAACGAAGCAATATTTATCTACGTTTTACTCAAATATCATTTCTGACTTCCTGTTTGGTTGAGAGTCTGTCTGATGATTCCTCCAGGTTCTCAGCGGGTCACGGGTCTCACCTGTACCCGGGCACAGAGCGCCAGGAGGAGGCTGAAGGCGGCGCCGAGTTGCGGTGAAGACATCGAAGCGGCGGCTGCTGCCTGGCGGCTCTCGGTGCTGCTTCTCCCCGGGTTCCTGCTGCGCTCTACCGGACGAACAGGGTCAGACAGAAGGGGGGCTGGGGGTCTCCGGTCCAGAAAGAAGCGGGGGTCGTATGTGAGGGTAATAGTCTGTCTAACGGCGACCACCAGAAAGAGGCTGTGAGCGACCCCGGTGGAGGCTGGGTAATATCAACCGCTGGTGGGCGTGGCCTCATCGTAACACGCCCCCTCATTAGCATATTAATGTGTCGGTTTGTTTACAGTCACTTCACACACAGGCGAAGAAGTTCCTTCACACACGGAGGATAAAACCCCCCCAGGAGTGACCCCAGAGCAGTTTGACCTCCGCAGGAAGAATGTAGACGTTTATTTATTTATTATATTTATTTTGCAAACTGAACGGAGAATATATATATATATATATATATAAACTCTCTCTCTCTGTATATTTATATATAATACAAAATAATAGAAATAAAAAATTAAGAACAAAATAAAAAGACAGTTTATAACAAATAAACCTTTTTCAGTGTATTTGGATATATTATTATTGTTGTTGTTGTTTTTTTCTGATTGACTTTCAAACATTTGTCTTGTGTAATAAATGAATTGGACATTTTTGGGGGTTGATTTGTATTTAAATTAAGATAATATGACCCAAACGACCAAGTTTTCTTTTTAATAAAAAAAAAAAAAAGATTTCTTCTATTTGCTTCGTTGTTATTTGATGAAGTTCTTTATTTCATTTTCTTCTTCTTGCTGTAACTACAAACATTTTCATTCCTCTCCACCGGCTCCCATGAAACCGTTTTCCTGAGCGACAACGACGGTTTTAATTCTATGATGTAATCTTTTTTTTTTCAGGGATAAATTAATTCAGCATGAAACCCAAAAATGTAAAATAAAGCGACTCGTCATGAGAAATGATGGCGGCTCTCTGATTTAAGAGCAAATCTAGATGGAAATCTTTTATATGTGTTGGGACTGGAGGAATGGAAGAGGGGAGCCGATGAAGGGGGGGGGTCTTCATGAAGGACAGAACAAATGTTTCCTCCTCTTTATTCTCACATTAGAGCAGCTGGACTCTTTTCCCGGAGGAAGACCATGAATAAACGATTGTGTGTTTCTGCTGAAAGGAAGACCCCCCCCCACTGACCCCCCTGACCCCGCCCCCAGCTGCCCCGCCCCCTGAGTGGATCAGAACCTGATGTGGGCCCGGTTTACGCTCCTGAGCTGATATCTGAATAAATCAAATCTATTCAGACCAGCGATAAATGTTTCATTAGCAAGCGACTCGCTAACGTTAGCTTTCATAGCTAATGTTTGCTTATTTTAGCAATAATGCCTTTTATTATTAAATGTTAGCTATGTTGACCAAAGTTAGCTAATGTCAGATACTTTTGCTAACATTAGCTAATGTCAGACACTTTTGCTAACATTAGCTAATGTCAGCTATCTTCACTTAAAGTTAGCTCATTTTAACTATCATAGCTAAAATCAGTCCACTCCATTTCATGGACAGTCCTGGTCTTGGACCCGGGTCCACCGGGATCCTGATCCAGGTCTTGTTAACTTACGGACCTTCCTGCTCCGTTTGTTTGGGTTCCTTCCTCTCAGCAAACAGCGGCACCCGCCGCCCTTACTTCATACGCTGTTGCTAATCATGTGGGGTCAAAGGTCACATTTTCTTGCTACGCTCAACTCTGTTGTTTGTTTTGGCTCAGAGTCCGACATCGATCGTCCTGCAGGGAACGAGTCTGAACCAGAACGTCGAGGTTCTGGATCCGATTGGTGGTTTCCAATTTTAGCTTGAAGGTTTATCTTCTTTACGCTGTTTAATTCCTTCATTGTGTCACAGCTTGTCTGCCACCTGTGTCTCACTACCTCCTCTTACCTGTGCCACCTGTGTCTCACTGTCTCAACATACCTGTGTCTCACTACCTCCTCTTACCTGTGCCACCTGTGTCTCACTGTCTCAACATACCTGTGTCTCACTACCTCCTCTTACCTGTGCCACCTGTGTCTCACTGTCTCAACGTACCTGTCTCACTACCTCCTCTTACCTGTGCCACCTGTGTCTCACTGTCTCAACATACCTGTGTCTCACTACCTCCTCTTACCTGTGCCACCTGTGTCTCACTGTCTCAACATACCTGTGTCTCACTACCTCCTCTTACCTGTGCCATCTGTGTCTGAACACACCTGTGTCTCACTGTCTCAACATACCTGTGTCTCACTACTTCCTCTTACCTGTGTCACCTGTGTCTCACTGTCTCAACATACCTGTGTCTCACTATCTCCTCTTACCTGTGCCACCTGTGTCTCACTGTCTCAACGTACCTGTCTCACTACCTCCTCTTACCTGTGCCACCTGTGTCTCACTGTCTCAACATACCTGTGTCTCACTACTTCCTCTTACCTGTGTCACCTGTGTCTCACTGTCTCAACATACCTGTGTCTCACTACTTCCTCTTATCTGTGTCACCTGTGTCTGAACAGACCTGTGTCTCACTGTCTCAACATACCTGTGTCTCACTACTTCCTCTTACCTGTGTCACCTGTGTCTCACTGTCTCAACATACCTGTGTCTCACTTCTTCCTCTTATCTGTGTCACCTGTGTCTCACTGTCTCAACATACCTGTGTCTCACTGACTCTTCCAAATGTCCATTACTAAGAATTGTGTGAAACTCTTTTTGTTATTTCGCGTTAATGTTTTTAAACTAATATCAAATGTTCTGTAACAAGTTTGAAAATCTCTGAGCAGAAGGTTTTTAAATATTATTTTATTATTCATATTATTTTTGCTAAAGTATTTCCTTAAATAATCTTCTGCAACAATTTTCCGAAAGACGTATAAATTCTATAAAGAGTTCTGTAGAATTTTGCAGATAAACAGAACCTGATGGATTTGCAGGAGTGTAAACGATTGAATTCTGGCGGGTCATCAGAACACGTATCAGAACCGACAGAATCACGACGGCATCAAAAACCTGCTCCCTGAAAAGGTCACAGAGCCTCAGCGGACGTCCATCAGCTGACCCGCTCTGACCCGCTCTGACCCGGTCCGACTGGAGCTTCACTCAGAGGAACTCTTGGATATCAGTGACAGGCAGCAGCAGGACCGGAAGACAGAACCGATGGGTCCAGATCGGTCCAGGATGTTGTTTCCCCTCAAACTAGTCAAACAAATGAGGCTCCTGGTCCAAATGATGCGTTTAGAGCCGGTCCAGACGGAACATCGTCACACAGAGAGTTTGTCCCTCTACATTTTCCACTCGAGTCGAGAAACCAGACCAGAACCAGAACCAAAATAACCAATCAACCAAAAACAACTAACCAACAGGACCAATGAAAAAACAAAATGGATCCGTTTAAACAATAATACATCTTTAAAGGGGGGCAGGCCCTTGGTTCTGGTTCTGAAACTGCCGTACAGCCGGGCCCGTGACGAGCCCACCCTCATGCAGCGGTAGCAGGATTAGCCCGGCGCCGTTGACCCCGCTGGTATTTATTGGTTTTTCACGGACCTCCTCGGGTCGGACCGACTCCGTTCACGCCGCCTCCACTTCATTCCGACACGCCGTGAAAAGACCGACTTGATCTCACCAACAATGGCCGACAAATGGAGCCGCCAGCTGCGGCGCCACTCGTTGTGAGGTGTCATTGTGTCCCGTCGCTCACGTAAGTCTCATTTGTCGCCACGTCTCCGTGGCGACGGCGAGGCCTGAAAGGGATTATCAGGGTTTAATTGAGTGAGCTAATTGTCGGGCCGCTGATGGACAGACGTGCTTTCAAACCCCGGACGTCTATTCGCCGCACGCCGTCAGCCCTTTCAGACAGAGCAGGGGGCGGGGCCAACAGATGGCTTCCACGCTGAGTGGACAATGGTCGACCGTCGCAAAGGTTGGAGGGCGGGGTCAACCGCCCCGCCGTCGACGGTCGCTTCAAGTCGGATCAAAAAAAACACGTCAGGGACTCCATTTCCCATGATTCACAGCTGCAGCCTCGGGAGCTAACATGAAGGCGGGGGCTGAACGGGTTCTATGTAAGACCCCCTAATACTTTTAGAAGGTAGAACTTCTGCCGTCGTTTGAGGAAGAACCTCGGCGGTGCTTCGTCATGTGACCCGCTGGTCCAGATGTGTTGAAGTAGAGTCAATGATGGGACAGGTGGCTTTGATGTCTTAAACGTTGATGCTACATGTGGCTTTGATGTCTTAAACGTTGATGCTACATGTGGCTTTGATGTCTTAAACGTTGATGCTACATGTGGCTTTGATGTCTCAAACGTTGATGCTACATGTGACTTTGATGTCTTAAACGTTGATGCTACATGTGGCTTTGATGTCTTAAACGTTGATGCTACATGTGGCTTTGATGTCTTAAACGCTGATGCTACATGTCGCTTTGATGTCTTAAACGTTGATGCTACATGTGGCTTTGATGTCTTAAACGCTGATGCTACATGTTGCTTTGATGTCTTAAACGTTGATGCCGCATGTGGCTTTGATGTCTTAAACGTTGATGCTACATGTCGCTTTGATGTCTTAAACGTTGATGCTACGTGTCGCTTTGATGTCTTAAACGTTGATGCTACATGTGGCTTTGATGTCTTAAACGTTGATGCTACGTGTCGCTTTGATGTCTTAAACGTTGATGCTACATGTCGCTTTGATGTCTTAAACGTTGATGCTACGTGTCGCTTTGATGTCTTAAACGTTGATGCTACATGTGGCTTTGATGTCTTAAACGTTGATGCTACGTGTCGCTTTGATGTCTTAAACATTGATGCTACATGTGGCTTAGATGTCTTAAACGCTGATGCTACATGTGGCTTTGATGTCTTAAACGCTGATGCTACATGTGGCTTTGATGTCTTTTCTGGTCTTTGTGTCCAGAGTGAGTTCAGAGGATCAGTCAAACCAGGTTTCCTGCAAGGTCCAAACAGATCCACCATGAAACTGTTCTGTTGGGTTTCAGCTCAGGTGACTGGGATGGCCATGGCAGAACCTTTAGTCTGTGATCTCAGAACCAGTCTCGGGTTGGGGTCTTCTTCAGATCATTGTCCTGCTGGAAGGTCCAACCACGGCCCACTTTAAGGTTCCTGACCGAGGCTTTGATGTTTTCATCCGGTACCTGCTGATGTTTGATGGCGTCCACAGAACCACGTCTTTAAGAAGATGTCCAGAACCTTTAGAAGAAAAAACAGCCCTACAGCAACACAGATCCACCACCAGACTTCACAGTGGGTGTGAGGGGCTTTTCTCTAGTGCGCCCATCTTTGATTTTGCTTGTTGCCTTTCAGTCCGAAGATCGGAAAGAACTGTGACCCGTTTAGAGAATTATATTTGTTTAATGTTTTACAAAGGGGACCTCACACTGGTCCAGTGGACCCTGGGTTCCTCCTGGACAAGGACCGGGCTCACCTGGTCAAGTGGTGTAGAAGGTTCCTGGACGATGAAGGTCCTCATTATGTATCAGTAGAACCACAGACCTGCCAGGAGCTTAACTGATGTTCTGATCCAGTTCTGGGAGGAGTCCCCCCCCAGGACACCATCCTCCGTCCCATCAAGAGCAGGTCCAGATGTTGTCAGGACTTCATACAGGCAAATGCAGGTCAAAGGTCAAACCCACGACTGGGACACATGCCATGAGTTGTGCTGAAATTCAGTCCAGTCGGATCAGAACCTGGGATTTCAGTTTTTCCTCAGTGGGTTCATGGTTCTGGTCTCTACGGACCGTTCTGAACGAATCACACACTTGAACGTTTCCCTCCTTAAGATGGAATCTGCGATTTACAAACATTTATAAAACTATAATTCTTATTCGCTATTTTTCCTCTATGTTGACGTTGTCGATCAAAAACAAAGATCTTAAAACGACGCCGAGAGGAATCACTCTAGTCCAGAAAGAAGAGACTGGACTGACTGGCGCCCTCGGCTGGTTCTGAAGGAGAAGACGAGGCAGAGGTTTGTGGTCGTCATTGTTTATTGTTGGTCGGAGAAATAAATAAAATAATTAGAACATAAGATTAAAAACATTCTTCAGTGGGGGGGAGGGGGGGGGGGTCTCAGTGCTCGACAGATTCAGTTTATAAATACATTTTTATAAAAACAGGACTTATCATCAGACTGTTCCACAGAGCATTGCTCTACGCTAAAGACCCGGCCTACGGTGGACCCCCAAGGACCCGGCCTACGGTGGACCCCCGTGGACCCGGCCTACGGTGGACCCCCATCTAAAAAAAGGTCTAGAAAAGTCTTATTTATACATGTATACAGTTCAAACACCGTCAGACGTCCTGGCGGCCGTGGAGACGGACGGGCGGAGGGACGGACAAGGAACTCCAGTCAGAACCGCGGCGAGACCTCCAGCAGGAGCGGGGAGGACTGGGGGGTCCGGGTCCTGGTTCTTCCATGAGGAGGGAAGTCGGGTGGTCCGGTCCCGAGGTTGGGCTAAAGGTGTGCAGAGCTGGAGGCGGAGAAAAACTTCCTCCACGTCTCCAGATCCTAAAGAACATTTACAAATAAACACCGACGGTTCTGATCCGTCTACACGGTCATGTGACACACCAACGGTTCTGATCCGTCTACACGGTCATGTGACACACTGACGGTTCTGATCCGTCTACACGGTCATGTGACACACCGACGGTTCCGATCCCTAAACAATGGTCATGTGACACACCAACGGTTCCGATCCGTCTACAACGGTCATGTGACACCGACGGTTCTGATCCGTCTACACGGTCATGTGACACACCGACGGTTCCGATCCGTCTACAATGGTCATGTGACACACCGATGGTTCCGATCCGTCTACAACGGTCATGTGATCTGACGACTACTTCATAGATAAGCTGGTTTCTGGGAAATTCTGCTTTTATTCAGTAGAACCGGACCGACTCCTGGTGGTCCAGAAGAGCCAGAGACTGTTCCACCGAGACGACGTTTCTAGAACCAGAGTACGTAGGTGGAAGTAGTTTTGTTCCGGCGACATTACCGGATTCGTCGAACAACAACGATGAATCGGCGACGATTCTTCATCCTCAGAACTTCATCGTTTCGTGCAGTTCTGCGGAAGAACGGCACCAAAGGAGGAAACCGAGCCGACAGCAGAGGGAGGAACGCTAACCGGACTGAGCGGAGCAGGGACGGTTTGAAAGCAGCTAAAACCAGCTGTTAGGGTCTAAATGCTAGCTAGTAGCAGTGAGCTGCTAGTGGGCTAACGTAAACCACGGCAGCATCGGTGTCGTACAAGACGTTACGCTGTAAAGTAAACTATTTAGCATCAGTGCTATATGCCGGCTAATGTCATCCTCTGCCGCTAGCGTCTACTAACCGCTTCTTAGCTCTTCTGCTAGTGGGCCGCTCAACAACAAATCTTCCTCTCTGACATGGGTTTGAACGGCTGCTTAATTCACCTCTGTTACCACCTCCAACTCTGGTACCGCCCGCTACTTACGAAATTACGCCACAGTGGCGCCGCCTCACGCCAGCGCCGCACGTGCTGCATAGCTGAGATGCTAAATGATAAGATAGCACAACTTAACGCTAAAGCCAACGCTCACATGCCGATGATGCCGAGTCATCAGTCGTTGGCATTGCTCCACCCACTTACCTCCACCTTCCACGACTTTACATCTTTGGCGGCGCCCGTTTGTTTTTTTTGCACAAATCTTACAGAATCGATTTTCGCGATGAGGGCGAGAGTTTAAGATAATATTAAGTCAAGATGACATGAAAGGTGGAACCGCTCTAGACCGAAACACCAATAAAGTCCTGAGTATCGCGTTGCTGCTAGCGCTTCCGGATTAGCCGCGCAGGTAAAACCTCGACGGAAGAATGGACGCAAATGTTTTTACGTGCGGATTATCGCTAGATATTCCGTTCTCTTCAAAATGGGGGGAGCGCTAATACGCTAACACCTTTAGCTCAGCAGCCACTGTGAGGTTGGACGGGTGGGTCACGCCGTCCACACGTCGCTCTACGGCATGGAATTGTGGCGATAACGGCTCAGCCTTTGGGTGGAATGCTCCTTTAATTACGTAAAAATGCCGATTAGCCGATTTATCGGTTGCTGAAATTCAGTACGGACATGCTAACGTGCCATCCCGTTCTCCAAAACGAATGCTAATGTGATAGCTTGTAGTTGAGAACAAATGCAAATGTGGTACCCTGCTGCAACTGATGCTAACTTGCTAACCTACTGTAAAAAAAATAAAAATAAAACAACGTAAACATCCTAGCTTGTGCTAACAAACAATACTAAATTCTAACATGGCAACTCATAATAAACAAAAAATTCTACTTTTGGTGTGTGGAAATCTGTGCTAACCTTTGGTCAACAAACAATGCCAACATGCTAGCCGGTTGTAAACAGCTAATGTGTCACGTGACAGCCAGTGGTTCACATTTCAATGCTAACATGCTAGCCGGTTGTAAACAGCTAATGTGTCACGTGACAGCCAGTGGTTCACATTTCAATGCTAACATGCTAGCGTCTCGTTAACCACTAATGGGATAAGTGTTCCTGTCACTGTGGTAAATGTGCTACTTAGCAACAAACCGTTCCTTAAGCCCGACTTAAGCCCGACTTAAGACTGTTCGATTATTTATGCTGAGTCACTTTAGTGTCAAAGTCCTAAGCACTAGGGCCGACTCCGTGCAACGACGGATCTCGACCCCCATTAGCTTAGCTTCACAAGCTAAGCTAACTTAGCTAGGCTAAAGGCGCTCATCGCGACTTTGGGATTCCTCATCCTTCCGCGTAAAGATGTAAACTTTGGTAGTGTCTCCTCGTGGCGGTGCCGGCCGGAGGGGGAACCGCCGTGAGGGTCGGAGGTCGTGCTCTTCAGTCGTACATTCACATAAATAAGTTAATGGCCCCTCCCACCAATAAATACCTGTGCCCACCCCACTGACACATGATCAAACACATCACACTGATTCGTCCGTGAACCTGCAGCCGGCCCCACCGAGAACCGTCCTCTACAGTCCCTGTCCTAAAACAGAACCCAGCTGGGTGACGGCGCCATGGCGCCCTAGTTCTTCTTCCTCTTCAGATTGTTGTTGGAGGCCAGCCGGGCCCGCGGCAACGGGATCAGGGTTCCCAACGGGACCCGACTCCGGGCCGCGTCGAAGAGTTTGGATAAAACCTGGAAGAGAAAAGAGGAGCTCAGGGCGTGTGGAACGGATCTGGATTAACCTCTCAGGACCGGATCTCGCGGGTCTGATGTCATCGGGTAGCAATGTGGGCGTGTCTGGCATGAATGACATATTAGCCTGAACGGGCGATTAGTCGGCGCTCACCTTTCGAGGAGTCCTCTGACGGCAGGGCGAGAGAGAGGACAGAAAAATAAGAGGGTGCAAATCTTCAGTTACCAATCGTGACTCAACTACGTCAGCTATAGCAGCTAACGTTGAGCAAACAAATCAGCTATAGCGGCTAACGTTGAGCAAACGCATCGGCTATAGCGGCTAACTTTGAGCCAACAAATAAGCTATAGCGGCTAACGTTGAGCAAACGCATCAGCTATAGCGGCTAACTTTGAGCAAACGCATCAGCTATAGCGGCTAACGTTGAGCAAACAAATCAGCTATAGCGGCTAACGTTGAGCAAACGCATCGGCTATAGCGGCTAACTTTGAGCCAACAAATAAGCTATAGCGGCTAACGTTGAGCAAACGCATCATCTTAGCGGCTAACATTGAGCAAACGCATCAGCTATAGCGGCTAACGTTGAGCAAACGCATCAGCTGTAGCAGCTAACATTGAGCAAATTCATCAGCTATAGCGGCTACCGTTGAGCAAACGCATCAGCTATAGCGGCTAACGTTGAGCAAACGCATCAGCCATAGCAGCTAACATTGAGCAAATTCATCAGCTATAGCGGGTACCGTTGAGCAAACGCATCATCTTAGCGGCTAACGTTGAGCAAACGCATCAGCTATAGCGGCTAACGTTGAGCAAACGCATCAGCTTTAGCAGCTAACATTGAGCAAATTCATCAGCTATAGCGGCTACCGTTGAGCAAACGCATCATCTTAGCGGCTAACGTTGAGCAAACGCATCAGCTATAGCGGCTAACGTTGAGCAAACAAATAAGCTATAGCGGCTAACGTTGAGCAAATGCATCGGCTATAGCGGCTAACTTTGAGCAAACAAATAAGCTATAGCGGCTAACGTTGAGCAAACGCATCATCTTAGCGGCTAACGTTGAGCAAACGCATCAGCTATAGCGGCTAACGTTGAGCAAACGCATCAGCTGTAGCAGCTAACATTGAGCAAATTCATCAGCTATAGCGGCTACCGTTGAGCAAACGCATCAGCTATAGCAGCTAACATTGAGCAAATTCATCAGCTATAGCGGCTAACGTTTAATTCCGTCGCCTATCGCGGCCGGCTAAGCCGAAGGCGAAGACGAACTCACCTGTTCCCAAAGGAATTCAGCCACCTTGTCGATGACTCCGCCCACTTCACGGAACTCTCCAGAGTACTTGACGTATGCCCAGACGCAGAGCGCAGTCAGAGCCACGCCCATCACCAGGTTGCACACAGCCGCCACCGAGTTGATGCCCACGAAGCCCGTTACCATGGATACCACGTACATAGCAAACATGACGGCGAACAGGGTGGCGGGCGTTCGCGCGGCGTAGAAGATGTTTTTGCCGTCGTTGTGTTTGCTGAAGTTGGCGTAAGCCTCGTCGAGCTCCGCCTCCAGCTGCTCCTGGTAGCGTCGACAGAAATCTTCGCCGCCCATCTTCTTGACGGAGCGGAAGTGTTGGAGAGACGCCTGCCGTAGCTCGGCGTGACGGCGCTCCAGCTCTGCCGGAGAAATGTAGGGTTTGTCGCCGCCGCAGACCTGCAGACGCCAAACAAAAGATGACGTCACCAACCACGACCAGATCTGTGACATCAGCAAAGAGGAGGTGAGGTTTTACCTTTTCCATGCTGCGATTGTACGCGTCTTTGGCTCCTGCTACAGCTGCTAGGTTGTTAGCTTCGGCGGTTGCCTAGGTAACAGGCGACAACATGCATTCAACATGAAGGATTCACAGGTCGACGCTACCAGGAGCAACATGGATAGCGTGCCAACCTGTGGTTAGCAACTAATGCTATCCTGTGGTTTTTCCCTATTGCTAGGGTGCTAGCCTGTGGTTAGCAACTAATGCTAGCTTGTGGTTATTACCTAGTGCTAGGGTGCTAGTAAATAGTATTAACTAATGCTAAAATGCTAGCCTTGTAGATCTGTGTGAGACTAAAACAGCTTTTGGATTTGGCGTGATGATGTCATCCGCCCAGCAGGTGAAGCTGATGATGATGAGGCGTACTGACCTGCAGCATGGACTTGGGGTGAGGAAGCTCCTCCCCCTGGTAGATCTTCATGTAGGCCTGAAATGAGATGAGAATCCAACCTGAGGTCAACGTCGAACCAGCAGAACCTGGTTTTGGACCTCGGCCGTCCGGATCCAGATCCTTTCGGTTCCTGTCGGAGGTGAACTCACCTTGAAGTAGTGCAGAAGGTCTCTGCAGGTTATTTTAACTCCTCCGATCTCCTTCTCCACCAGGTTCTCCGGAGAGAGCAGCGTCGGGACCAGGTTCTCCAACTCCTTCTTGAACTCCTCATCGATATCTGACAAACGCGCACAAACTTTAACTCAACATTCCGGGTTTTATCCGCCCACCTCTGAACGGGATGCGGGTCCGTCTCGGTACCGGTTGTGGACTCTGGTCTCTCACCTCTGAGCTGGCCTTCAAAGTGTGGGTTGGTGGCCACCTTGAGGCCGGGGTGGGGCAGCAGGAAGCAACGGATGTTGGAGAAGCAGGAGTGGATGTGTTTCCTGACGTTCTGGAGCTCCTCATGCTGGTTCTGTTTCACCTGAGCGCAGACACCGCGGCATTAATCACCCCGGACCAGGAGCACCAGAACCCCCGGACTGGAGACACTCACCTGCAGACGTTTGTCCAGGAAGCTCCGCCCCCCTTCCAGACCGTATGGGTGCTCATAGGGGTAACTCCAGTCCCTGATCAGGAACATCAGAGTCTGAACAACCAGAATGGGATCAGAGTCAGATCTCTCGTTACCATGACAACATCAAACATTATTATTATTATTATTATTCTAGATTTAGAATTCTTTGATAAACGTTTATGACCAGAGTCCTTAAAGGAAGAGTCGACCTGAAAACATAAACAAGCTAGTCAGGCAAAGAAAACCCACGACTGCAGTAAACAATCAATGCTAACCAGCTAGCCTACTGAGAAAAGCTAATGCTAACTGGATAACCTACTGAATACAATTAATGATAACTAGCTAGCCTACTGAAAAAACTAATGCTAACTAGCCAGCCTACTGAAAAAAACGAATGCTAACTAGCTAACCTACTGAAGAAAATGCCAACAAGCTAATCTGTGCAATAATCATGCTAGCCTGTTGAAAATAAACTAATGCTATCATGCTAGCGTGGTGAAAACAGCGAATTCAAACTGGCTAGACTGTTGAAAACAACAAATGCTAGCTGGCTAACGTACTGAAAATAATGCTGAAATGCTAGTTTGTTGAAAACCACTAATGCTAAAATGAAGTCTGATAAAAAATAACTAATGCTGACCTGCTAGTTTGTTGAAAACAACTAATGCTATCATGCTAGCCTGTTGAAAACAACAAACGCTAACTAGCTAGCTTGTTGAAAACAACAAATGCTAACTAGCTAGCTTGTTGAAAACAACGAATGCTAACCGGCTAGGCTGTGGAAAACAGGCTAGCCGGTTTTCCACAGTGACAACATGACCGTGTTGTGTTCAATGACCCTCCATCTTTTTTCTTCTTCTAAGAGTCACTGTCTTCTTCAGGTCTTGGGTGAAGAATGCCTCGACGTTTTAAGGTGAAATTAGTGTTTTTGGGGGGTGAACTTTCCCTTCAAGAGGGTCTCTGAGGAGGAAGGGAGCAGATCCCACCTGAAAGGGTTTCTGGTGGACCTCGTCCAGGGCCAGTCGTCCGTATTCAGTGAAGAGCTGAGGAGAGGTTGAAGCTCAGTTAGTGACGGAACAGCGACTCTAGAAAAACCTCAACATTAACAACCAGGTTCAACCCGTTTGGTCGGGAGGCGTGGCCACTGGGTGCTTGTTGTTCATGGAACCAGCAGCGTGCATGTAGAGTGAAAGGGATAAACTACGACTGAACGTGTACGTTATTCCCTTCCGGGTCGGGTCTGTAGGTGGACACTGACCTGGAGGTGCTGGAGGTCGTCTTCCTGGACGTTCTGGGACAGGTTGTACACCTGAAACACAAACAAACCCTCACGTGGGACCACAAACACCGCCACCCCCTTTTTTCCCCATCTGAAGCTTCTCGCCGTCTCAGAACGTAGCTAGTTTCTAACCAACGCTAGCTGCTACTGGGCGCTGGCTAATCTGTTAGCTGGTAGGGTTAGCACACAGGGTTGGGTACATGCTAGTGAAAGGACCGACCTGTACGGAGCTGGTCATGGTGCTCAGGGCGAAGAGCGTGGCGCAGTCTCTGATGGTGGACTGGCTGTCAAACACGCCCTGGGTGTCCACCAGCAGAACCGCGACCTGCAGCGGCAACAACAGAACGTCTTTAAGGACGAGTCACGGCACGCAGGAACACTGAGGTCAAAGGTCACTGACCTTACAGCCGTCTGCCTTCTCCACCACAAACACCTCGCTCCACGCCAGGATGCCCGTCGTCTCCCTCTCACAGCCGCCTCGCCAACTGAAGCCGGTCAGAGGCTCCTCCTCCCCGCCGACCCACGAATCAGACGTCTGCGTGAAGAGCAAAGGGGAGCGGCGTTGTCCCGTGTTAGCTACAATTCTAGCTAAGTCAACATGAGTAGGGGTTAGCCTCAACACTAGCCAGTCAACGATAGCCTGATTAAGCTGCAAGGCTAGCCAGCCAACGTTAGCATGCTTTAACCGTAACGCTAGCTAGGGCTCCGATTGGCTGACGGACTGTTGAGCATGAAGGTCGTGACCCGAGCGGCGCTAATCAGCTAAAAGATAACGTAGGTCCTAAACGGAATCCCACACCGGTTCAGCGTCAGCGGCGTTAGCGCCTGTTCATGCGGCGTACCTGTCTATACATGTAGCGTAGCATGAAGTCCAGCAGGAAGGACTTGCCCTTGCGGAACGCTCCGGCCACGGAGAGGACAACCACGTGGAGGTCCTGCACCTCCTCCTGCAGCAGCAGCCGCTCCAGCACCTCTTCTTTGAGCGAGAACGAATGTTCCTCCTCATTGGCCACCACGATCTGCACCGGCCTGGCCACGCCCACCTCTTCCTCCTCAAGCAGGTAGTCTTCCCCTTCCTGCTCCTCCTCAGGCCTCATGGGAAAGGAGTCGGTCCGGTCGCCACCTGAGAGACAAACGACCAGAAGACTCAGACACAATTCTGAAAATTAGGAGGCGGGACCTCGTCACGCCGTCATCAGCCGTCAACGCCGTTTAATCGGTGGAAACTTCCATCTTGTGATGGCGGCGTCTCAAACTAAGTGGTCCGATGGTCAGCTCGACCACGGGTGGTGGAAAGAAAACATTTCCCGAGCTCCTCCATCCAAGACGACGGGCTGAAGCGGAAGCGATGCTATTATGATTACAGTAAATAGACCGGGCCGCTCCGTTCTCCTTCTACGGCCGCTGGAGCTCCGGTCACATGACCATCGGCGTTTGGATGATCTCCCCCTTCATCTCAGGGGCAGAACGGTTTCAGGGGAAATTCGCCACAGTCACAGGATCGGTGGTTACTGCGTCAATGATGATGTCACACATGCCCCGCCCACTACACACACACACACACACACACACACACACACACACACACACACACACACACACACACACACACACACACACACACACACACACACACACACACACACACACACACACACACACACACACACAAAAAAAAGATAGATCAATGAATTCATGTCTCCGTCTGGCAGGATTGATGAAGATCATCATCGCACACGTGGTCAACGGGACATTACGAGGCCGTTGTGGTCACTGGACACCCCCCTGAAGGGCGGGGTCAAAGGTGTCATGTTCTGACCGAGATCCTGAAAGAGACGAATATAGTTGGAACCCGGCAGAAATAAAAAAAAATAAAAAAGTAGGTCCTCTATTAATCTAAAGGCGCCACTTCCTGTTCAGAGTTTAAGTTGTGCTCCGGTAATGATGGGAGACAGAACCCCCCCCCCCTCCTCCTCCTCCTCCTCCTCCTCCTCCTCCCCCCCCCAACGTTCATGGCGAGGGATAATCGAATGCCTGTGACCTGGCGCTCACATGCCGTCTTGTGATCTGCAGCAGCCTGCGGCCTCATGGGACGAAGCGCCCTCATTCGGGTCGGAGCCGAGCCCGGGTCACGTGACAGCTCTGCAGGAAAGAGGCGCCGCTGATGTGCTGGAAACAGCCAAACAACATCCTGTGGAAGAAGTGAGCGACAAGGCACGGCGGCCACGCCCCCAAAATCTATAATGAGCAGGAAACTGACGTTAGCATCATGTAGCATTAAGAAGCGTCTCGCCCGGACGCCGTTGTAGGTTCTACAGCGAGACCCCCCAGGGTCCAGCGCTGCTTGATTTTAGCTAACGCTAACCTTCATCAGCTACACCGCTCAGGAAAAGTAGGGCAACTTCAGATCTGAAGGAGGCGCGACGGTCACATGACTCAGAACCTGCTCTCATCTGTGAGGAGAACGAGGCACAGATGGAGAACCTGCCCATCTTGGTGTTATGTGGTCCAGCTGCATGGTTCTGGTCTGTGAGTTCAGGTCCCACGAGAGGATGGAGGAACCTCATGGAGTCTGGTTCTGACAGTATGATCAGAACCATCACACCAGGAGATGCTGGAGGTCATCTTGTCGGGTTCTGGCAGAACTCCTCCTGTTGCTCCTCACGCTGAGGAGAAGGTACCGGTTCTGCTGCTGGGTTCTTGTACGGCCCAGTTCAACTTCTCATGTGTAACTTAAGGCCCGCCTCCTGGTATATCCACCACATTCTTGAGTCTTTGCCGTGAAGAGCGGCAAACCTCCGGACCGGACCACATCCCGGTACCAGTAGTGACCAGGACACCGTCAGAAAGCAAAATTAGGGGAAAATGGGTCAGGAAGGATGAGGAGAGAGAAAATGGTCTGTGGCCTCCACCATCAGAACCAGAACCTTTTCGGGCGTTGTCCTGCCGTCGCCTCTCCAGTCCACCTGTTGGCCCCTTCATCAGAACCAAAGCAGCAGAAACGTTCCAGACAACTGGACCGTTCCAGAACCCAGACGTTTGACTGACTGCTTGTTAAACGGTAATAATTAAACCCTCGATTCCTTTGGAGGATTGTATTACCATCGGCCGCCGTAATCTACGCGAGCCACTGTCGACCTCCATGACGCGAGTTTAAGAACAATCGTGTGAAACGACGACATGCACTTATTGAAGCACTTTTCTGGTCATGTGACCTGACATTTAAACAGAGAACTGGACTAAAGCGGTTATAAAAATCAATTCGGGTTGTTTGTCCCTGCAGGAATGAGGTCATCGGACGCCGGGCTAAACGAGGGGTTTATAAACGTGATAAAAACTGATTGATCCGTGTTATGAAGTCTCCTCGTGATCTCACTCCAGCTCTACAAACACGGACCCTCTGTGAGAACCACAAAAATAAAAAAAATAAACATGAAACGAAGAAAATAAATGTAACGAAAATAATAACTTAAAAAAATAAATAAAAAATAAAATATTTGAGTTATCTTTTTTACTTACTGTTTGTAATCGTTCTGGGATATATTAATGTTCTACGTTGTTGTATTTTAACGCATTTTTATGAGATTTCTTTTGGTAAAAGGTTAAATCACGATAATTATTTAACAACATTTACGTTCTATGAAATCTCCCCTATTAATATTTTATTTTACCCTCTTTAATGTTTTTTTCCGTTTACGGTTAGTTTTAGATGTCCCACGATTAATTATTTAGATCACAAATTCAATCGTTGGTTATTTTTGTCCCTTACCTGCACAGGTAACAGGATGCTAGCGGCTAACAGCTAGCCGCAGGAGGCTAACATCTGTTAGCCGCGGAGGCTGACAGAGATGCTAACAACAAACACATACAGCTTAAGAAGGTGACTGCTGAGCGGCTAGATGACATGACATCATACGGGACCAGAACCGGTCGGTTCTGATGCTACATACATCCGAAGGTACCGGAGAAGGAGCTGCGGGTTCCGATGACTGTCACCGCGGGACGCAGAAGGATGCGACCCGACAGGAGACGCGATAATGCAGCTAGGCGGAGCGGTCCGCGCCGCGGCTTTCCATTTACGGATATTAAAAACCCACAAAGGTCGGAACCTGATATTTAAAACACAGAAACCGGTAGTCCCGAGAAACGACCGGCTTGTGTTGATTTACCTGCTGCGGAGATTCTGTTCTCATGATGCCGCCGCTTCAAACCGCTCTCCTCCGCCGCCATCATTCCTGACCCGCTTTACGCGGCAGAGTCCTGACGTCATAGCTCGCGCGCTGGTAAAATACTGAAGGGAAGGAAGTCCCGCCCCCTGCTTCAACTAGCAGCGTAGCTTCATCCCTGCTAGGCTCCATAGAAGCTGTTTTTTTTAGACAAATTAAATGTAATGTTGGAGTTTTATGACCAGTTATATTTTTATTTATTCAAAAAACACCAAACGTGGTTTCAAAAATTTAAATAAATATTTACGGGAGCAACTAAGACTTGTGTCGTTGTGAGCAGGATGCTAACAAAGTCATCCTTAATTGTTTAAAGGAATGATGCGTTCAGGCTGCATCCAAATGTGGGAATATACGAACTCGCCTCGGAAGACGTTTACATTTACGTATATTAAAGTATACTTTAATGACATGGAATGTTTTGAAACAGCGCATGAAAAAAGGACGAGAATTCGCGCCACATTGCCAAAAATTTAGAAGAATAAGAATAGAACTAGTGTCACTTAGGGAAAAAATGAGGAACTATTCTACCATTTTATTGAACTATATTCTCCATAAGGTTGACGAAACAAATGCACGTGGAATTTTTTGGCCTATAAACGCAACATGATCGTAAAGTGTCGGAACTTTGAAAACACTGGACATTTCTCGGGAACCTTATAGTAAGGAAAACCCGCTGCAAACCCCACGACACAACGGAAGTGTTTCCGGAGGACACTTGATAGTTTTGCACATATCCGAGCTCAAATGTGAATCTTCCCTGGTTTTGATATAATTGTGATCACATGGTTCGTGGAGCCCGGATGTCCTTAAACGTCTAAATGTTAATGAAATGAAACGGTAAACGGTGTTCGGGTCCAGTTTATACCTGGGATGCCTCTTTAGTGGAACTGGGTTCCTGCAGCCGTTCTTAAACGGTTTTCCAAACCTCATCTCCAATTTAGCAACAAACAGATCAACTCTGGTTGAATCCGGTTTTTACTAGTCGAGTCTTTTATCCAAGGTAACAAGCTTTTTTTTAAAAAATCATTTAATGTATTTCTGAAAAGCTGATACAAGCCGAAAGAACTTAAACTACATCCTTGTCAAGGAATGAAATATCATTGGTTAAACTGTTTTTACATGCAGCATTTTCTTTCTGATCAGGCTCCTTTTCAGAATCTAGGCTGTCCATACAAACCCAACTCAAACAAACCCAACTCATGTAAACCCAACTCTTATAAACCCAACTCATGTGAACCCAACTCATGTAAACCCAACTCATGTGAACCCAACTCATGTGAACCCAACTCATTTAAACCCAACTCTTATAAACCCAACTCATGTGAACCCAACTCATGTGAACCCAACTCATGTGAACCCAACTCATTTAAACACAACTCATTTAAACCCAACTCATGTAAACCCAACTCATACAAACCCAACTCATGTGAACCCAACTCATGTGAACCCAACTCATTTAAACCCAACTCATGTAAACCCAACTCATACAAACCCAACTCATACAAACCCAACTCATTTAAAAACAACTCATGAACTGAACGGGTGAACGGATGAACCGGTGAACCGGTGAACGGGTGCATGTCAGGGACGATGAATTACCCAGAGGTCTACAGGAGCCGGTCTGAGAACAGATTCGTCCTGAAGTTTGCAGATGTGATGATGAGTCAAGCCCTGGTCCTGTGGTTGATTACTTTTTAAACTGCTGCAAAAAACTCTTTTCTCAACCGTAACGTATCCGAGTCCAAAAACACGTGCATTGACTTCAGACGTCGTGTTCCTCCGACACGTCGTACGATCGTTCACGACCGGGAGTCCTATCAGAGAAGCTAACACTAATTCTGGCATGCCTAGGATGCTAACACTGACGTTAGCCTGCTGTAGAAGCTAACATTAATGTTGTTGGAGGAGCTAACGCTAATGTTAGCCTATCAGATGCTAACACTGACGTTAGCTCGTTGTAGAAGCTAACACCAAGACACAGTATGATGGTAGAAATGGCGTTTAATGACATTGTATCATTCCAGTAGTTTGTTACAGGTTCTAATGAAACATTTAAAACACGTTTGTCCAGAAAGCGTTCAGATCTTCCACTACGATCCTCGGGAGGAATAAATAAACCACAAGACAGGAGGAAGAACAAACAGGAACGAGGATGAGGAGGAGACGACGGGGAATGTTGACAGTTCTCTGCAGCAGCGGTTGGGTTGATTCTGAAAACGGGTAACTGAAGTATCGTTTGAAGCGTCGATGTGGCTAATGCTACGCTACCGGTCGACACAACAGAGTAAACACGTGGCGTCCAGCTTTGAATGTTGTTCCTGATAACGACGACCACGCGAGTTGATGTGGTCAGCTTCTTTTTTTTTTTTAAATAAAGTCTCAGGCCCACGTCCAAGACGCTGACACTTAGCAAAAATGAGCTAACATAGCCTGTCAAAGCTGACATAAGCTTAAATTAGCTTTGAAATTCTGCTTAAAATGAGCTACTGTCAGCGGTTATTGCGTAAATGAGCAAACATCAGCTATCATGGCTAACAGTACCTTTGACAGACAGATAGCTGTCAAAGCTGAAATTACCATACAATAGCTTTAAAATCTAGCTAGCATTAGCTATGGTAGCTGAAAATGAGCAAATGTCAGTAATGATAGCTAACGTAAGCTTTGACATATAGCCAATCAGCAAACATCTGCTTTCAAATTACGCTAACTTTAGCTATGATTGGTCAAAATGAGCAAATGTCAGATATGATTTCTAACATTTGCAAAAATTTTAGGGAACATTGTTGATTGGTTGGTCGGTTAGTTTCTCTAGCCTCTTGGAAAATGTCAATGTTAGCTATGAGTGCTAAAATTAGCTAAACTTATATGCCATTATTTAAATTAGCATACTTTATCATTTTGAATTTAACTTCATGTCGATAGCTTACATGGTTGAATATTAGCATAAATTATTTTTGAAATGTAGCTAACGTCAGCTATGATTGCTGAATTTAGCAAACGTCAGTTATCATAGCTAACATTACCTTCGACAGATAGCTAGCGTTACCTGCCATAGCTGAAATCAGCAAAAAATAGCTTTAAAATCTAGCTATCATTAGCTATGATAGCTTAAAATTACCGAATAAGTAATGAAAGCTAACATTAGCTTTGACATATAGCTAACATTCACCTGTGGAATCAGCAAACACCTGCTTTCAAATTCCGCAAATTTTAGCTATGATTGCTGAGATGAGCAAACATCAGTTATAATAGCTAAAATTGCTAACATTAGCTTTGACATGTCGGTAACATTACCTGTCTTTGCTAAAATTCACTTAAATTAGCTTTAAAAATGTAGCTACTGTTAGCCATGAGAGCTGATATTAGCTAACTCTAACTTGGATAAGTAGCATTGAGTGTTAGCCAAATGTTGGCGGCATCTTGTCGCGGGAAAAAAGATGGCCGACAATCATTTATCGTCAAACTTGCGTTCTAAAATTATCGCTATTAGCTATTGGTAGCTATTAACTATTTAGCTGATTTTTGAGGTGTTTCTGCTAAAGTTGGTGGATCTGAGGTTCCATCAGTGACGGCGCCGGAATGCGTTTCCTGTCCAGATGGTGGCGCTCCAATAAAGGTTCCGCCACATGGATCGGACCGTCACATCAGAACCCAGAGACATAAAGTCAGACGGTCACATGTTTGATGTCCTGTTGGACGCCGCCCACTTCACGGCGAAACAAAAAAAAAGCTGCTGCATTTGAGTCCTGAAGGAAAAACAAACTCCAACACTTCAAACACTCTCCACATTCCCACGCCACCTGAATGCAGCGCACCGCCGTTTCTTTTAGTGGAGGGAGGCGGAGGACGTCTCTGATGGGTGGATGCCGGGGGGCTGCTGGATGGAGCTGGTACCCGAGCCCCCGGGGTTACCACAGAGGGTGACGGGAGCAGGGGGGCGGGGGTTGAGGCGGGGGGGCAGGGGATTGGAGGGTCGAATGAGAGGCGGAGGCTGCTGCAAGGTGGGGCGGGGCTGCAGGAAGCGGGCCTGCTGCTGAAGGGGCGGGGGCTGGCGGTGCAGAGAGGGCGTGGCCGGAAGGGAGGGACGCAGGAGGGGAGGGGGCTGGTGGAGAGACGAGGTACTGGAGGTCGCCGGAATCTGGGCGGAGGAAGACGAAGAGGCAGCAGGAGACGCGCCCGAGGAGGTCACCTGACCCTGCAGAGACGGAGGGAGGCGGGGCTTTGATTACCTCATCATACGTTCATTTCAAAGTACGTTCAAAGTTAAACGTCTCACCTCCTCGTCTTCTTCGTCGGTGCTCTTCCCCGACGGTGTCGTGGAGCTGTTCTTCCCCTCCTCTCCAGAGGCGGCGCTGTCTCCGTTGGGCGCCCGCGTTCCCTGCTCGGCCTCCCACTCCTGCAGAACCTCGTCCAGGTTGAACCGGCGCCGGTAGTTCACGAAGAAGTTCTTCACCTGGCCGACGGTCTTGTTGCCGATGACGTCAGCGATGGCCTGGAAGTCTTTCCCGTATTTCCTGACACCTGAGGAAGAGACGCGCTTCTTAAAGGAAGAGTTCGCCACAAAAATCCTCAAAGACGAGTCCGCCTCAAAGCTTTAGCGTCAGTGTTAGCATGCTAACGCAAACGGCCGTATTTAACCCTTTCAAGCTAGTATCGTCACCTCATACCTGCAGGTTAGCTACGATAGCGGATCTTAGTTAGCACGATTGATGATTGCTGACATTAGCCAACGTCACCTGTCATGGCTGAAATTAGCATGCGTTAGCTTTGAAATGTTGCTAACGGTAACTAGAAATTAGCAGAGGCTAGCTACAATGTCTGACGTCAGCTACTATCATCAGTGACAGATACAAATGAAGCATAAGACGAGATCAACCCGCAAACTTTGGAAGCTAATTCTTGGAGCTAAACTCAAAAATCCAGTAGAGATAATAATTTAGACCCTTTAAGATTAACTGTAGAGGGTTAGCTTAAATCATTAGCATGCATGTGGATATATGAGGATACACTCAACAAGATCAACTCAATTTTCTGATCTTAGCATTCTAACGTGACTAGCTAAACTCCCAACTTGATATGAAATGTTTTCAATTGGGTGCTTCTGAAAATTAAGCTAATAGCATTAGCATGCACCCTTATGTATTGTTACACAGTATATTCATTGTTTGTGAATATACTACGTCTCATAGATCTCCGCCAGCAGCTCACACATTCAGGAGCAAGTATGCTAATCCTCTTAGCTTGGCTTAGCTTAGCTCTGAATCAAATGTTTTCGCTCACTCTAGCAGCTAAGCTTTAAGTGTTAGCGCGCACATCAGCTGACGAAGGTGCATAAGCTTTAATGTGTTGTGTACAAAGGTTACGCATGTTAGCTCAATGGCTACTTAAACGGAAAAGACACCGCTAAAATCTATCCAAGATTAAAGCTAAAAGCGTTAGCATGCTTAACGTTAAACACCTGTTCTACTTGAAATTTAAGAGCTTACAATCTTTGCGCGACAACACTTTTAGTTTAACTTCCATAATCAATGATAATTCTGAAGGACTTTATTTAGATGAACTGAAGCTGTTAGCCGTTAGCATGCAACCCAATGTAATATTATGAGGTATGTTAGGATTGCTAGCTCTTATTGAGCTCGGATAGCTGCTTACACGTCGAAGACAAAAACTTTGGCTACAAAGCTACAAGAAAATGTGTAAATAATGTCTATTAAAATCAATTTGTGAGCTAAGCCTTAGCGTTAGCATACTGAAATCTGAGAAGGTCACGTGTTCCGCAAGAGATTGTGCTCCTTCCTTAGATTCGTTAGCCTCTCACCTTGAACGGCTAGCAGCTGCTCGTCCGTGGTCCAGCGGGCGTTCACCTTCTGGTTGCTCTACACCACCGAAGAAGAAGAATGACAGGAAGTGAAGGTCACATTTAAAACTGTTCTTTTAAGAGCTGCTTTGTGTTGACAACTGCCAACTTGCCAACTAGCATGTTGCTGACTAGCAATTTGCTCACTATCACGATGCTCACTACCATGTTGCCAACCTGCACATTGCCAACTAGCATGTCACTAACTAGCATGTCACTAACTAGCATGTCACTAACTAGCATGTCACTAACTAGCATGTCACTAACTAGCATGTTGCTCACTAGCATGTTGCTCACTAGCATGTTGCTCACTAGCACTTTGCCCACTAGCACTTTGCTCACTAGCACGATGCTCACTAGCATGTTGCCAACTAGCATGTTGCCAACTAGCACACTGCCAACTTGCCAACTAGCATGTTGCTGACTAGCAATTTGCTCACTATCACGATGCTCACTACCATGTTGCCAACCTGCACATTGCCAACTAGCATGTCACTAACTAGCATGTCACTAACTAGCATGTCACTAACTAGCATGTCACTAACTAGCATGTCACTAACTAGCATGTTGCTCACTAGCATGTTGCTCACTAGCATGTTGCTCACTAGCACTTTGCCCACTAGCACTTTGCTCACTAGCACGATGCTCACTAGCATGTTGCTCACTAGCATGTTGCTCACTAGCACTTTGCCCACTAGCACTTTGCTCACTAGCACGATGCTCACTAGCATGTTGCCAACTAGCATGTTGCCAACTAGCACACTGCCAACTAGCATGTCACTAACTAGCATGTCGCTAACTTGCAAGTCGATACCTAGCACGTTGCTCACTAGCACATTGCTAACTAGCATGTTGCCAACTAGCATGTTGCTAACTAGCATGTCGCTAACTAGCATTTGCTCACTAGCATGTTGCTAACTAGCATGTTGCCAACTAGCATGTTGCTAACTAGCATGTCGCTAACTAGCATTTGCCCACTAGCATGTTGCTAAGGAACGTCAGTGACCGCGTGTGGAGGCTAAGCTAGCAAAATGTGACGCTAATGTCAATAAGTCCTTTTCACCTCAGGCAGCCTCAAGTCCTCAATCCCCGACTCCAGCGTGTGTTTCAGCCCGCTGTTCATCTGTTTGGCGTTCTGCACCTGATGGACGAGACACAAACACGTCTGACTGTCTGCAGGGGTCAGGGGTCAGGGGTCACAAGCAGTGTTGCCGGCTGATATACGCAGGCATCAGAGAGGACGACCCCGGGCAACACCTGGGGGTCTTCAGGTGTGCTCCAAGCTAACACGTCCTCTTACTGCCTTCATACGGTGAGCAGCATGCTACGGTCAGCGTGCTAACGCTATGTCCCGTTTAGCGGCCGGTGCCGATGACAGATCTGGACCGGGACAGGTTCTGGTGCTCCCACCTGTCTCTTCAGGGACACCAGCTCCATGTCCAGCTGACGGAGGAGGGTGTTGGCGGCGGAGGAGCTGCAGGACACGGCCACCACGTCCTCCTGGGTCAGGTACATGCCTTTAGGGGGCCGGCAGCGGGAGCGCTGGTGGTGTCGGTGCTGCAGGGTCTGGTACTCTCGTCGACCCAGGGCCAGTTTGGAACCCGGAACCACCGGCTCCACCTGGTTCTGTCGGGATGGAGAGACAGAGGTTGGGCAAAAAGCTACAGGCGCTGGGAGAGAGGAAACGTTTGGGTGTTTTAAAAAAGTCATAGAAAACATGGTGGAGAACCTTCGGTAACGAGGCGTCAGGTGTTTTACTGCCATGGCAACAACCACTCAAACGTGTCCGCACCTCTTTCTTGGCCTCCTTGTTGGGGTCGTAGTCGCTGTCGTTGGCTTCGATGGGATTGGCCTCCTCCACCTCCTGATCGCTACGGCGACACAGCGAGATTCTGTCCTCAGGTTACAGAAACTAGACTAGAGTTCTCATCTGTGGTTCTACCTACTAGAGTTCTCATCTGTGGTTCTACCTACTAGGGTTCTCATCAGTGGGTTCTACCTAATAGGGTTCTCATCAGTGGGTTCTACCTACTAGGGTTCTCATCAGTGGGTTCTACCTACTAGGGTTCTCATCTGTGGGTTCTAACTACTAGGGTTGTCATCTGTGGGTTCTACCTACTAGAGTTCTCATCTGTGGTTCTACCTACTAGGGTTCTCATCAGTGGGTTCTACCTACTAGAGTTCTCATCTGTGGGTTCTACCTACTAGAGTTCTCATCTGTGGTTCTACCTACTAGAGTTCTCATCTGTGGGTTCTACCTACTAGAGTTCTCATCTGTGGTTCTACCTACTAGAGTTTTCATCTGTGGTTCTACCTACTAGAGTTCTCATCTGTGGGTTCTACCTACTAGAGTTCTCATCTGTGGGTTCTACCTACTAGAGTTCTGATCTGTGGTTCTACCTACTAGAGTTCTCATCAGTGGGTTCTACCTACTAGAGTTTTCATCTGTGGTTCTACCTACTAGAGTTCTCATCTGTGGGTTCTACCTACTAGGGTTCTCACCTGTGGGTTCTACCTACTAGAGTTCTCATCTGTGGTTCTACCTACTAGGGTTCTCATCTGTGGGTTCTACCTACTAGAGTTCTCATCTGTGGGTTCTACCTACTAGGGTTCTCACCTGTGGGTTCTACCTACTAGGGTTCTCACCTGTGGGTTCTACCTACTAGAGTTCTCATCTGTGGTTCTACCTACTAGAGTTTTCATCTGTGGTTCTACCTACTAGAGTTCTCATCTGTGGGTTCTACCTACTAGAGTTCTCATCTGTGGGTTCTACCTACTAGAGTTCTGATCTGTGGTTCTACCTACTAGAGTTCTCATCAGTGGGTTCTACCTACTAGAGTTTTCATCTGTGGTTCTACCTACTATAGTTCTCATCTGTGGATTCTACCTACTAGGGTTCTCACCTGTGGGTTCTACCTACTAGAGTTCTCATCTGTGGTTCTACCTACTAGGGTTCTCATCTGTGGGTTCTACCTACTAGAGTTCTCATCTGTGGGTTCTACCTACTAGGGTTCTCACCTGTGGATTCTAACTACTAGGGTTCTCACCTGTGGGTTCTACCTACTAGGGTTTTCATCTGTGGGTTCTACCTACTAGGGTTCTCATCTGTGGGTTCTACCTACTAGGGTTCTCACCTGTGGGTTCTACCTACTACAGTTTTCATCTGTGGTTCTACCTACTAGACGTCTCATCTGTGGTTCTACCTACTAGAGTTCTCATCAGTGGGTTCTATCTACTAGAATTCTCATCTGTGGGTTCTACCTGTGGTTCTACCTACTAGACGTCTCATCTGTGGGTTCTACCTACTAGAATTCTCATCTGTGGGTTCTACCTGTGGTTCTACCTACTAGACGTCTCATCTGTGGGTTCTACCTAGTAGAATTCTCATCTGTGGGTTCTACCTACTAGACCTCTCATCTGTGGGTTCTACCTACTAGGGTTCTCACCTGTGGGTTCTACCTACTAGGGTTCTCACCTGTGGGTTCTACCTACTAGGGTTCTCAACTGTGGGTTCTACCTACTAGAGTTCTCATCTGTGGGTTCTACCTACTAGGGTTCTCACCTGTGGGTTCTACCTACTAGGGTTCTCACCTGTGGGTTCTACCTACTAGAATTCTCATCTGTGGTTCTACCTACTAGAGTTTTCATCTGTGGTTCTACCTACTAGACGTCTCATCTGTGGGTTCTACCTGTCGTCCTGGTTGCCCCTGTTGGCCAGCTTGCGAGCCTGTCGGTCCATCAGACTGGTTCTGGACCGGGTCTTCTTCCAGGAGTAGTAGTACCGGACCAGACTGGAGATGGACTTGTCCGGTAGCTGGAGGAGAAGCAGAACCGTAGTTCTATCAGCTTGGTGAGGTTAGAGCGCCGCGGATTTCGGACCGGTAGTACCGGTTCTTGCCGCTCACCATCTGCTGGATCCGGTGGAAACTCTTGCCGTGGAAACTGAAGGCCTGTTCGAACAGAACCTTGTCCTCCACCGTCCACTCGTCAGGGAAGGGAGTGAAGTTTGGAAGGTCGGCCAGAGATTTCTCAATGTTGTGTTTGTGCCAGAAGAGCATCCCGAGAGCCTGAGTACACACACACACACACACACACACGTACACACACACACACACACACATGTACACACACACACACACATGTACACACACACACGTACACACACACATGTACACACACACACACACACACACACACACACACATGTACACACACACACATACATACACACACATACGTACACACACATACGTACACACACACGTACACACACGTATGTACACACACACACACACACACACACACACACGTACACACACACACACACACACACACATGTACACACACACACACACGTACACACACACACACACACACACACACACACACACACACATGTACACACACACACACGTACACACACACACACATGTACACACACACACACACACACACACACACATGTACACACACACACACACGTACACACACACACACACACACACATACACACACACAATTAGAACGATGACCATGAAAATGAAAAACATAAATCCTGGTCATGTGACCCACCTGCTCCACGTTGTATCCATGTTTCTCTTTGGCGATGGCGATGTATTCGTCGACTGCGGAGGAAAACAGACTCACGTCAGACCGGTCCGAGGACCTGATAGAGCACGGCTGACGACAGGAGGCGGGACTTACGTTTGGAGTCGATGATAGTGTGATACGGAGACCAGACCAGCATCCCGCCACCCTCCTTCTCCGAGAACCTCGAGGAACCTGGAACGACAGGATTAAAGGATCGTTCCAGCAGGTTTACATGATGATGTCATAGGTGTGACATCATGCTCTGTTGTTGATGATTGACAGCTGGGCCCAGCCACAGAGCAGTGTGCTTCTAGTGCCGGTCCAAAGCCTGGATAAAGGGGGGCGGGAGGTTTGTAGGACGAGTCTGGTGGTACGAAACAGGAAAAGATCAAAGGTGGAGCAGAAGAGATCAAAGGTGGATCAGAAGATCAAAGGGTGGAATCTGAGGAAGGAAGACGACTCCCTTGACTTCAGGGTGAAGTCCAGACCGGTTCTGTGGGGTAGTGAAGAACTACAGGGTGACCCGGTAACTGCCGTCAATGTGATAAAGAAGACAAGTTAGGAAAGGTCAGTGAGGAAGAGGTGGGAAAGCAAAAGAGATGAAGAAAGTGGGCGGGAGTACAAGGAGATGCGGAGTAAGGCAGAGGAAGATTTGTACCGATTGGTGAGGCAGACGGATCGAGGTGGGAAGGATGTGCAGCAGTTTAGGACGACTAAAGTTGGAGATGGAAAGGTGGTAACGAGAGAGGAAGGGCAAGATGGAAGGACTACTTTAGGGAACTAATGAATGAGGACAATGAGAGAGAGAGAAGATGTGGGAACTTTAAATCAGGAAGATCAAAGGAAAGTATGAAGTCAGAGCGGCTTTGAAGAGGGTGAAGAACGGAAAGGTGTTTATTCCTGATGACATACTGGTGGAGGTGTCAGCTCACAGAAGAGGAGCGTTGACAGCTGAGGTAGCCTCGGTCTATTGTTATTAACTGATGATTGACAGCTGAGGTAGCCTCGGTCTATTGTTATTAACTGATGATTGACAGCTGAGGTAGCCTCGGTCTATTGTTATTAACTGATGATTGACAGCTGAGGTAGCCTCGGTCTATTGTTATTAACTGATGATTGACAGCTGAGGTAGCCTCGGTCTATTGTTATTGGCTGATGATTGACAGCTGAGGTAGCCTCGGTCTATTGTTATTGGTTGATGATTGACAGCTGAGGTAGCCTCGGTCTATTGTTATTGATTGATGATTGACAGCTGAGGTAGCCTCGGTCTATTATTTACAGTTGACAGCTGAGGTAGCCTCGGTCTATTATTGATTACCGTCAGCTGAGGTAGCCTTGGCCTGCTACTGATGATTGACAGCTGCGTCTATTCTTGGTGATTGATTATTGATTGGTAGCCTCGATCAGGAGCAACATCGACCGAGCCTACCAGCGACCGTACAGACTAGCCGAACCTCACCGGGGTCCAGATCCGGTATGCTGGCCTGGTAGTCCGTTCCGACCCTCATCCCCACATCTGGATCAGAGACAAGAAGCAGGAAAGATGTTTTTAATTCACGTAAAAAACCGGCACATTCACGGAGCAGCGGGAGGTTGTTCGAGGCTACCCACCATGTTCGTCGTCGCTGCCGCTCTCGTCCGTGAAGTGTCCGTTAGAGGCGTTGGACGGACTCTTGGTCCCGTTGGACCGACCCTTCCCCAGATATTCCGACCCTTTCTCCATCATCCCCGGCATCTCCGCGCAGTTTGGGTCGATTCGGAACCTCCGTGTCCGATTTAAAGATGTCAGCAGGAGCCGGAGGAGGTTTCTGCAGATGCGGTTCAGCGATAGTCCGCGCGTGTCGCTCCCTCCGCGGCGATTGCGTCACAAAAGACGGTAGTGCGTCACAAAAAACCTCTCGAGGGACTCAACGACATTTATTTGTGTGTTTCGTGTATAAATATTTCATGGTCGGTTGTTTCTTTCCTGTTTTTTGTCGGGACCTAACCACCGCGGCGGATGGATCTCTACGCGCCGAGAGAGGTGGCGGAAATCCTTCCGCCGACATAAAGCAGCTAACTAGAAAATTAAAACATAAGACGGAACTTTATCAGCAACAATAATCCGATATGAAAAACAATACAATACGATAACAATAATATATATAATATATATATTATAACCAGTATCCAGCCGGAAGTGAAGCAAACACATAAATAATGACGCTTAATCAACATGTAAACATCATAATTCCTCCTGATTATTCACCCAAAGGTGCTGAAACGTGAGAAACGACGTAATCTTCACGTCATTCCGCACGAAAACCGATGAACTGCGTCGATGTTTCGGCGCTTTGTTTGTGTTTCTCTGGCTTGTTTACAGTCGGAGTTTTGTGCGGTGACGAGGTTCGACCAGCAGAGGGAGACACTGCGCAACGTCACACAGGATGACGTCATAGCCTTGGCCCGCGCCAGCATTTGCGAAGTCACAATGGCAATAAACGTGAGAGAAAAATTAGATGTAAAGAGAAAATCCAGATAATATATAAATATATAAATATATATATATATATATATATATATATAATATATATATATATATATATTATATATATATATATATATATATATATATATATATATATATATTATTTCATTTTTATTTCATTTTAAATGCTGCAAAACACTTAACGTCGGCAAAATCTAATCACCTCCAGGAGATGCAAAGATCCGCTAATCCTGCTCACAAAAAAGAAAACCAACAAACAAACAAACAAACAGAAAAACAAACAAACAATCTGTGGTGTCATGTCTGTATGCCATGCAGGCGTTAACTATAGTTAGCTGTTATAGCTGACGTTAGCTATCATTAGCTCTTTTAGCTGACGTTATCTATCATTAGCTGTTTTAGCTGACGTTAGCTATCTTTAGCTATTATTGCTGACATTAGTTATTTTTAGCTGTTATAGCTGACATTCGCTATTTTTAGCTGTTATAGCTGACGTTAGCTATCATTAGCTCTTTAAGCTGACGTTAGCTATCTTTAGCTGTTATAACTGGCGTTAGCTATCATTAGCTGTTTTAGCTGACGTTAGCTATCATTAGCTGTTATAACTGGCGTTAGCTATCATTAGCTGTTATAACTGGCGTTAGCTATCATTAGCTGTTATAACTGGCGTTAGCTATCATTAGCTCTTTTAGCTGATAACAGATTCAATCCTCCCCTCATGGACGTTACGTCACAGACTTTCCCTCTGCAGGCCGCTCTGTCCGCCGGGCTGAGGTGGCCCGGTTGCTGGCGGTCGGCTCGGTACCTGGTGCTCAGAACTTTCGGCTCCTGCAGTGGGAAGCAGCAGAACCGCGGCTGCATCAGCGTTGAAGATCCGCTCACTTGCAGGAGTCAGAGAGTCGATGTTTTGGGTTCAGAATCTTCGCCGTCAGGTCGCTGTTGGGCCCTTAATAAGCCCCCCGTTGAAAATTGGATTGGACCTCCAGTGGAGCTCACCTGGACCCGAGCGCTGGGGGACCACCACTCCTCAGGTTTGGACTTAAATGCTCACAGAAAAAGAGGGAAACATTTGTTTCGAAGAATTTTATATTTTCGTGTGCCAAGTTAGGAGTTTGGAAAACCAGCCAGAACCCGAGTTCTGATCCGTTACACGGCTTTAAAGGGCCGGATTGAGAGTGGAACACACATTCCTCAGACTGAAAAACAATCTTGAGGACCCATCAACAAATCTCTGGTTCTGAACCTTTAACCTGATGACAGAACTGGTCCAGGGGAACCTCGTCTAATATACCAGTCTCTCTCTCTCCTCACCGTATGTAGGTGTCTCTCTACCAGTCTCTCTCTCTCTCCTCACCGTATGTAGGTGTCTCTCTACCAGTCTCTCTCTCTCCTCACTGTATGTAGGTGTCTCTCTACCAGTCTGTCTCTCTCCTCACTGTATGTAGGTGTCTCTCTACCAGGCTCTCTCTCTCTCTCTCTCCTCACTGTATGTAGGTGTCTCTCTACCAGTCTGTCTCTCTCCTCACCGTATGTAGGTGTCTCTCTACCAGTCTGTCTCTCTCCTCACTGTATGTAGGTGTCTCTCTACCAGTCTCTCTCTCTCCTCACCATATGTAAGTGTCTCTCCACCAGTCTCTCTCTCTCTCGCTCTTTCTCTCTCTCTCCTCGCTGTATGTAGGTGTCTCTCTACCAGTCTCTCTCTCTCCTCACTTTATGTAGGTGTCTCTCTACCAGGCTCTCTCTCTCTCTCTCCTCACCATATGTAAGTGTCTCTCTACCAGTCTCTCTCTCTCTCTCTCTCTCTCCTCACCTTATGTAGGTGTCTCTCTACCAGTCTCTCTCTCCTCACCATATGTAAGTGTCTCTCTACCAGTCTCTCTCTCTCTCCTCACCTTATGTAGGTGTCTCTCTACCAGTCTCTCTCTCTCTCCTCACTGCATATAGGTGTCTCTCTACCAGTCTCTCTCTCTCCTCACCATATGTAAGTGTCTCTCTACCAGTCTCTCTCTCTCTCCTCACCTTATGTAGGTGTCTCTCTACCAGTCTCTCTCTCTCTCCTCACCTTATGTAGGTGTCTCTCTACCAGTCTCTCTCTCTCTCCTCACCTTATGTAAGTGTCTCTCTACCAGTCTCTCTCTCCTCACTGCATATAGGTGTCTCTCTACCAGTCTCTCTCTCCTCACCATATGTAAGTGTCTCTCTACCAGTCTCTCTCTCTCTCCTCACCTTATGTAGGTGTCTCTCTACATCTCTACATGTCTCTCTCTCTTTTCATTTTAAGCAGATGTCACTCTACCTCTGTACCATTCTCTCTCTCTCCACTGTGTGTAGGTGTCTCTCGCCCACAGGCTCGTCTCAGAGCTCGTGCTGCAGAGAGAGAGAGAGAGAGAGAGAGAGAGGGATGTTTTCTCGGCTCGCGGCTCGTGCAGCATCAGAGATGTGAGTGGCGGGAAGCTGCTGCTCCTGGCGCTGCTGCAGGACGGCAGGATGGCGGGGGGACGGCGGGGTCTGGTGGCGCCTCAGAACACCTTCCTGGAGAACATCGTCCGCAGGTCTAACGGTAGGACCAGGTCCGGTCTGGCTCTTTCATATTTAACCTGGACTTAAATTTGACCGGTCTTTAATTGTCATCATCGGAGAGCTCGGCTGTGATTGGCTGTCAGTTAGGCTCTTAGTGGCTAACCACATCCAGCCAAGATTCACTTATTGAAGCTAACAGTAAGGCTAAATGTTTTTCACAGATCAGCGAGCTATTTTCTGCCTACAGTGCTGTTAGCAACGGTTAGCATCCCGAAATATAAGTATTTTATATTTTTTTACATTTTATGTAAGTTGACTAAGATTTAGTTTCGTAGTTGAAACCTTTTATTTATATATATTTGGAATTTAATCAAACATTTCATTTAGTGTTTTTTCGTTTAAAGTAGCACACATCTAGCTTCATTTTCACAAATCCAAATTAGCTGACGCCTGCTGCATTTAGCGATCATAGCTAACGTTAGCTCATATTAACTAAAACAGCTGATGCGCTCACTTACGTTAGATCTTACAACAGACGTTAGCAAACTTTAAGTTTTATAGCTAACGTTAGCAATTTTAGCTGATTTTAGCTAACATTAGTGATGGTAAAAAATATTAAGATAACTTTGGATATCAGCTAACATTATGATGCTAGCCGATATCGTCTAGCTTCACTTTGGATAACCGACACTCACTAATTCGTTTTTAAAGGTGACTTTAGCTTACTTTCGAAAAACTATTTCTGATATAATCTCTCATTCCATAACTTTACAAATGTTGCCTTATATAAGTCAAAGCTAGTTAGCTAGTTTTATTAGGATCCCCATTAGCTGCCAGTTTAATGGCCGCTATCTTCCTGGGGTCTTTAGAAATAAGGATTAAATCATATTTCATCAAGAAACGGAAAAAAACGGTTTGGATGCGGATTGGCGTGGGGCGGGGGCTGAACAGAGACACCGAAGTGGGAGAAGTGGGAAGAAATTTACATCCAAACTTTCCCAAAATCACTCCAGTTCTTCCTCGCACTCAGGTCTATGCGGATATAAGATTTGAAAATGATCCCTGAAATAGTTCTTGAGTTATCGGGGCTAACATGGAGGATCTGCGGCGGACCTGTGGACGCGGCGATGACGATGATGAAGATATCATAGCTGAGATGCGGGAATAAATAGTTGTTTTGCTGCATCTTTGCTTCGAGATCAATCATATCAAACTTAAGGCCCGTGGGCCACAGCCGGGCCGCGGAACCGTTTTATCCGCTGGTAACCAGCACAAACAGCAAGGATACTACAAATCCCAGAATGCACTATGAGTCAAGATCGCCAGCATCAAATCTCTCCTCCTCGCCGCTCCTCTGGTGTCAGTTATCAGCGTTTATCCAGTCACTTTAATAAAGCTTTACTTTAAGATGGATAAGAACTAGAAAGTCTTTTAATAAATTAAACACGTTGTAATTAACTGGCGAGTGCGTTCACGTCCAACATGCGCCGCGTTAAAAACATCAAAACGTGAATTTAGCTCACATTTAATGAGAAACGCACCTGACTGTTTTCTGAGGTGCTGCTGCTCCTGGCTGCAGGAACAGATGCGAGAAACAAAAGTTTACTTTTACTGTTTTATTAAAGCAGAAGAAACAAACGGCTAAAATCAGGCCAGGCGTTTACAGAGGGTCAACGTGAACAATGATAGCTTACACTAGCTAACAAGAACAATGATAGCTTACACTAGCTAACATGAACAATGATAGCTGACACTAGCTAAAGTGAACAATGATAGCTGACATTAGCTAACATGAAAATGATAGCTGACATTAGCTAACGTGAACAATGATAGCTTACATTAGCTAACGTGAACAATGATAGCTGACACTAGCTAACAAGAACAATGATAGCTTACATTAGCTAACACTAACAATGATAGCTTACATTAGCTAACATGAACAATGATAGCTTACATTAGCTAACGTGAACAATGATAGCGGACATTAGCTAACTTTAACAATGATAGCTTACATTAGCTAACATTAACAATGATAGCTGACATTAGCTAACGTGAACAATGATAGTGGACATTAGCTAATGTGAACAATGATAGCTTACATTAGCTAACATGAACAATGATAGCTGACATTAGCTTACTTTAACATTGATAGCTGACATTAGCTAACGTGAACAATGATAGTTTACATTAGCTAACGTGAACAATGATAGCTGACATTAGCTAACGTGAACAATGATAGCTGACACTAGCTAACAAGAACAATGATAGCTTACATTAGCTAACACTAACAATGATAGCTTACATTAGCTAACATGAACAATGATAGCGGACATTAGCTAACTTTAACAATGATAGCTGACATTAGCTAACGTGAACAATGATAGCTGACATTAGCTAACATGAAAATGATAGCTGACATTAGCTAACGTGAACAATGATAGCGGACATTAGCTAACTTTAGCTATGCTAGCTAGCTGTAACCTGCTGCTTTCGTTGCTCAGATACAAACTTCGTTCTGGGAAATGCTCAGATCGTCGACTGGCCAATCGTTTACAGCAACGACGGATTCTGCAAACTGTCGGGTTACCATCGAGCCGAGGTCATGCAGAAGAGCAGCACCTGCAGGTACCGCACACACACACACACACACACACACACACACGCACACACACACACACACACACACACACACACACACACACACACACACACATGCTGGGGTGTGATGGACGGCCTCTTTCCTCCCGCAGCTTCATGTACGGCGAGCTGACGGATAAGGAGCTGATCCAGAAGGTCCGACAGACGTTTGAGAACTACGAGATGAACTCGTTTGAGATCCTCATGTACAAGAAGAACCGTGAGTACTGACCCCTGACCTCTGACTCTCAAGCAGGCAGGCACTGTGCCCTAGGGTGAGGGGTCGTCGGGCTGTTGTGGGTTTGGTTCCCAAGCGTGTGAATGACTCCGTCTCCGTGCTGCAGGGCTGCCGGTGTGGTTCTTCGTGAAGATCGCGCCCATCAGGAACGAGCAGGACAAAGTTGTTCTGCTCCTCTGCACCTTCAGTGACATCACCGCCTTCAAGCAGCCAATAGAGGACGAGACATCCAAAGGTAGGCGGGCGTCATCTCGGTTCATATAACTTTACGGTTCATCTTCTTTTCCGAGTTTGTCGCTAGTAGCCGGCTCAGTTAGCGGCTCAGTTAGCGGCGGAGTTAGCGGCTACTAGTCACTACTAGCCGCTAACCCTACTACCTGACTACTACTGCTGCGGCTAATTTCCTTTAGATGATAACCGCCACTAGCTGGTAACTGCTGGTAGCTACTTACAGCTACTAGCGTTTACTGCTGCTAGCTTCTAAGTGCTACTAACTTGATGGCTACTGCTAGTAACTACTGACAGCCACTGGCGGTTAACTGCTACTTGCTGACAACTGCTTCTAGCTATTAGCCGCTTGTTGCTTCTAGCTACTAACTACAGCTAGCTACTTACTGCCACTATCTTTTCGCTTAACGTGAGCGATATTATTATTATTATTATTATTATTATTATTATTATATTAGCAGATACTGGCTTACTTTCGCAAGGTTGGCTAATATCAGCAACTCGGCGCCGTTTTCCCTTTCCACCACGCCGGTAACTTTAATACGGATCAGTGAGTCCTTGAGGACCCGGCTGGTTCTGTTCGGTGATAGTTCTGGTTCTGTTTGGTGACGTCGTGGGTTCTGGTCCCCAGGTTGGGGTAAATTCGCCCGTCTGACTCGAGCGTTGACCAGCAGTCGAGGAGTTCTGCAGCAGCTCGCCCCCGCCGTCCAGAAAGGAGAGAACGTCCACAAACACTCCAGACTGGCAGAGGTGAGACCAACACCAGAACCAATAGGGTCCATTAAACCGTCCTGCTGTTAGAGACCACCTCTCCTTCAGGGTCCAGCACCGATGGGACCACTGAGGCTTGAGGAGGAGGATCTGAGAGATACGCATGTGTCAGGTTATGAAGAGCTAACCAGCTACCGTAGCTAGCATTAGCTCATTTAAAGTATCGCAACAAAAGTTAGCTAATCTAAACTCTCGTGAACTAAGTTAGCTAACGTCAGCTATCTTCGCTAATCTTAGCTCATTTAGCGCTCTTATAACTAATGTTAGCTATATCCAGTTAGCATAGTTAATGCTAGCTTACCTCACCTGTCAGTGTTTCCTGCCTCAGGTTCTCCAGCTGGGCTCCGACATCTTACCTCAGTACAAACAGGAAACCCCGAAGACGCCGCCGCACATCATCCTCCACTACTGCCTCTTCAAGACCACCTGGGACTGGGTCATCCTCATCCTCACCTTCTACACCGCCATCATGGTTCCCTACAACGTCTCCTTCAAGACCAAGCAGAACAACGTGGCCTGGCTGGTGCTGGACAGCGTCGTGGACGTCATCTTCCTCGTCGACATCGTCCTCAACTTCCACACCACCTTCGTCGGCCCCGCCGGCGAGGTCATCTCCGACCCCAAGCTCATCCGCATGAACTACGTGAAGACGTGGTTCGTCATCGACCTGCTGTCCTGCCTGCCCTATGATGTCATCAACGCCTTCGAGAACGTCGACGAGGTCAGTGGGTGGGATGGCGTTTACCAAAGAGCCGTGGTTAGCCTTTCTCGCCGTCTTCCTCACCGGCGCCTTGTTGAAGGGTTGGATCAGGGGGCGGGAAAGAAGTGCCTGACAGAACTTTGACAGAACCCTCACCAGCAGTTTGGGTTTCGGACTTGGTCGACCTGAAGCAGCAGACAGGGACTGGTACCCCTTTTCCACTGAGCTGGTTCCAGGGCTAATCCGGAGCCAGAGCCTGACTTAGCACCGGTTCTTTGCTTTTGGGAAGCCTAAGCACCGGCTCCTGGCTCTCAGAACCGGGACAGAACCTGGGGACGGGCAGACTGGGCTGGTGGTCCCTCTTTTTAAAAAAGGGGTCCCGGTCCTTATGTAATCAAAGATGACGGCGTGGCGGCGTGGCGGCGTGGCGGCGTGACAGCGTGGCAGCGTGGCGGCATGGCGGCATGGCGGCGTGACGGCGTGGCGGCGTGGCGGCGTGGCGGCGTGACGGCGCTCTCATCAACATCATGGACTGTTTATCATTCCTCCGATGGCGTCGCAGCATCTGCTGACTTCCTGCCGCAGAAGGTCACGACTGAACTGCTGACGTGTCAGAAATGTAAACCTCCACAAGTCCCCCGTCAGCAGGAGGACCGGAGTGGGGGGGGGGGGGGGGGGGGGGGGGGGGGGGGGCTACCGATCCAGATTAGAGCGCTGGTGTCAATATGGCGCTACTCGCCACCTTCCACGTGAAAGGGACACCCAAAATCAAACTTGATGGTCGTCGCGGCGTCCCCCCGGGGGTCCTTTGTTTAACCCACACGTATAAATAAAGTTCCAAGTTTCCTCTCCTCCTCTTCCTCTCCAGGGCATCAGCAGCCTCTTCAGCTCGCTGAAGGTGGTGCGTCTGCTGCGTTTGGGTCGGGTGGCCAGGAAGCTGGACCACTACATCGAGTACGGCGCCGCCGTGCTGGTCCTGCTGGTGTGCGTGTTCGGGCTGGCGGCTCATTGGCTGGCGTGTATCTGGTTCAGCATCGGCGACTACGAGGTGATCGACGAAGACACCAACAGGGTGAGGATGGACAGCTGGCTCTTCCTGTTGGGGGAGACGGTGGGGACGCCGTACAGGTTCAACGCCACGGGCTCGGGCCGCTGGGAGGGCGGGCCCAGCAAGGACTCGGTCTACATCACCTCGCTCTACTTCACCATGACCAGCCTGACCAGCATCGGCTTCGGAAACATCGCGCCCAACACGGACGGCGAGAAGATCTTCGCGGTGGCCATGATGATGATCGGATGTGAGTCGCCACCCGCCTCTTCCTCTTCCTCTTCTCATCTTCTTTTCTTATCCACTTCCTGTTTCCTACTTCTTTTCTCCTCAGTTTCCTGTTTTCTCCTTTTTATCTTCTATCCGTCTCTACTTCCCGTTTTCTTCACAACTTCCTGTTTTCATCTTCTTTGCGCCTCAGTTTCCTGTTTTCATGTTCGTACACGTCTCATCCTTCGCCATCCGCCCGTCTACTCTCTGCAAACTGAACGTGATATCCCATAATGCCCCTGTGCATCAGTTATTGAAGACTGCTGCTAACTTCAATCTGCTACTAGCAGCCTACTGTTACTAATGGCTAACTACTACTAGATGCTAACAGCTATTAGCTGCTGGAATACTACTAAGTTCTGACTGCTACTCGCTACTGCCTGCAACCAGCACTTGACTCCTACTAGCTGCTGATTTTACAATTTCATTAGCTGCTACTACTTGCTATTTGCTATTAGCTACAGATCGCTATATGATAGTGGCTTCTACTAGCTGCTGGTTGTTACTAGCTTACTTGCTGCTACTAGCTGCTGTTTGCTACCAAATGCATTTCCATGTTCAGAGAGGCGTCTCTGCTGACGGCGTGTGACAGCTGACATGATGACAGCGACTCTGCTGGACTTCCTCCCTGAAATATGAAGCGGGCGGTCCGGACTCAGGCGGGCCGGACTCGTGTCCACTCTGCTGTCTGCAGTCGTCACACGTCCACCTTCTCCGCGTGACGCCTGATTAAGCCTGGAAGCCTGCTGGCGACCGCGCCCTTCTAGGAAGAAACCTTCACCTCCATCTGCTCCCAGGCCTCCTCATAACCCGCTCATAAATACTAATCAGGATTAGCCACGTATCAGGACATGGGACACGGTCTGGATCCAGATCAGAAGCCGGTCCACGTCTCTGAGACTCTGAGACTCTGATGATGCTGAGGGACGGATCAGAATTAGGATCAGGATCTTATTCCGGATCGGTATTAGGAGCGGAGTCTGGGATCAGGGTCTGGATCTGGATCTGGATTACACCTCCGACCCAGTCTGGGGACAGTTTGTCGCTGTTGGGCTTCTGTAGCTGAATATCGGATAAATCTCCCTCTTCCTGGTGGCTGATGGGAGTTTTATGGATAGCGGTTGCTATGACGACCAGAATCCTGAATCCAGAACTTCTGGTCACTAGGGAGAACCGTGATGCTGAATATGACCCGAGGACAAGGTCTGACCTGAAGGACAGAAATAGTTGGTCCAGAACCTCCTCTGGATCTCAGCCCAGACGGTACCGACCCTCCGCCATTACTGATGGTCATAAATTCTGCTGTCAGTCACCTGACTGAGAGGGGGCGGGGCTTAGTTCGATTTCTATAAACAAGTTAGTCCAGGAGCTAATATTAGCATGTCTACAACATCTGCAGCTAACGTTAGCATGTCTACAAAAGCTCCAGCTCACATTAGCTAAATATGGCTAATTTCAGCTAGCATAGCTAGTGGTAGCTCATTTCAGCTATCAAAGACAAAGGTAGCTAATTTCAGCTAATTGTAGCAAATTCATGAGCCAATGAACACGACATCTATTAAATACTTGCTATTGGTTTGTTTCCGCGTGCTCAAGTACCTAGCATTGCTTCCGCTAGCGGTGACTTCAATTGGATAGCGCTCACTTGCTTGTGCTACTTTCAGCACTAATGCTAACAGCTCCCATAAGGCCGTTCTCTTTTGAGTAGTGGTCCCCGCTACCTGGCAGGAAACGTATGGAACTAAATAGCGCTAAATGTTAGCATATGTCGGGTGGTACTATTGGTGCCGGACGGGTTTCTGTAAACGGTTCTGAGACGGCATCTTGAGTCCGGTAGCTCGTGGACTCAGCGGTGAACCTGCCAACTCGGCTTTGTTTGCCGTCTCAGCGTTAGCTCGCTGACATCGCCGTATGTGGAGGTCAGTCTGACTTCCTGTTTCTGCGTTAAGAGACGATGACTGCGAGTTTCTGCTGGGGGGGGGGGGGGGGGGGGTCGGGGGGTTCCGGTATTGATCTGGTGACCCTTCCTTCATCCTGCTGACAGAACTGCTGATTCAGGACCGACTGCAGCACTTTTTATCCACATGTTAAGGCCCGGACCGACCAATCAGGACAATCCAGCGACTCTGGACCCACGAGGGGAGGTCAGGTGACCTGAGGGCGGGAACATCTCTGGTTCCGATGATGTCACATTTGCTCATCACTAGTGCACTGTTGGCTAAAATGTTAGCTACCATCTAACGTTGAAGATCTTGCATGGAGTAGCTTACAAGAGCTACATTAGCGAACAGGTCAGCCATTAGCAGCTGGTTTAGATGTTGGCTATTAGCGACACATTCAAATATTAGCCATTAGACGACAGCTAATTTGTTAGGTATTAGCTGCTGGCTATGTTCTTAGATATCATGGCGCAGATGTGAGCTATAATGGCTAACATATTAGCTGCTAGCCTACTGTTATTATGTTACCAGCTCTCTACTTACTTACATGTTAGCTACTATCCACTGGCTATCCCTTAGCTTCTATCTACTGGCTGAGATGTTAGCCACTAGTTACTGGCTAAGCGGTTGGCTACTAACCACTGATTAATTTTTAGCTACTATCTACTGGCTAACATGTTAGCTATTAGCTCCTGATTGTTCAGTTGGCTGCTCCCAACTGAACAAGATGCTAACTTCTAGCTGATGGCTTAAAAGCCACTCATTAAGGTGTTATATCCTATCTGTTAGCTCGTTGTTAGCTCCTAGCTAAAACACCAGCCCAGAGCAATCAATCCGCTCTCTTTGGCGACCATCTAAATTCCTTCATCTGCAGTGCCTTCTGGGTAAATGTCCTCCTCTTCCTGTTTGCAGCGTTGCTGTACGCCACCATCTTCGGTAACGTCACCACCATCTTCCAGCAGATGTACGCTAACACCAACCGCTACCACGAGATGCTCAACAGCGTCCGAGACTTCCTGAAGCTCTACCAGGTCCCCAAAGGCCTGAGCGAGCGCGTGATGGACTACATCGTGTCCACGTGGTCCATGTCCAGAGGCATCGACACCGACAAGGTGGGAGGGGCACTGCGTCTGATTGGCTGACGAGATTAGTCCAGATCTAAGTGTCACTTAAATATGGATGTAAGACATAAACCTCCACAGTGTGACCTCTGACCTCTAATCCACCTGTGTTCCACCTCTAATCTCTTTTACTATCAATGACTGCATTGCGGCCTTTCTATGAGCTGTGTTTGACCTTTGACCTTCATCCGACCTCCAGCTCGATCTCTGTTTCACTTCAGCGGGACCGTGGCTTGACCTCAGTGTGACCTCCGTTCCAGCTACGTCTGACCTATGACCTCAGTGTGGCCTTTGTGTGACCTTCGTCGGCTCACTTTAACCAGTTTGACCTCTGCTTGACCCTTGACCTCCTTGTGACTTCAAACTGAACTTTGTGAACGTCAGCTTGAAGTCCGTTTGACCTATGACCTTCTTCTGACCTTTCAAATCACTTCACATTTGCCAGACCTCAGTTTTGGCCCTCTTACCTCAGTCTGACCTCCACGTGACCTCTGACCTTAGGTGCTGCTGATCTGCCCTAAGGACATGCGCGCCGACATCTGCGTCCACCTCAACAGGAAGGTGTTTAAGGAGCACCCGGCGTTCCGGCTGGCGAGCGACGGCTGCCTGCGAGCTCTGGCCATGGAGTTCCAGATGGTCCACAGCGCCCCGGGCGACCTCATCTTCCACGCGGGCGAGAGCATCGACAGCCTCTGCTTCGTGGTGTCGGGGTCACTGGAGGTCATCCAGGATGACGAGGTGGTCGCCATCTTGGGTGAGGAGCGAAAAAAAAAAATAGTTGCTTTGAGAAGTTGCCGGTCCCAGAAGGGAAAAAAAAACACATTCGCTTCACTTCATCACTTAAAGGGGAGGAGCTAAAATCAGAGTCAGCAGCTAGTAGCTAACAAGTAGAATTTAGCTAAAATCAGAGTCAGCAGCTAGTAGCTAACAAGTAGAATTTAGCTAAAATCAGAGTCAGCAGCTAGTAGCTAACAAGTAGAATTTAGCTAAAATCAGAGTCAGCAGCTAGTAGCTAACAAGTAGAATTTAGCTAAAATCAGAGTCGGCAGCTAGTAGCTAACGAGTAGAATTTAGCTAAAATCAGAGTCGGCAGCTAGTAGCTAACGAGTAGAATTTAGCTAAAATCAGAGTCAGCAGCTAGTAGCTAACGAGTAGAATTTAGCTAAAATCAGAGTCAGCAGCTAGTAGCTAACGAGTAGAATTTAGCTAAAATCAGAGTCAGCAGCTAGTAGCTAACGAGTAGAATTTAGCTAAAATCAGAGTCAGCAGCTAGTAGCTAACGAGTAGAATTTAGCTAAAATCAGAGTCAGCAGCTAGTAGCTAACAAGTAGAATTTAGCTAAAATCAGAGTCAGCAGCTAGTAGCTAACAAGTAGAATTTAGCTAAAATCAGAGTCAGCAGCTAGTAGCTAACAAGTAGAATTTAGCTAAAATCAGAGTCGGCAGCTAGTAGCTAACGAGTAGAATTTAGCTAAAATCAGAGTCGGCAGCTAGTAGCTAACGAGTAGAATTTAGCTAAAATCAGAGTCAGCAGCTAGTAGCTAACGAGTAGAATTTAGCTAAAATCAGAGTCAGCAGCTAGTAGCTAACGAGTAGAATTTAGCTAAAATCAGAGTCAGCAGCTAGTAGCTAACGAGTAGAATTTAGCTAAAATCAGAGTCAGCAGCTAGTAGCTAACGAGTAGAATTTAGCTAAAATCAGAGTCAGCAGCTAGTAGCTAACAAGTAGAATTTAGCTAAAATCAGAGTCAGCAGCTAGTAGCTAGCAAGTAGAATTTAGCTAAAATCATATTCAGCAGCTAGTAGCTAACAAGTAGAATTTAGCTAAAATCAGAGTCAGCAGCTAGTAGCTAACAAGTAGAATTTAGCTCAAATCAGAGTCAGCAGCTAGTAGCTAACAAGTAGAATTTAGCTAAAATCAGAGTCAGCAGCTAGTAGCTAACAAGTACAATTTAGCTAAAATCAGAGTCAGCAGCTAGTAGATAACAAGTAGAATTTAGCTAAAATCAGAGTCAGCAGCTAGTAGCTAACGAGTAGAATTTAGCTAAAATCAGAGTCAGCAGCTAGTAGCTAACAAGTAGAATTTAGCTAAAATCAGAGTCAGCAGCTAGTAGCTAACAGGTGAAACCGTCTCTTCTGCTCGTAGGTAAGTTTGACGTGTTTGGAGACGTGTTCTGGAAGGAGATGACTCTGGCGCAGTCCTGCGCTAACGTGCGAGCGTTGACCTACTGCGACCTCCACATCATCAAACGGGACGCGCTGCAGAAGGTCCTGGAGTTCTACTCGGCCTTCGCCAACCACTTTTCCCGGAACCTGGTGCTCACCTACAACCTGAGGAAGAGGGTGAGTCGGCGCCCGAAACCCTCGCCGTCTCGGTGGGCCGTCACTGTGCGCTTTTCGTTTGTGTCACTGAAACATGAATGACGTCATCAGACGCCTTCAGAGACTTACAGTCTGATATATCCTGAGGTTAAAGTTAGCATTTCCCAAACGATTTATGCTAACATCATTTAGCATGTCGGCAGGTCGAGGCATTTTGTCAGCTGGAATGGTTGTGTCACTGCTAATGTTAGCATTGACAGACAGCTATGGCATTGGATGGGACATCTTGGTCATTGGCTAATAGCTAACGTCTCAATGACGGGCTAGTAGCGAACAATGTATCCAGCTGCTAGAAGCTAACATTGTAGCCATGGATAGTAGTTAACACTATAGCTTTTAGCCAGTAGCTGCCATTTCGTATTATCCAGTGACTATTCACGAAAAGTGGCTAGTAGCTAACACTGTAGCCAGTGACTAGGGGCTAGTATCTTAGCCAGTGGGTAGCCAGTGGCTAACTTCTTACCCAGTGGCTAGTAACTAACACCCGCGATGCTAGTAGCTAAATTATTTTCAAGTGGCTAGTAGCTAACACTGTAGTCAGTGGCTAGTAGTGAGCAACATATCCAGTGGATAGTAGCTAACACTGTAGCTGTCACTGGTATGTAACATCTTAGCTCGAGGCTAGCCGCTGAAATTGCCAGATTCTGAAGACATGCTAACGTTAAATACAGTTGCTATCAGATTTTTTTCTTATTGTCTATTTGTTAAAAATGTTCCTGGAAATGTTGCATTCAAATTGATTTTCCTGTTTCTGGATGTTAGATAACGTTTAAAAACCCGAAAAAGAAGGTTTGATTAAAAAAAAAAAGAATCCGATAAAGTTCTTAAACTCACAAAACTCAGGTATTTTTTTTACTGCTTTTATTCTGGCGGTCTACTTCCTGAGGATTCTGGGATGACTCATCGCCCAGAAGAGCTCTGAGACGTTATTGATAAACATCGCATTTCTAAGAAGCCAGTTGTAACTGATGGCCTGATGCTCCGATATTTCCTTTGGTGTGCGCCGTCGCCTCCTTCCCGACCCAATTAAGGGTTCTACTGGGGCGAATCCCGCCGTGTCACCTGATGATGTATGGAGGTTCTAAAAGCACGGATTCCTGCGACCTGGATTGAATAACGATTCAAACGGTTCTAAGGGGGTTTGGATCTTTGATCTAGACCCTCAGAGTCGGGACTTCCTGTTCCTGCAGTCGCAGCTTTTAGTCCTGCGTCGCCTACGTCGCTAGCATCCCACATCGACCGCAGCTAGTAGCAGTTAGCGGCTACCTTAAAGAGCAAATTAGCAGGCCCTTAGCCCGTAGAACAATCCATCTGCAGTGGCGGCTAACGTAGCATTCCAACACGGCATAGCAACATTAGCCGATTTAATTTAAAATGAACCAATTTCAGCTAAGAAACTAAACATTTGCTAATGTGCGTTGTGCTAATTTTACCAAACAAAGCCAGTATAAGATAAAATCAGAAGTCAGAGCTAACACTTGCTAATGTCAGCTAACGTTGGCTCATTTTTACCCAACAAAGCCCGCGTAAGGCAATGTCTGATGTCATAGCTAACATTTGCTAGTTCCAGATGACATCGTCAACGCTAGCTAAGTTCAGATGGCATTAGCTAGAATCAGCTGTCAAAGCTAACATAAGCTAGTTCCAGATGACATCGTCAACGCTAGCTAAGTTCAGATGGCATTAGCTAGAATCAGCTGTCAAAGCTAACATAAGCTAGTTCCAGATAATATAAGTAACTTTAGCTAAAATAGATAGCATTAGCTACTTTCAACTAGCAGCTAGCATTAGGGTTAGCGCTGACGGGTCCTCTTGTCTTCCACAGATTGTCTTCAGGAAGATCAGCGATGTGAAGCGTGAGGAGGAGGAGATGCAGAGGAGGAAGAACGAGGCTCCTCTCAACCTTCCTCCGGACCATCCGGTCCGCCGGCTCTTCCAGCGGTTCCGGCAGCAAAGGGAAGCCCGCCTCGCCACCGAGCGGTCCACTCACAATGCTACTGACGTGGAGAGCGCCGTTGTCTCACTGGAGCCCCCTAGAGGTCCGGAGGTCCTGGCCTCCACCAGCATCGTCATGGTGACTGAGAGCCGAGCCCCGCCCATTGCCCCGTCGGCGCCATCAGCATCCAGAAGCTCTGGGCGGGTCATCCTCCAGAACGGAACCCTGATCCGATCCAAAGATTCGCCGAAAGCCAAAGGCTGGGGGCGGTTCAAGGAATCGGTGGCGAAGGCGGAGTCCTGGCGCAGCGTCTCAAAGGCGGAGTCCATGGAGATGCTACCCGACAGAACCAAGACCCAAGACCAGCGGTCCCTCAAGAAGACCGACTCGTGCGACAGCGGCATCACCCAGAGCGACCTACGCTTGGACAACGTGGGCGGAGCTAGAACACCGCTGGACCAGAGCCCGGCGCCGTCGGAGGAGAAGAGGGAGTTCTGTCCGGTACCGGAGCAGAGCGTCCACGCCGCCGTCAGCGAGCTGAAGCAGGAGCTGAGAGGAGACATCAGGTCCCTCAATACTCGCATGGCGGCGCTGGAGGTCCAGCTGGCTGAGATGCTGCGGCTCCTCAAGTCCAGGAAGTCATCCGGATCCTTCTTTGAGATCTCACGGCCGCCTTCGCCCGACTCCGACAGGGACAGTTTCTCCTAGAACCCGTCAAAGTCTGATGACGTCATCCCTGAGGCCGAGGCACCAAGGGCAGCAGTTAGCCGCTAGTAGATGCTAAAAGATGGTAGCTGTTAACATCTAGTAGTATTTAGTAGCTATTAGCGGTTAACAGCTAGTAGCAGTTGCTAAAAGCTAGTAGCAGTTGGTAGATAGTAGCATTCAACAGCTAGTAGTAGTCAGTAGCTATTAGCAGTTAGCAGCTGGTAGATGCTAAAAGCTAGTATCAGTCCATAGCTGGTAGCAGTTAAAAGCTAGTAGTATTTAATAGCTGTTAGCAGTTAACAGCTAGTAGATGCTAAAAGCTAGTAGCAGTGGATAGATAGTAGCAGTTAACAGCTAGTAGTAGTCAGTAGCTATATCAGTTAGCAGCTTGTAGATGCTGAAATCTACTAGCAGTCGGTAGCTATTAGCAGTCGGTAGCTAGTAGCAGTTAACAGCTAGTTAAATGGTACTACCTAAATGTCAGCAGCCATTAGCAGTTAGCAGCTATTAGATGCTAAAAGCTAGTAGCATCTGGTAGCTACTAGCAGTTAGCAGCTAATAGCAGGCAGCAGCTAGTAGCAGTCAGTAGTTAGTAGCAGTTAGCGGCTAGAATCAGCCAGTATCAATGGCACCATTGGAGTCAGGGGTTTGATGGATCAGAATGCTGCTCTGTGATTGGCTGATGCTTCAGGATGTTGTGGACCAAATGGACCAGAGACTTGGCACCGGTGCCGTTCTCCTGTGAGACCCCGCCTTCATGCATCACTGTGATTGGATCGCTGGTGTTTTTATGTCTGACACTGCATGCCTCCATGTCGTCTTACAATAACCTGCTGCTTCGCTGTGAACAAGCCCCGCCCCTCGAACTTTTAACCCTATCATTCAGCACCTCGTCATGTGACACAAGTTCATCGACAGATTTCTGAGCGGCCGACCCATTCAGGAATTGAATCATGTGATGCTAAAATGTCACAAGGATCCAATCGGACCTAGCAGAGGCGACAGCAGCCGATACCGCAAGCGGCACCAGAGTAACGTTGGACAGCGGGAAGCCAATCAGCACATCCTCCTACCTCACCACGCCAACGGGTAGCGGTCTGAAGCCAGACATTGACCGTAACTATGACGACTGATATGATGTCATCAGACACAAAGTGAGGCTACATCAACGTCAACGTATCAAATTAACTTTAACTACTTTCAGCTATCATAGCCAGCGTTAGCTTCTTTGAGCTATCATAGTTAACATTTGCTTCTTGCTACAATCATAGCTGACATTAGCTGCTTAAGCTATTATGGCTTACATTTGGTACTTTTAGCTATCATAGGTAGCGTTCTACTTGCAGCTATCATAGTTAATATTTGCTTCTTTCAGCTATCATAGCTAGAATTAGCTACTTTAGCTATCATGTCTAATATTAGGTACTTTCAACTATCATAGCTAGGGTTAACTACTTTCAGCTATCATAGCTAACATTAGCTACTTTCAGCTATCATGGTTAACATTTGCTTGATTCAGCTTTCACAGCTAACATTAGCTGCTTTAGCTATCATGGCTAAAATTTTGGACTTTAAGCTATCGTATGTAGCGATAGCTACTTGCAGCTATTATAGCTAATATTAGCTATTTTCAGCTATCACAGATAACGTTAGCTCATTAAATTCTATGATCCATCCTGGTAACATTTGTAGGCGGGTCCTATCCGTGTTCAGGGTGGGCGGGTCTTCCATTCTATTGGTCCCGCAAGCTTAAGTCTCAGTTTGTGTTTAATGTCGCCGACTCATCCGAAAAAAGTTTGTGGAATTTTAGTTACAACTCGATCTGCGCTGTGATTGGCTCATTTAGATCCTCGTCTTCTACCTGTCATTTAATCTTCCTAGCCCCTCCCACCTGTGGTGAGAAAGGTCACTTATCTTGATGACCTGTCCGTCAAACCTGAAGACACTGTGTTTGAGACAAAATCCTGAAACTTCTGTGATGGAGGAGGCGTGGCCTGGAGGAGGCGTGGCCTGGAGGAGGGGCGGAGTCTTCCAGTGTGGGTCACAGAATTCAGCAATAATAAGCCCTAAGGATCTGTGTCACACTCCTCACAACGTCTCACCGCGTCACGCGTCTCTGCGTTTGGTACTTCCTCAATCCTACTTGATCCTCTGCTGGCCACGCCCCCCACGCTCACACCGCGAGCCGTCCGCATGACCATGTCCGTATCGGCCTCACAAGTTCCTAAAGAAACCTGAAGGCAACATCTCGTCCCCAGAGAGCGGAAATGACCAGCGTGATTGGATGACACACTTGTCAGTCAAGGCAAGGACACGCCCTAAACACACTTTGATGAAACAAAGATGAAAGCGGTCTTTGTATTCATCAAAAAACGAGTTTTCCCGTCGCCTTGAAGGCGACTGAAGTTCTTCCTGATGGCTTCGCGTTTCGACCCGGAAGCCATCTCTCCGCCCTGAACCTTCCTGAGATGCCGGTTCTGGTCCGAGCGGGTTGAGACCAAAGGTTTCCTTCTGCATTATAAAGTTCAGTATCATCAGCAAAAATGTTGAAATAGCAAAATGCTAACCACTGTTTTGTCCCAGAGGTCAGAGGTCATGTGTGCTCGTCAGTTTTCGTGTCGTAGCCGTGACGTAGCGTAGCCTGGTGTTCTTCTCGTGTTCTCCTCGTGTGCTGTTTGTTTTGAGAGGCAGATCGCCTCACTGTGCACCGAATCCTCACTGCTGCACTTTTGGTAATTTCTGCATGGCGCCGAAGCTCCGCCCCTTCTACTGTGGGTCACATGACTGTAACCACGACCGCCGTCTGCATGTAGAGCACCTCACCGTTAAATATGCTACGAGCCTCCACCGCCATCGCCCACGACCCGGAGGAGAACACGGGACGTTTCTCCTGGTTCCTGTTCTTCACTGATGGTCCAGAATGAAAGTTTATAAGAAAAAACAAACAATAAAACGTTTTATATTTTTCTCTATCTTCATTTGTTCTGATTATTGTCGTTCACCTAACGTCAGTAGAAGAAGAGGGCGGGTTTTGATCCCACGATCCGACACCGATGACCTGGAAGCTAACGCTAGTTCTACTTTAACCACTTTATGACCTGCCGGGTCATGTGATCAATACTGGGTGTGATGTCATCAGTCAGAACAGACCGGTGCGAAGGTGGACCTGAGGATCTAATCATGTGATCCATTAGATGGTTTGGGTCCAGGGTTTTTATCAATCCAGAACCCGCCCTGTTCTGCTTCTCATACCGTCTGCTACATGGCAAACTTTAGCTACTTTCAGATATCATAGCTAATGTTAGCTACTTTCAGCTCTTTCAGCTAGAGTAGCTAATGTAAGCTACTTTCAGCTATCATAGCTAATGTTAGCTATTTTCAGCTATCATAGCTAATGATAGCAACTTTCAGCTATCATAGCTAATGTTAGCTACTTTCAGCTATCATAGCTAATGTTAGCTACTTTCAGCTCTTTCAGCTATCATAGCTAATGTTAGCTACTTTCAGCTATCATAGCTAATGTTAGCTACTTTCAGCTTCATAGCTAATGCTAGCAACTTTTCAGCTATCATAGCTAATGTTAGCTACTTTCAGCTATCATAGCTAATGTTAGCTATTTTCAGCTATGATAGCTAATGTTAGTTACTTTCAGCTATCATAGCTAATGTTAGCTACTTTCAGCTATCATAGCTAATGTTAGCTATTTTCAGCTATCATAGCTAATGTTAGCTGCTTTCAACTCTTTCAGCTAGAGTAGCTAATGTAAGTTACTTTCAGCTATCATAGCTAATGTTAGCTATTTTCAGCTCTTTCAGCTAGAGTAGGTAATGTGAGCTACTTTCAGCTATCATAACTAATGTTGGCTATTTTCAGCTATGGTAGCTAATGTTAGCTACTTTCTAGCTATCATAGCTAATGTTAGCTATTTTCAGCTATGATAGCTAATGTTAGCAACTTTCAGCTATCATAGCTAATGTTAGCTACTTTCAGCTATCATAGCTAATGATTGCTATTTTCAGCTATCATAGCTAATGTTAGCTACTTTCTAGCTATCATAGCTAATGTTAGCTATTTTCAGCTATGATAGCTAATGTTAGCTACTTTCTAGCTATCATAGCTAATGTTAGCTACTTTCAGCTATCATAGCTAATGATTGCTATTTTCAGCTATCATAGCTAATGTTAGCTACTTTCTAGCTATCATAGCTAATGTTAGCTATGTTCAGCTATCATAGAAAATGACAGCAACTTTCAGCTATCATAGCTAATGTTAGCTATTTTCAGCTATCATAGCTAATGTTAGCTATTTTCAGCTATCATACCTAATGTTAGCTATTTTCAGCTATCATAGCTAATGTTAGCTACTTTCTTAGCCTGTCGTTGACTTTTACTGCATACCTGTGAGTCTTCATGACACCAAAGAGGCGCTGATGAATTCAAACGTTTGTCTCGTTGCACAAATAAAAATATGAAATCTAAAAACAAACAAATAATTATGTTAAGATTTTAAATCTCCCTGAACCCCCCCCCCCCCCCCCCCCCCCGAATAAAAACCTGCTTCATACAGAGCAGCTCCTCCCCCCCCCTCACTCCCCACTGTGTCATTTGATGTTCTGCATTGCAGTGCCAGCCCTCCTCCTCTTCCTCCTCCTCCTATCGTCTTCCTCTAAGTGCATCTCTGCAGCAGGGCGAAGCTCTCGGTCTGACGACAGACGTGCCCCCCCCCCCCCCCCCCGACCTCCTCCTGCGCTCTCCTGATGCCAGAGCGCCCCCCACAGAGGAGCCGTCAAGTCTGATCTTCATCGAGTCAAAGGTTCCTCCGAGGAGCATCTCTGCATCCGTCTCAGCTGCTGTGTCTGGATTTCACCTGTGGGTGGGCTTCTAAATTCCACAGGTGAACATTCTGCCTCTGATGGTTCCCAGCAGAAACTTCTATGTTTCAGAATGACGATATTATAATCCTGGATCCTTAGAACTTGACCTTGAACAGAGAGAGAGAGGGCGACTGCTGGACGAGCGACATTGACTTTGAACAGAGAGAGAGAGGGCGACTGCTGGACGAGCGACATTGACTTTGAACAGAGAGAGAGAGGGTGACTGCTGGACGAGCGACATTGACTTTGAACAGAGAGAGAGAGGGCGACTGCTGGACGAGCGACATTGACTTGAACAGAGAGAGAGGGCGACTGCTGGACGAGCGACATTGACTTTGAACAGAGAGAGAGAGGGTGACTGCTGGACGAGCGACATTGACTTTGAACAGAGAGAGAGAGGGCGACTGCTGGACGAGCGACATTGACTTTGAACAGAGAGAGAGAGGGTGACTGCTGGACGAGCGACATTGACTTTGAACAGAGAGAGAGGGCGACTGCTGGACAAGCGACATTGACTTTGAACAGAGAGAGAGAGGGTGACTGCTGGACGAGCGACATTGACTTTGAACAGAGAGAGAGGGCGACTGCTGGACAAGCGACATTGACTTTGAACAGAGAGAGAGAGGGCGACTGCTGGACGAGCGACATTGACTTTGAACAGAGAGAGAGAGGGTGTCTGCTGGACGAGCGACATTGACTTTGAACAGAGAGAGAGAGGGCGACTGCTGGACGAGCGACATTGACTTTGAACAGAGAGAGAGAGCGACTGCTGGACGAGCGACATTGACTTTGAACAGAGAGAGAGAGGGCGACTGCTGGACGAGCGACATTGACTTTGAACAGAGAGAGAGAGCAACTGCGTGACGAGCGACATTGACTTTGAACAGAGAGAGAGAGAGCAACTGCTGGACGAGCGACATTGACTTTGAACAGAGAGAGAGAGCAACTGCGTGACGAGCGACATTGACTTTGAACAGAGAGAGAGAGCAACTGCTGGACGAGCGACATTGACTTTGAACAGAGAGAGAGAGAATTGGACTGCTGGGAGAGGTTGTCATACATTTGGCGTCTTCCACCAGACAAACAGGAAGTAGCACACGCTGTAGGAAAAGGTTAACTGGAGCCATGGAGGTGGGCGGGGTCTAATCAGTACAGCTGTCACTCTAGAGAATCTTCTAACTTCGATGTTAGTGAACCAGAATGGAGCAGCAGGGGGCGCTCTAACAGGAAGTCAGGGGTTTTAAGGCGATTCTTGTCACAGAAGTTCCACCGGCGTTTAAAGTTTAAAGTTTATGGTTAAAAAAATGTATTTAAACGTTTCTACTTGAAGGATGAAGCGTAACTCTGAAGTGGGCGGGGCCACATCCACCTGTGACATCATCACAGGTTGGCTAATGATGTCGCAGCTTCCGCTTCTGTTAGCATGAAGTAACGTAGGGGGCGGAGCTTAACGTCACACTGTTGGATGGCAAGTCTTTTACCGCCTCTAGGGGTCAACAGAACCAGGAAACCAGATCATGGTCCTTGACCGATCCAGCCTCGGTCCGGTTCTCTTAGGACTCCAGGATGAAGTCCATCGCCTCGGCGGTTCTTCATCAGGGTCTTGGTTCCAGATGAAGAACTGATGATGCTGGTAAAGTTCTGAGGAGGGTCAGCTTGGACTGGTTAGGGTTCCACGGCAGCATTTAGGAACCCATCAAAGATGTTCTGACCCGAGATAGATCAGTAGAGGAGCAGGTTCCTGACAGAACCAGGAACCCTCATGTTCTAAAGAACCGGATACATGGGTCATAAGGAACTCTTAGGAACATCAGAGTACTTTAGAACCTTTGAGACCTTTAGAGAACATAAAAATAACTCATCAGAGTCCAGCAGAACTTTTATTGATGTGTGTTTAGAACCCTGATGGATCTGGTTTAGAAGATCCTTTTGGAACCCGTTTCAACCTGTAGACATTCATCCTAATGGTGCGATAAATAACAGAAATTATAGGAAGGTCAGAGAACCCGGCAGAACCCTTGAAGGTTTACCCAAACATATCGGACTAACACCAGAACCTGGATGCTGTCAGAAGCTGAAGGATCCACCAGAACCTCTGGGAGCTTTTGAGACCCATCAGTGTCTTGGAAGATAGAATAATAGACATTAAATCATCAATCTGGCCTCCAGAGTCCAGAAGAACATTTATTTATGCGTCTCCAGAACCCGCTCGGTCCAGAACAACCAGGGGATCACCCAGAACTGTTATATGTCCTTTAGAACCTTTAGGGAACCCGTAAACTCTCTGGGACCTTCTACACGCTTCAGACATCTAAGAAATATAGGAACCTGTCAGAACCCAGCAGAACCCCTTGAAGTTTAAGTTTAAAAACCTTAGCCTGGAACGTCAGAACCCATTTGGAACCCGTCAGCTGTGAAGAACCTGTTAGAACTTCTACACATCTACCAAACCTCGAGACAAACGCCACAGATTAGAGGAACCCGCCAGGAAACGCAGGGATCTCCTCCAACCTTTACAAAGACCAGAACTTTTCTTGGAGAACCGGTTTTCGGACCCGGTCCGAACCGTTAGAAGCCCTTCACGTGGCAGTAGGCCTCCAGCGAGGAGAACACAATGTACATCAACCACAGGCTGAAGAACAGGCAGCTGGTCAGGATCTTGGGGACCCTGGGTCCACCCAGCTCGCCGCCGATCTCGGGCCGGCGCCGGTAGATGAGGACGGCGATGCAGACGAGGGCAAAGATAGTAAAGAGCGTCACGGAGAAGGCCAGCGTTCCCGGGTCGACCCTGAACTCCTGGTTCTTGGAGGCGTGGTAGATGGCGGCGATGGACCAGGCCACGCCGATCCCCAAGAAGACGTTGACGGCGTTACTTCCTGTCACGTTTCCGATGGAGGCGTCGGCGTACTGGTCCTGAATGGCCGACACTTTACTGGCGAAGGTATCTGGAAGCAGGAGGACGAAAAGTTCAGCAGCCGCTCAAAGCGCCAACTTACTTACAGGTGCATCATGGGAAACGTAGGAACCAGAGTCACGGACCTAAACTGAGGCTACGTTCGCTCTGACCGCCGCAACGTCACATTCTGAGTGTTCGTCCGGAATAATCGGTTTTTTTTTAAAAAGTCTTCATGTATTTATAAAACGTGACCGAGATCATAAAAGGTCACGACCCCAAAATGACCCGCATGTTCAAAAGAACAACGACGAAGATACAGAAAAACTACTAACGTTAGTTTTAACGGTTTTGTTGAAAATGAGTAACGAGGATGAATGATGATGATGAAGGATGGATGAAGGATGAAGGATGGATGAATGATGATGGATGGATGAAGGATGGATGAAGGATGGATGAAGGAAGGATGGATGATGGATGGATGGAGGATGGATGAATGATGATGGATGGATGAATGATGATGGATGGATGAATGATGATGGATGGATGAATGATGATGGATGGATGAAGGATGATGGATGGATGAAGGATGGATGATGGATGGATGAATGATGGATGAATGGATGAAGGATGATGATGATGGATGGATGAATGATGGATGAATGATGGATGATGGATGGATGAATGATGGATGATGGATGGATGAAGGATGGATGAAAACCGAACATAAACTTAAAACTGTATGACCTTTGACCTCTGAGTTAAATGTTGATTCTAAATGCGACATCTTCAGAGGAGCTAGTCGGAGTCTGGCTCCGCCCTCAGAGTCGGAGTCTGGCTCCGCCCTCAGAGTCGGAGTCTGGCTCCGCCCTCAGAGTCGGAGTCTGGCTCCGCCCTCAGAGTCGGAGTCTGGCTCCGCCCTCAGAGTCAGCCATCATTTGTTCAGACAGACTAGCTAAAGGTCGGGTCCGAGTCAGACCTGGTACCGAGGTTCCCAGAGCGACGAAGACCACGGCGGTGACGGAGTCCTTCAGTCCGACGGTGCAGCCGATGTGAGAGGCCAGGTCCCCGATGACGGCGGTCAGGAGTCCGATGACGGAGATGGAGACCACGAAGCAGGCCCAGCCGTTCCAGTAGTCTGTGGGCGGAACCAGGGCAAAAAGAATCTTCCAGAACACCGTCAGGAAGTGCATGACGTAATCCAGACAGGAAGGCAGCTTCTCCTCGCCACACTCATCATCATCATCATCACCTGCAGAAGAGGGCCAGAGGGAAAAGATCAGGGTCCGCCTTCAGCGGTTCTCCTCCGGGTCCAGATTCTCCGGGTCCAGGTCTTACCTGAGCTGATTGTTATGGCGTCCACAAACTGCTCCCTCCAGCTGTTGGTCCCGATGACCAGAGCCAGATTGGTCTTCTTCAGGAGCTTGTCCACGGTGTTCTGAGGGACCAAAGGGAACCATTCTGAGAACGTTCTGGACCTGAACGATGACCTCGTAGAACTGACCTATGACCTCATAGACCTGAACTACGACCTCATAGACCTGAACTGTGACCTTATAGACCTGACCTACGACCTCACAGACCTGAACTATGACCTCACAGACCTGAAGGATGACCTCACAGACCTGAACTATGACCTCACAGACCTGAAGGATGACCTCATAGACCTGAACTGTGACCTCATAGACCTGAACTATGACCTCACAGACCTGAAGGATGACCTCACAGACCTGACCTATGACCTCACAGATCTGAACTACGACCTCATAGACCTGAACTGTGACCTCACAGACCTGAACTATGACCTCACAGACCTGAACTGTGACCTCATAGACCTGAACTACGACCTCATAGACCTGAACTACGACCTCACAGACCTGAACTACGACCTCATAGACCTGAACTATGACCTCATAGACCTTACCTACGACCTCATAGACCTGAACTATGACCTCATAGATCTTACCTACGACCTCATAGACCTGAAGGATGACCTCACAGACCTGAACTACGACCTCACAGACCTGAACTACGACCTCATAGACCTGAACTATGACCTCATAGACCTTACCTACGACCTCATAGACCTGAACTATGACCTCATAGACCTTACCTACGACCTCATAGACCTGAAGGATGACCTCACAGACCTGAACTACGACCTCACAGACCTGAACTACGACCTCATAGACCTGAACTATGACCTCATAGACCTTACCTACGACCTCATAGACCTGAACTACGACCTCATAGACCTGAAGGATGACCTCACAGACCTGAACTGTGACCTCACAGACCTGAACTGTGACCTCACAGACCTGAACTATGACCTCACAGACCTGAAGGATGACCTCACAGACCTGAAGGATGACCTCACAGACCTGAAGGATGACCTCACAGACCTGAAGGATGACCTCACAGACCTGAAGGATGACCAGACTGGTCGCCCACCTTGAACTCGTACGACTCCTCGATGACGACCTCCAGCTTGATGAACTCTCCGAGCATCGGCCGGCCCAACTCAGCGATCCGCCTCTCCTCCTGCTGCTTCTTGGACAAATCCTCCTCAAGCTCCTCCTCTGAGAGAAGAAGAAAAGATCTACAGGTGATGGACCTACAGGTGATGGACCTACAGATGGTGGACCTACAGGTGATGGACCTACAGGTGATGGACCTACAGATGGTGGACCTACAGGTGATGGACCTACAGGTGATGGACCTACAGGTGATGGACCTACAGGTGATGGACCTACAGGTGATGGACCTGTAGATGGTGGACCTATAGGTTGTGCACCTACAGGTGGTGGACCTACAGGTGATGGACCTACAGGTGATGGACCTACAGGTGATGGACCTACAGGTGATGGACCTGTAGATGGTGGACCTATAGGTTGTGCACCTACAGGTGATGGACCTACAGGTGATGGACCTACAGGTGATGGACCTACAGGTGATGGACCTACAGGTGATGGACCTACAGGTGGTGGACCTACAGGTGATGGACCTGTAGATGGTGGACCTATAGGTTGTGCACCTACAGGTGGTGGACCTACAGGTGATGGACCTACAGGTGGTGGACCTACAGGTGATGGACCTGTAGATGGTGGACCTATAGGTTGTGCACCTACAGGTGGTGGACCTACAGGTGATGGACCTACAGGTGATGGACCTACAGGTGATGGACCTACAGGTGATGGACCTACAGGTGATGGACCTGTAGATGGTGGACCTATAGGTTGTGCACCTACAGGTGGTGGACCTACAGGTGATGGACCTACAGGTGATGGACCTACAGGTGATGGACCTACAGGTGATGGACCTACAGGTGATGGACCTACAGGTGATGGACCTGTAGATGGTGGACCTATAGGTTGTGCACCTACAGGTGATGGACCTACAGGTGATGGACCTACAGGTTGTGCACCTACAGGTGATGGACCTACAGGTGATGGACCTACAGGTGATGGACCTACAGATGGTGGACCTACAGGTGGTGGACCTACAGGTGGTGGACGTACCTGTGATGTTGATGATGGCGGAGGAGGCGGGATGATCTCGTCCCTGGACCTTCCTGTAGATGTCTTTACCTGAACAGGTGAGACACCTCATCATCAAGAGACCTGAACCAGAAGAACCTCCAGGAGAATTTCAGCCTCCAGCAAACAGACCAGCCAGGATTCAAACTAAGACATGTGTACGGAACCACGGTGTTCTAGACCGGACCTGCTAGAACCATCAGGTTCTGATGGACTGAACGGAGCATGCTCACTGAGGATTTCCCATTAGCCTCGGCGGTTGAGGAGGTCAGAGGTTAGAGGTTATGGTTAGGTCATCATAGGACGGGGTCATTAGCGACGGTGCCGAGGGTTAGAACGTGCAGACAGTAGGTGACGATCATCGGACCTGAGCTAACCCGACCAGAACCGGCTGTGACCCGGTTCACGGCACTCCCGCTGTGGATTATTCCTACCTCTCTGCCAATCATGTGAAGTGTGTCATGTGACCGGGGTGGATGATGCTAACCAGGAAGCAGGCGGAGAGTGGGTAACAGGAAATACATCACTGCCTGTACAACGTAACGATAGCAAAGCTAGCCATTAAAAAAAAAAAATGCTAACATGCTAGCAAGTTGAAAACAACTAATCCAGTATGCTAACCTGTTGAAAGCAGCTAACGCAAACATGCTATTCTGTTGAAAACAATTGTGCTAACCTGTTAACCTGCCAGTTGAAAAGAAATGCTTCTAAGATACTAGCCAGTAAAAATCCAATGATGTTTACATGCTAAGCTTGTAAAAATGCTAACATGCTCGCTTATTGATAAAGAAAAAGCTAACCTGCTAGCCTATTCAAACATCTAATGCTGACATACTTGAAAATAACTTGAAAGCAACTACTGGTAATATGCTAGTTGGTTGATAACAACACACACTGACATGCTAGTATATTGACAAAGCTAACATGTTAGCCAGCTGAAAACAACTAATAATACATTTTATTTATTATGCACTTTCCATTTGGCAAAAATTGTAAACCAACTATTGCTAACATATTATCCTGATGATAGCAGCTAATGCTAACAAGCTAACTTGATGAAATCAGCTAATGCTAACACACTGGCCTGTGGAAAACAAATGATGCCAAAATGTCGGCCTGTGAAAAACAATGATGCTAATGTGCTAGCCTGATTAAACCTAACTAATGCTAAGATGCTATCAAGTTGAAACATACTAATGCTAACATACTAGCCTGCTAAAAACAACTAATGCTAACTTCCCTGATTTGTCGTGATGGTCTTAGGGGAGCTGTTATTCGCCTTTGCAGATGAAAGGTGTGATGCTGTGCAGCGAGGGCGAGTGGGCGTGGTCTGAGGGAGAGTGGGCGTGGTCTGATGAATAGTGGGCGTGGTTTGGTGCTTCATCACTGTTAGAGTTCCTGTCGTCGCTTTAAGTGTTGAAACACTTTAAAGCAAACGTTTCAGTGGAGCCTTACCATGAAGCTGTTTTTCTGCTCAGAGGTCAGAGGTCAGAGGCAAAGGATGAATCAACTCAGGTCATGAATAAATGCTAGAGCTAAAACGATTAGTAAATAATAATAATAATAATAATAATAATAATAATTTATATAAAATAATAATAATAGATGTAATAATAATAAAAATAATAGAAATAATAATAATAATTTATAAAACAATTCAATTATAGAAAAGAAAAATAAGAAAAAATAATTATTATAATATAATAAAATAATAATGATAAAAATTGAAAATAATAATACAAAATATTAGTAATAATTTTTAAAAATAATAAAATAAAATAAAAATAATAATAATTATTATTATTATTATTAGAATTTATTTAAAAAAAAAAATAATAATAATAATAATAATAATTAAAGAAAGATGGAGTTTGATATTTCACTTACCTGTTTTCACAAATCCTCCTGAAAATGAGAAAATATAAGACATGAAGTTTAGGATATAAAAGAAAATTCTCTTAAGTTCAATTTAAAGTTTGAAAGTAAAGTTTGAAAGTAAAGTTTGAAAGCAGACAGGAAGTGTCAGATGGTCTTACCCACTTCCTGAAGCAGCACAGCTGAAGAAGAAGAAGAAGAAGAAGAAGAAACGGACCAGAAGAAGATCAAAGGATTACGGCAGGTTAACTTCATCAGGTTAAGTTTATCAGGTTAACTTAAACATGTCCACTTTATTTCTCTAGCTTTATTTCTTGGTTAAAACCCTGTAAATCGTTTCTTTACAGGTTATTATTTAGGTTTTCACGGGAAACTGATCCAGTTAACTGAAGATAAACCAGGTTTGGTTTTAGTGCAGTTTAAGAAACATGCAGATCTGATCAACATGTCCTCGCAAAATCCAGACTTCTTGAAACATAAACTCATTCATCCAAACTTATCCAGACTGATCCTAACCTCTTCAAGACTTTGGTTAAAGTCAGGTTTAACTAATCCTAACTCAAAAACTGCTATGACCATTAGGAGCTCAGCTGATGGTGCTGCGAAGGAGGAGGAGGCGCAGCGACAGCAGCAGGAGCAAAACGGCACAAAAGCAGGAAAAGATGGCCCTCAGGACAGAGGTCAAGGGTCACCAGAGAGGTCAAGGTGCGTGTTCACACCTGTCCAACTCCTCCTGTCCCAGAGTGGCTCCTGCAGCTCTACGTAGAAGCTGGCGCGTTTATCGTACTCCTCATGGTCAATTATCCTAATGGCTACAGTCTTCCTGCGGACGACACACCACACGACAACAGCGGGGAGGTCAGGGGTCAGGGGTCAGGGGTCATGCATTATTTCACCAACACGTTGTCATTATTGTCGGACGTTGCCATGGTAACGGGATGAGGAGGAAATGACATCACATCTGTTCTACAAGGAAAAACAATCAAACTGTTAAAGTCACGGTGACAAAACGGCGACATCATCCATGATGACATCATGGATGATGGTTAGAGGTGATGGTTAGAGGTGATGGTTAGAGGTCATTAGCAATGGGGCGGGGCTTTAGCATAGGAAGGCAACACCCCCACCTTTCCTCTCACTCATCTCCAGCAGCCGAGGCTCGCCGAGCTCGAGGAAGAAGTTCTTGTTTTTCTCATACTCTTCATCATCAATAATATTGATCTGAATGGTTTTGCTGAAACAGAAACATAAAAAGAGGAAGGAAGTTTGTAGAAGAAGAGGAAACACAGAGGAGAGTGATCTCGGGGTCGGCAGGTGGAGATTAGAGGCCTCAACACATCCAGAGAAGCAGAAGATAGCATGATGTCATGACAAGAGAGCAGTTAGCATTAGAGTAAAATCATTAGCATGATATTATTACCAGGTATTATTAGTATCAGTCTTTTAGCATGATAACCAGAACAACGACTTGTTAGCATTAGCATCAGTCTGTTAGCATGATACAAGAAACAGGGACTTGTTAGCATTAGTAGGCGTGTGTTAACATGATACCAATATGAAGTACCTGTTGCATTAGCATCAGTCTGTTAGCATGATACAAGGAACAGGGACTTGTTAGCATTAGTGTTCGTCTATTAACGAGATACCAAGTAGAGGTACCTATTAGCATTAGCATCAGTCGATTAGCATGATCCCATAATCTGATAACTGTTAGTGTTAGCATCATACTGTTAGCATGATACCAAGAACAGAGAACTTTTTGAATTAGCATCAGTCTTTTGGCATGATACCAGGAACAGAGACCTGTTAGCATTAGCTTTCTTCTGTTAGCATGACATTGTAGTGCGGGACCAGTTAGCCTTAGCATCAGTCTGTCAGCATGATACTGTAGTCTGGGACGAGTTACAAGAGGATGACAGTCTGCTCTGCCACAGGCGTTGGCGGCTACATCGGCGCTAGCGGAGAGGAAAAGCGCCATCAGCCGTCACTCATGTTTATTTGATGCGGCACATGGAGGGTTTCAGGCTGTCGATACGTTGTGTTATATTATATGTGGCCTGAAGGAGGCCGAAGACCTCCACAGAACTGTGACAGGAAACAGACAGAAGGTGAGACGTACGATGATGTCAGAGACATGGCCGCCGGCCAGCGGCGACCTCCCCCGTTGATCCTCTGAGAGGAAGAGCAGAAGCTGCCGCTCAGGACGCTGCCCTAAAAAGGCAGCGAGTGGCGTGATGTTTATCTGCCCGCCAGACGGCGAGTTGGGTCAGCTGAAACTCATCAGAGAAAAATTGTCCCAGCAGAACCAGTCCTCTCTATCCCAGTAGAACCACTTTGTCTCAGTAGAACCGGTCCAGTCTGTCTCAGTAGAACCAGTCCGGTAAGTCCTGGTATAGCCGGTCCAGTCTGTCCCAGTAGAACCAGTCAAGCTTTTCTCTGGTCCACATAAACAGTGTCAGAGGGAAGCTCCTGTTTCACAGAGCAACTCTGATCAGGTCCAAAGATCTTCTCTGAACCAAGAGGTCAAACTCTGACACAGATATGATGGAGACGCACAGCTTTGGAGGTTGGTGTCCATCTTTCTCTGGGGTTTGTTTCCAGGCAGAAGAACCGGGTCGTCTTCCATCTATATAAGGAAGCTCTCGCTCTGGTTCCGAAGCAGCGGCGCCATCAATAAACAAAGGTGGCCGCGTGGCACCTTTTTCCATTTCAAGACGCCGTCGGCATCTCCATGGCATGTTTACCTTTTTGGAAATAAATGAAGTGCCCCAGACGTGGAATGCGGCCGAGGCGTGTAAACCTGACGCCTGGGATCACATGACCACCACCAGTCAGAGGTCACCGCTGCGTAAATGTTGGAAGCAGATTTAAGCTGTGCCAGCCAGTGGCTAGTAGCTGACAAACGTCCTAGCCAGTGGCTAGCAGCTAGTGCATTAGCCGGTGTCTAGCTCTGTTTGTTGATTTGATCTCCTAACATCATCGAAGATTGTAATACCCATAATGCCTTGCAAAGCAAACAGGAAATTGCCATTTTAAGTACTTTTACTCACAGGATCTCTTCATTTTCAAACTCCAGGATGCCATATGTGTCTTCAAAGTCCTCGCCGCCTCCTTTCGCCGTCCCCTCTATGGTTTTGTAGGGGATGACCACCACGCCCCGAGCCCCTGAGCTCCGGACCACCTTCAGCTCCATCACGCCGACGCTCTCGCTGACCGTCATCAGCGGCTTCTCGAACGTGAAGATACCCGCGTGGTCGTCGTCAAAGATGGTGACAGTGGCCGTGCACGGCAGACCCAAACCCGCCAGGCTGTCCACGTGGCTCTCGCTCTCGCCGGGCCGCTCCGATTGGACCCTCACGTTGCTGAGGTGAACCAGGAAGTGCTCGTCTTCCTCAAAGATGTCATCGTCGATGATGTCGACGCGGATCTCCTTCTCCGTCTCTCCTGGTTCGAACACGACGGTTCCTTCGGTGAACCGGTAGTCGGACCCGGCGTTGGCGGTGCCGTCCTCAGTCCGGTAGTCCACTGAGACCGTCCTGGTCAGGTCTCCGCCATGGCGAACCACGTTCAAGGCAACGCTGCCGCAGTTCTCCAAACACTGGAAGGCGCCGGCGTCGAAGAAGACCTTGGAGGACAAGTGGTTGACTAGTTAACTAGAAGCCCCCCCACATCTTTGCTAGTGGCTAGCAGCTAACAAACATCTAAGCCTGTAGCTATTAGCTAACAAATATCTTACCAGTGACTAGTAGCTAACAAACAATTTAGCCAGTGGCTAGTAGCTTATGTATTAGCCACTGGCTAGTGAGTAAAAAACAGATTTAGCCTGTAGCTAGTAGCTAACAACTAGCTAGAAGCTAACAAACAACTTAGCCAGTGGCTATTAGCTAACAAATATCTTACCGGTGACTAGTAGCTAACAAACACTTTAGCCAGTGCATAGTAGCTAATATGTTAGCTAGTGACGAGTGGCTTAAAAACAGCTAAGCCTGTAGCTACTAGCTAACAAATATCTTACCAGTGACTAGTAACTAGCAAACACCTTAGAAAGTGGCTAGTAGCTAACAAACATATTAGCCAGTGCATAGTAGCTAATGTTTTAGCTAGTGATTAGTGGCTAAAAAACAGCTAAGCATGTAGCTAGTAGCTAACAAATATCTTACCAGTAGCTAGAAGCTAACAAACAACTTAGCCAGTGGCTAGTAGCTAATGTATTAGCCAGTGACCAGGGGCTAAAAAAGCTATTAGCCCGTAGCTAGTAGCTAACAAATATCTTACCAGTAGCTAGAAGCTAACAAACACCTTAGCTAGTGCCTAGCAGCTAGCAAAAATATTAGCCAGACCTTGGAGGAGAAGTCTGACACCTCGGAGCAGAGGTCGAGCTGGGCGGCCATTTTGGCTCTGTCGGCAGCGTGCTTCTTCAGGACGTTTCCTGCCCCGGTCATGATCCGGGTCGCCTGACATCGGTAGAAGGCCCGACTCTTCTGCTGCTGCGTGAGAACCTGGTAGTTGGCGAGCTCCATGAGATGCTCCGCCTCCTTCTCCGGGTGCTTCTGCTTCAGATCCTTCAGGATCCGCGCCACTTCCCGCCGCGACTCTTCCTCGCCCAGCTCGCTAAGTTCAAACCCCGCCTCCTCGCCGCGGGAGTTCCTACCGTCCATTTCAAGATCCACCTTGTTGGGGATCTCCGGTTCTCCTTCGGTTTCGATGATGACCCCCTTCCTCTTACCCGCCCGGTACCGCTTGTACACGTATTTGTAGAAGAGCAGGCGGCGGTCCGCCACGTAGGCTAAGCCCACACAGAGCGGGAAGAAGAAGAGCGTGAGAAGCCCCTCCCATATCTGAACCACGCCGGGGGAGGAGACGGCGAGGATCACGTAGAGCCACAGGTAGGCGAAGATGCTCCAGGTGGCGGTGACGAAGAAGACGCGGAGGTGCTTGACCCTCCTGACCTCGCCGTCCGGAATGACCCACACGCAGAGGCCGATGATGACGAACATGTTGAAGGCGGCGCTCCCGACGATGGTGTTGGGTCCGAGCTCGCCGGCGTCGAAGTTGTGACCGCAGACCTCCACCACGGAGAGGAGGATCTCTGGGGCGGAGGATCCCAGCGCCATCAGGGTCAGGTTGGACACGGTCTCGTTCCAGATCCGGACCGTGGCGGTGACCTTCTCCCCGTTGGCTTTCTTGATGGTGATGCGCCGCTCCATGGAGGTGATGACCTCGATGGACGCCATGAAGCGGTCTGCGATGATGGACACGCCCAGGAACATGTAGAACAGCCCCAGGAAGTAGATGGTGGCCCTGGCGATCCGTTCCGGTAAGGCGATGTCGGTGGGGGTCCACAGCGGCAGGAGGACGCCTTCGATGCATTTGGTGCTGCCGCGGCAAATGGTCCGGTTGGTGCCGGTGGCGTTCAGGGCCGGGTCGGAGCGCGTGGCCGAAGAATACGGGAGGTGGACCGCGATGACGGTCAGCAGGACCAGCAGCTGATTGGTGGGGAACATTTTGGTGGTCCTGGATTGGCTCATTGTCCCGCCTCCTTAAACCTGCAAGTCACAGAAGGAGACTTCAGAACCTCTGGTACGTGATCCAGACCTGGTCGGTTAGTGGGTTGGTTATTTATTGGATGTGGTTGGTTGGTTGGTCTTTTGGTTGGTTGGTTGGTTAGTTGGTTGGTTGGTTAGTTGGTTGGTTGGTTAGTTGGTTGGTCTTTTGGTTGGTTGGTTGGTTGGTTGGTTAGTTGGTCTTTTGGTTGGTTGGTTGGTTGGTTGGTTAGTTGGTTGGTTAGTTGGTTAGTTGGTTGGTTGGTTAGTTGGTTAGTTGGTTGGTTGGTTAGTTGGTTAGTTGGTGTTTTGGTTGGTTAGTTGGTTGGTTGGTTGGTTAGTTGGTTGGTTGGTTAGTTGGTCTTTTGGTTGGTTGGTTAGTTGGTTAGTTGGTCTTTTGGTTGGTTGGTTGGTTAGTTGGTTGGTTGGTTAGTTGGTTAGTTGGTGTTTTGGTTGGTTAGTTGGTTGGTTAGTTGGTTGGTTGGTTAGTTGGTCTTTTGGTTGGTTGGTTGGTTAGTTGGTTGGTTGGTTAGTTGGTTAGTTGGTGTTTTGGTTGGTTAGTTGGTGTTTTGGTTGGTTAGTTGGTTAGTTGGTTGGTTAGTTGGTTAGTTGGTCTTTTGGTTGGTTGGTTGGTTTTTTGGTTGGTTAGTTGGTTGGTCTTTTGGTTGGTTGGTTGGTTGGTTGGTCTTTTGGTTAGTTGGTAGTTCTGTTTAGTTGGTCGTCGTCGGTTACGTCACTTTTACGAACCAAATCTAAAAGTTTTTCTAACAGAAATAAATCCGTCGTGTTTTTTTTTTTTTTCTTGATCAGGATCCGAATTTTTTTAAATTCGTTTAAATATTTGTCGATTTTTTTTTCCCGTCACCCGTGAACAAGGCGTTGATTAATCGACGCTCAGGTTTCTGTTTCTGGTGGCGGAACCATCGGATCGGCGGCGCCGACATTCTCTCTCTCACTCTCAGACTTTTCAGAAGTTCTGATGGAACCGTCGGAACAGCAAAAAACCGCCGCAGGATAGGATGTCTTCATCAAATCTCAGGGCTTCTTCCTCCAACCCTCTGATGATGTTTGTTTACACGACGCTCCTCTTCTACCACATCAAAAACAAACAAACAAACAAACAACTTTTGTTTGTTTGTTTTTGTTTGTTGTCCGTGAAACGAAACCTGGAGTTTGAAACGTTCGGAGACGGAAACGTCCTCCGCTGGGACACAGGTGAAGACCTCCCACTCCAGCATCTCTACAAAACCTCATCCTGCAGGGTCCCGTACCCCTTCACCCCCCCGGGGCCCACAGACCATGTCCCACACTGAAACGTTTCCCGGCGTAGAACCAAAGACCTACCGTTGGTGGAAGCGTTCCTGAAGAAGATGACGAAGAGGGTGAAGGTTCAAAGAGCTCCCATCCTGGACTCCGAGACGCTGCTGAAGAACCGCCGACTCAATGAGATCCTGTCAGAGGAGAAGACGAGAACCAGGACCAGCCTGAGGGGACAGACTCCTCCTCCTGATCCTCCTCCTGCTGCTCCTCCTCCTCTCTTCATCATCAGTCCACAGACGATTCTCCCGTCCTCTGAATTCTACTATGGTGAAGCCATGACCCCGCCCCCCTCTGCCTCTGATTGGTCGCTGTGATGATGACGTTTATCACTGAAGGAACTTCTTCTGGAAAACGTCTTCTGGATAAAACCGAACCACACCTTCCCCAGGACCATCCGTCTGTCTGTCCATCAGTCTGTCTGTCCATCAGTCTGTCTGTCCATCAGTCTGTCTGTCCATCCGTCTGTCTGCCCATCAGTCTGTCTGTCCATCAGTCTGTCTGTCCATCAGTCTGTCTGTCCATCAGTCTGTATGTCCATCAGTCTGTCCATCAGTCTGTCTGTCCATCAGTCTGTCTGTCCATCAGTCTGTCTGACCATCAGTCCGTCTGTCCATCAGTCTGTCCGTCAGTCTGTGTGTCCATCAGTCTGTCTGTCTGTCCATCAGTCTGTCTGTCCATCCATCAATCTGTCTGTCCATCCGTCTGTCTGTCTGTCCATCAGTCTGTCCATCAGTCTGTCCATCAGTCTGTATGTCCATCAGTCTGTCCATCAGTCTGTCTGTACATCAGTCTGTCTGTCCATCCGTCTGTCTGTCCATCAGTCTGTCTGTCCATCAGTCTGTCCATCAGTCTGTCCATCAGTCTGTCTGTCCAACAGTCTGTCTGTCCATCCGTCTGTCTGTCCATCCGTCTGTCTGTCTGTCCATCGGTCTGTCTGTCCAACAGTCTGTCCATCAGTCTGTCTGTCCATCCGTCTGTCTGTCCATCAGTCTGTCTGTCCATCAGTCTGTCTGTCCATCCGTCTGTCTGTCTGTCCATCAGTCTGTCTGTCCATCAGTCTGTCTGTCCATCAGTCTGTCCATCAGTCTGTCTGTCCATCAGTCTGTCTGTCCATCAGTCTGTCGGTCCATCAGTCTGTCTGTCCATCAGTCTGTCTGTCCATCAGTCTGTCTGTCCATCCGTCTGTCTGTCCATCAGTCTGTCTGTCCATCAGTCTGTCTGTCCATCAGTCTGTCTGTCCATCAGTCTGTCTGTCCACCCGTCTGTCCATCAGTCTGTCTGTCCACCAGTCTGTCTGTCCATCCATCAGTCTGTCCATCAGTCTGTCCATCAGTCTGTCTGTCCGTCTGTCTGTCCATCAGTCTGTCTGTCCATCAGTCTGTCCGTCCATCAGTCTGTCCATCAGTCTGTCTGTCCATCAGTCTGTCTGTCCATCAGTCTGTCTGTCCATCCATCAGTCTGTCTGTCCATCCGTCTGTCTGACCATCAGTCTGTCTGTCCATCAGTCTGTCTGTCCATCCGTCTGTCTGTCCATCAGTCTGTCTGTCCATCAGTCTGTCTGTCCATCCATCAGTCTGTCTGTTCATCAGTCTGTCCATCAGTCTGTATGTCCATCAGTCTGTCCATCAGTCTGTCCATCAGTCTGTCCATCAGTCTGTCCATCCGTCTGTCTGTCTGTCCATCCGTCTGTCCGTCCGTCTGTCTGTCCATCAGTCTGTCTGTCCATCAGTCTGTCCATCAGTCTGTCTGTCCATCAGTCTGTCTGTCCATCAGTCTGTATGTCCATCAGTCTGTATGTCCATCAGTCTGTCTGTCCATCCGTCTGTCTGTCCATCAGTCTGTATGTCCATCAGTCTGTCTGTCCACCAGTCTGTCTGTCCATCAGTCTGTCTGTCCATCAGTCTGTCTGTCCATCAGTCTGTCTGTCCATCAGTCTGTCTGTCCATTTGTCAGTTGGCGGTCGGGTCGGTGGTTTGCGGTGGACGGTAGCTGAGGACATTTATATACTTTAGTTACTTATTGTACTTGAGTACTCGTTGTGAGTACTTGTACTTGACTTGTGTATTCCTGTTTCATGATAATATATACTTCTACTCCATTGGAGCGTTACCACGGTTACACCACGACCATCATCCCCAGCATGCATCTCTTCTCCTGCTGCTATAATAAGGTCCTCACCTCTGGTTCTGGTCTTCGGTCGGGGGGGGGGGGGGGTCCACGTCTGATAACCACTTTACTTTTATCAGGAGTTGTTCTAAACACGGCTGCCGAGCCGCCTGGGACCCGCTTATCGGCGCTGTCCCAGGGGGCCGTGTCCATAAAAGGTTCTGACCGACCCGGTCCGTCCAGCAGCTCCTCGTCGCCGACGACATGTGAGGGAGATAACGGCGAGCAGCAGCAGGAATGCTGGGATAAGAGTCCCATCTGACCGCTGTGAGACCTTCAGAGGTTTTTTCACCTTTATGCTAAGCTAGTTAGCTGCCTAACCGCCTTTACATTATTTATGCTAAGCTAGTTGGCTGCGTAACCTGAGTTTGCAATATTCACGCAAACGTATTTAGTCACCGTCGCCATTCACAATCTTTATGCTAAGCTATGTGACTGTTTCTCCTGTTAACAGTACATATGCTAAGCTTGCTGGCTGTGTCCCCAGTTTACAGCATTTATGCTAAACTACTTAGCTTTCTCCCCGTTTTAATTCTCGATGCAATGTTAGTTAGCAGTTTCCCCCGTTTGCAGTATGTATGCCAACATAGTTGGCTCTCTCCACCTGCTTACAGTATTTATGCTAAGCTAGTTAGCTTTGCCCCCGTTTCCAATATTTATGTTAAGACTATTTACACTTAGCTATAGCTGTTTCCCTTTTTTTACAGTATTTATGCTTAGCTAGTTAGCCGTTTCCCCCCTTTTACAATATTTATGCTAGCTTAGTTATCTGTGTCCCCGTGTGCAGTATTTATGCTAAGCTAGTCAGTTGTCTCCCCCCTTTTACAGTATTTATGGTTGCCTAGTTATCCGTCTCGCCCTGTTTAAAGAATTTTTGCTAAGCTAGTTAGCTTTCCCTCCATTTCCAGTATTCATGCTATGCTAGTTGCCCGTTTCCCATGATTGAGAAAAAGTGAAACAAATGTTTGTTTTCATTCTTTTTATTTTCACTGAAATTAAAAATTTAAAAAACAAAGTTATTATAAAATCACCGTTTTCATCTTCATCCTTTGACAAACAAACAGAACTGTAAACTAAAGCAGAACTCGTAGAACCCAGTAGAACCAGTAGAACCAGTAGAACCAGTGACAGTGAGGACAGACGGATTCAAAGAAAACCCCTGGAGCTCGATCACTTCCTGTTGATCCCGGTCACCTGATCACTTTAGATCCCTCATTCTGGCCGTGGTGATCCACCAAATGATCCAGATCTTTAAATGAGTGATCTAGTCAGTGATCCCGTCAATGATCCTGGTCAGGGATCCAGGTCAGGGATCCAGTAAGTCATCCAGTCAAGGATCCAGTTGGTGATCTAGGTCAGGGATCTGAGCAATGATCTTGTAGGTGATCAATGTCAGTGATCCAGTCAGGAATACAATCAGTGATCCAGTCAGGAATACAATCAGTGATCCAGTCAGGAATACAATCAGTGATCCAGTCAGGAATCAAGTCGGTGATCCAGTCAGTGATCCAGTCAGGAATATTATCAGTGATCTAGTCAGGAATCAAGTCGGTGATCCAGTCAGGAATCAAGTCAGTGATCCAGTCAGTGATCCAGGTCAGGGGTCCATGTTGTAGTTGATGCAGTAGGTGATCCGTGTGGATCCAGTCGGTAATCCGTGTGGATCCAGTAGGTGATCCGTGTGGATCCAGTAGGTGATCCGTGTGGATCCAGTCGGTAATCCGTGTGGATCCAGTAGGTGATCCGTGTGGATCCAGTAGGTGATCCGGTGGTCTCAGCTTCATGTGGCTCTCAGGATGAAAGGGTTCTGGATCAGAAGGATTTCCACCTGATGGCTGACAGGATGGTGTGGACGAAGTAGAGGAGAGTCGCCACGTAGGAGAAAACCTGAACCACGACATTTAGCAAAGGATTAGCTTCCCATGTTTACCATCTTAATGCTAAGCTAAAGTTCCCCTTGGTTTAAAGTCCTCATGCTGAGCTATCGCTCACCACGGCAGAGATGTCCAGTTGGTAGTTTTGGAATTCGCGGTCCTTCATGTCGATCGTGACTTTAGCCAACGCCACCGAGGCGCTCAGGTAGAAGAAGGCCGCGATTCCGTGGAACAAAAAGTCCTGATTGGACGAGGAGCAGAGCAACATTTAAAAACAGGAAATAAACGTAAAGAAGAAAATGAAGTTTTGACACTAACAGAATCTTTTAAAGCTAACATGACATACTGATGCTAACCTAACGGTTTGATGCTAACATAACAGTTTGATGCTAACATGACTTTTTGATACTAGCATAACGGTTTGACGCTAACATAAAAGTTTGATGCTAACATAATTGTTTGATGCTACCATTAACTGTTTGATGCTAACATAACTGTTTGATGCTAACATGACTTTTTGATACTAGCATAACGGTTTGATGCTAACTTAACGGTTTGATGCTAACATAACGATTTAATACTAGCATAACGGTTTGACGCTAACATAAAAGTTTGATGCTAACATAATAATTTGATACTAGCATAACGGTTTGATGCTAACATAACAGTTTGATGCTAACATGACTTTTTGTTACTAGCATAGCGGTTTGATGCTAACTTAACGGTTTGATGCTAACATAACGATTTGATACTAGCATAACAGCTGGTGCTAACTTAACGGTTTGATGCTAATGTAACAGTATGATGATAACATAAGAGTTGGGTAATGCTAAGATAACATTTTAACGCTAACAACTTTTTTATGCTCATGCAACAACTGGAGACCGTCAGCCGTCGCTAAACGTTAGCTCAAGTGAGATCCAGGCGTGAGATGACAGACAGACTTAATTCGGTAGCGTTAGCTTGAACTTCGGGTGCTGATGGGAAACTCTGAGCATGATCCGGTTCTGGTGGTGAATGATGCGGTTCTGGAGGTGTTGGATCGTGGTCCACTCACCGCTGCAGCCCAGCTGCCCTTGTTGTGATGGCCGCCGCAGGCGAACACGACCATCCAAATGAAGGTCATGACAAAACAGAAGACGGAGACGAACATCACCCAGCCCTGAGGGTTTTGAGGATCCACCAGCGTGCACGCCACCAGGATCCACACCAGACCGCCGAAGACCTGCAGAGACCAGAGACGCGCCGCATCATCACGATTACATCATTAACCAGGCAGCCAATCATCGATCAGGTGGTCTGTCGGTAAAACCTGATGAGGTGGGCGTGTTCCTATCCCTCTATCCTCCCTGTACCTGCAGGTCTGACTCCGCCCCCTCTGATGATTGACCCCCTTGTTGTGAATCCGCCCCCACTGATGATTGACAGGCTGCTTGGGCCTCGGTGTCGTGCGTTGACGCATGAGCTGCTGTGAATGCTCCTGCAGCATTCCTCATCCTCCCAGACGTCTGATGACATCACGGCCAGCAAAATATGTCAAAACGGGTTATGAAGGTTGTCACGCTCACTGTGAGGCGTGACCCCCATTGACCTCACACAGTCAAGTCAACAGTCATGCTAAAGACATCAAAGCTATGGCTGACAACAAAGACATCAAAGCTATGAGTGACAGCAAAGACATCAAAGATATGAATGACAACAAAGACATTAAAGCTATGACTAACTACAAAGACATCAAAGCTAAGTCTAACTACGAAGACATCAAAGCTATGACTCGCAGCAAAGACATTAAAGGTATGACTAACCACAAAGATATATAAGCTATGAATAACTACACAGACATCAAAGCTATGACTGACAAAGACATTATAGATATGACGAACTACAAAGACATCAGCACTGACTAAAAATACATCAATAGTATCACTTACTATATAGACATCAAAGCTATCACTGAATGCCTACACATCAATAATATCACTGACGATATAGACATCAAAGCTATCACTGAATGCATACACATCAATAATATCACTGACTATATAAACATCAAAGCTATCACTGAATGCATACACATCAATAATATCACTGACTATATAGACATCAAAGCTATCACTGAATGCATACACATCAATAATATCACTGACTATATAGACATCAAAGCTATCACTGAATGCATACACATCAATAATATCACTGACTATATAGACATCAAAGCTATCACTGAATACATACACATCAATAATATCACTGACTATATAGACATCAAAGCTATCAGTGAATGCATACACATCAATAATATCACTGACTATATAGACATCAAAGCTATCACTGAATACATACACATCAATAATATCACTGACTATATAGACATTAAAGCTATCACTGAATGCATACACATCAATAATATCACTGACTATATAGACATCAAAGCTATCACTGAATGCATACACATCAATAATATCACTGACGATATAGACATCAAAGCTATCACTGAATACATACACATCAATAATATCACTGACTATATAGACATCAAAGCTATCACTGAATACATACACATCAATAATATCACTGACTATATAGACATCAAAGCTATCAGTGAATGCATACACATCAATAATATCACTGACTATATAGACATCAAAGCTATCACTGAATACATACACATCAATAACATCACTGACTATATAGACATCAAAGCTATCACTGAATACATACACATCAATAATATCACTGACTATATAGACATCAAAGCTATCACTGAATACATACACATCAATAATATCACTGACTATATAGACATCAAAGCTATCACTGAATACATACACATCAATAATATCACTGACTATATAGACATCAAAGCTATCACTGAATACATACACATCAATAATATCACTGACTATATAGACATCAAAGCTATCACTGAATGCATACACATCAATAATATCACTGACTATATAGACATCAAAGCTATCACTGAATGCATACACATCAATAATATCACTGACGTTGACATTGTTTATGTCAACGATCTACAAACATTCTTTCACGAGACGTCGGGTCACATGACAGTCGAGGAAAACAAAAACATCATGTTGTTTATTTGAATCATTAAACCAGAATTAGTTTAACCGGCGTGAAACCCGGTTCAGCCGTCTGACCGGAGCTCGCCATCGGGTCGGCTCTCTGCTGGGAGGCGGGTCTTACCAGCTCTGGCAGGTAGAGGATGTCTGGGGCCGTCACACAGATCCCGACGCCGCTGGGGAGATTGGCCATGGTGGAGGTGTTGGACGCCATCCTGCTGCTGTCAGACTTTAACTGACTGACAGGGACAGGTGAACCTGGACGTTGGGATAGACCGCCGACAGGAGCCACGCCCACATCACCTGTCAGAGGATCAGAGAGACTCATGAATGTTTGACAGGCAGGACTCAGCGCCACGGCAACAGGAGGAGCTCCTCCCACATCAGCAGCAAGGGGGGAGAGAGAGAGAGAGAGAGAGAGAGAGAGAGAGAGAGAGAGAGAGAGAGAGAGAGAGAGAGAGAGAGAGAGAGAGAGAGAGAGAGAGAGAGAGAGAGAGAGAGAGAGAGAGAGAGAGAGAGAGAGAGAGAGAATAACTGTAAACAACCCAGGGGTGTAATTCAGGACGTGGGTTCAACAGTTCATCAAACTCTGACTTTATCCCTGAGCTCTGGCTTGATCAATCCCGACATGAGAAGCTCTTGAGTTTTCAGATCCAGATCAGATCATCTGAGTCGGTTCAATCAACTCCGAGTTTAATAACTCTGACTTAACTCAGACAGGGAGAGAAAACTAGCGTTGGAGAAAATTGCTCCCTAATCCAAAACCTTAATCCTGGGTGGAACCAGAACTCAGTGGGACAATTTTATATTTCATGGGGGAACGCTTCACGATCCCCCGGGACGAGCCGGAGGGGGTTTCAGGAAAGAGGGGCCGAGAGGAACAAACTCAGGCTATGTAGAAGAAAAAAAAAACCTTCCGGCTAGAAGGTTTGGTCGCCATGGTAACTAACTCCGAGTTTAACTTAGCTCGCTTCCTGGAACGTTTCTCCTCCTCTCAGGCTTAACTAATTCAGAGTTTCCAACAAACTCGCTTCCTGAGACCCCCGCCCAGATAACGCCGGAGGCCCCGACGCCAACCTGCCGCTTTTATTCAGGCTTTGGACGTTTACTGTAAACAACAACAACAACAACAATAATAACAGACATCTTTAATTACAACACAACGACATCAGTAACATCAACACAGAACTGTAAACAACAAATAAAAACAAACGCTCCCGCCTCCAGACTGGGGGACACCTGAGCTCAGGACAGTTTGTGACCCGTAAACGCTCCACGCCGTAAACAACAGCGCCATGGCAACCTGCCGCCGCCGGTTCGGACGAGCTGTCAGAGCGACGCCTCGGCTAATCGGCCATCCGGATCATCTTCCAGGCGCCGTTACGCGATCCTCCCGATGGAGGCGATGGCCCGTGGGCGGGGTCAAAACCCAAAGCTGTTCACCTGCTACAGGTGTTTGCTGGCGTTTCAGCCACCCAGAAATTGTGCTGCCGAGGGGGCGGGGCTTAAGTCGGGGTCGAGTTTCCACACCGTGATGAAACCTGAGCGGCAGGTGAATTCCTTCTTTTGCTCGCTGCGCTGATGGCGTCACCAGATAACGAGTCGCCTGTTATCTTATCTCCTCCCCGCGGGAGCCAATCTGAATACTTCATGATAAACGCCGTCGTCGCGGATCAGTGGAGGTAAGCTAACACGCTAGGTGGTCACACCGCATGCACGCCGCCAGAGCCCCACCCACCATCTGAAGGTAGACACCATCTTGCTTAGCTTAGCATAAATACTCCAAACAACGGTATACGGCTAGCTTAGCATAAATAAGCCCACGGCATTTATTGACATGACTGAATTAAGACGGGAAAAAGGGAGGAAGTGAAAGGTTGCAGCAAAACGCCGGAGGTGGAATCGAACCCGCGCGACGAGGACTCCGCCTCCGTACGTATCCGGGTTTTCCGTTTGATCCAAACTCCTCTTTTAAGTCTCTCTGGTGTCAAAGGTCAAGGCTTCTTCTACGAGACTAAATCCTTCACTTTTCCTTTATAGTATTTTGTTTCGTCAAGCTTCCAATGCTCACATGGATTTGGCGGGAAAAAAAAAAAAAAGTTTTGCTCTTGGCGCTGCCAGAGCGGATTTCTCGGAATGACTCAGCCGGGATTCTGAAGGGATTTTAAACGCGAGTTGTTTGGACCAGCAGCTGGGCCCGATCCACATGTTCTCACTTCACACACTTTAAAGTATGACACCGTTGTGTATTATCGATATTTAGTGTATTTGTAATCCCAGGTATAATTTATTCTCCATCTCAAATTAAAGTGAAATTAAAACAAATATATAATAAAGTTTTATTTTCTTCTTTACAAACTCATTCTTCAAATGATAATTAAAGATAAACCCTCGGTGAGAATGCAGACACACAGGTACCTCACCTGACTTCGGTTCTCTGCTGCCACCTGCTGGTCAGCAGCGGTAAAATTCTCCCTCTGCGGCTCTACTCTCAGGTTTACGGTAACAGCTGCGGCTCCATTACCGTACCTGACAACATGGCGCCGGACACGCTCACGGCCGACAGTGAGTATTCCTCTCTGTTTTCAGCTCCATTAAACTTCTTCTCGTTTCTCCACACTATCAGCTAGCTCGTCAGCTAGCCCGCCTCTCGTAGGCCTTCGTTAGCGCGGCATGTCCGGTGGAACGGCGACTTCTGATGCGGGTTTCTAGTCATGCCGGAACCCGGAAGAGACATGTAAACAGGCGGCGGAGCTAACAGCTAGCGGCTACATTTAAACTAGCAGCTAACTAGAAATGTTAGCAGCTAACCGCGGGTGAGCTTTAATGATGTGTAGATAAACACGGCACCACTTTAATGGACAAAGTATTTACGTTAAAACGATCAACAGGCACGTTTGTAGTCAGAGGTGGGCGTGTCTTCTCCCCTCGGAGAATGTTGGAACACGCGGAAGGAGGGGCGTTACCTTTATTTATTTAATAATTTATTTTTTATTTTTATAATAACTTCATTTAATATCAGGAAGTGGGAAATAATGATACACAGAGTGTTGACGAGCATAAATAATCACTTAAAAAATAAATAAATAATAAAATAACTAATAATAATAAAGAGAGGAAAACTAAAATGTCGGGGCTTCCGGGTTTCTCCGTTAGTTTACGTAACTCTATAAAGTCACATAGTTTCATGGCGTTCTTTTTCTTCTTTGTGAGAAACATAAAAGTTGTTTGATTCCTTAAATCAATCATTTTATCTTTAACAATTATAGCAGAATGTTTTAAAGCTTTGCTATTGGAGCTACTGGAGATATATATATATATATATATATATATATTTATATATATATATATATATATATCCAACAGGAAGTTAATGTCTTAGCTTCCTGTTTGGAAAACAATTTTTAAGATTGAGTTTCTGTCATCATGACTTGGATCTGGGTTTTCAGAATAAAAGCGCGTGATGAGGAGTTAACGCCTTTTCGCGTTAAATAAGATGTTGATCTCTAACATTTATGGCGACTGACTATTATGTTGAAGTTTTATTTTCTTTTATGGGAGCTATAAGTACACGTGAAACCAGCTAACAGATAAATACCAAGATTTGGTTGCATTCAGGTTTAACAAATCCAGAGTTTCCCTCATCTCAGGTTTAACAAATCCAGAGTTTCCCTCATCTTGTTTGGCTTGAAGATGTTCCACCTCTCAGAACTGAAAAGGCATCTAGGATGATGAAGACGATGACGATGAGGTGCAACGTCTTCAAGCCAAAACAAATTCCAGTTGCTTTGGATTCAGCCGTTATGGAGAACCAGAACCAGAACCTGGATGAATGAGAATCTACTCAGATATAACTGCTACTAGCTGCTAACTGCTACTAGCTGCTAACTGTTACTAGCTGCTAACTCTTGACTGCTAGCGCCGTGTTCTTGAACGGAGTAACAGGAAGTGACTCCTCTCCGCTCTCCCCCTGCAGACGACCAGAACTCCAGACACGCTCTCCACAGGATGTGACTCGGGTTTTGACCGATGGCTCGATGGAAACTCTCCTGTTGTCTGAAGGTCCGGTGGTCCGGCGCCACCGGCCAAGCCGCCGTCCTGTTGGTGGTGACGTTCTGCACCGTCCTGCCGCTCTGCTGCCAACACCTGCTCTACTCCTACTTCTTCCTGCGCTCCGCTTACCTGGACGCCATGAGTGACGAGGTTCTGCTGCAGAGCCTCCGCAGCGGACAGGACGCCCTGCACTTCTGGCAGACTCGCCCGCCGTCCCGGATCGGCGACGTCACCCGGCACCCGGAGCTACTGGTTACCGTGGTGACCGCCAAGCGGAAGGAGGGCGCGGACTTCCACTACCTGCTCCAGGTGATGAAGCAGCTGCACGGCCTTCTGGGAGGCTGCGGCGAGCGGCGTTGTGCCGAGGTGCTGGTCTGCGACGTGGAGAACGATCACCGGGAGAACTGGGACGCCGTTCTGCTGGAGGACCACTTCAGGGTGGTCCGACGCTCGTCGTGGGAGCGGCCCGCGGACAAGAGGGAGGTCAACAACTTTGAGCGGGAGAAGAGGGACTACGTCTTCTGCCTCCGCAGAGGCTGGGAGCTGATGAAGCCCAAAAACGTCTTGGTTCTGGAGGACGATGCCCTTCCCGGGCCGGACTTCTTCAGGGTGGTGAAGGACTTGCTCTCGCGCCGCTTCGCCCGCCGGACGCTCTACGTGAAGCTGTACCACCCCGAACGGCTGCAGCGCTACTGGAACCCCGAGCCGTACCGCATCCTGGAATGGGTCGGCCTCGGGCTGGTCGGCGCCACCGCGTTCCTCCTCGCTGCTTCTCACTGCAGCTCCTTCGCGCTGTCGGCCGGACACCTCCTCTTCTTCACCCTCTACTTCATGGCCGTGGCGGAGCTCTTCGGGCGCCACTACCTCCTGGAGGTCCGCAGAATCTCTCCGCAGCTCTACGCCGTCGCCCCGGCGACAGAGTGCTGCACGCCGGCGATGCTGTTCCCCGGGAACGCCTCGCTCAGGACGGCCGAGTATCTGGACCGCAGCTACTGCTACAAGAGGAACGCCAAGGACACGGTTCTGTACCAGCTGGCCCGGACAGTACCGGGGGAGCGGGCTCACAGCGTGGAGCCCAACCTCATCACCCACATCGGGGCCTACTCATCCATCAGGCAGAACCCGGCCAAACCCAGACTCCTCTGAGACCCGCCCCTGACCCAGATCCTCCTAGGCCCGTCCCGACCCAGATCCTCTGAGACCCACCAAGCGTTTATTTAAAGGGACGCCGTTTACTCCCCTTTCTTCTCGACGCCGCCTCGTTTACACAGACCTGTGAATCCTCTCTGTTGTCCCCCCCGCCGCCGCCGTCTCCAAGGAGGTGGAGCTACTCAGGCCCCGCCCCCTTAATGGAGCAAGCGAGCTATCATTAGCCTACAGCTAGCAGAGGTAGCAGAGATGATTCTAGTGAACCTTGCATCACCGAACGTGCCTCTAATGTTTTTCTATATCCTGAATACAAAACGGACCATCTGAACAGGAAGTGACATCATCGCTCAGAATTTTTCTTTGCCAACACCAGGTGGTCCCGGTTGACGATGGCGCTCATATAAACGGCAGCGCGTTTGATTTATTCACTCCCCCGTTCCCACGCACTTAGAAGGTTTTTCCCGCCAAAAAGTAATTATCTGACTCGCCCGTAAACACGGCGACGTTTCGGCTGACCTGTTAAAGAAATCATCAAAGCCTCAACGCCATCTTCCCGCCTCGCCGCCGCCGTCCACGGCAGCAGAGGCGCCGTGGACGCTGCGATGTAAGATGTTAAGGGAACGAACATGAAGATAGACATCAAAGTAAAACCTCCGACAGGAAGAAGAAGGTGTTTTCTGATTGGTCGACTTTGACCTCAGTGACCTCTGACCCCTGTCCATCGCAGACCTCCAGAATCAGAACGCTGATCCATGTCTACAGATCGCATGACTGAATGACATCGTCGTGATTCCGACGCCAAACTGCACTTTATCTGAAACACACTTACGACGGCCTGTGATCAGGCCCAAACTCTCCGATCTATGAGAAAAAAAATTGTCGCAACAACAATATTAGAACTTCAAAGTCATCGGACGACGTTTGAGGATTTTATTTCAAAAGAAATCGACAGCTGGAATTGAAATATTTAAGAAAAGTGTCTCTTGATAAAGTTGATTTATTTGTAATATTTAAATTTGATTGAAGTTTGGTTATATATATAAAAACCTTTTCAAATATTTAAATTCATTTGTTTTTCTCTTTTCTTCTTCCTTGTTTCATTTTAATTCATTCGTACATTAATTTCAATTGTGGCACAAACTGAATCAAAGAATCTGCTGGATCTTTAATTGTTTTTGTTTTTTTTTGATTCATTTGAAAATAAATCTGTAAAATCGGATCATAATAAATCATCCGGTGTCACACGCTTGTTGGCGACTCTTTCTCATTCGCCGAAATGCAGTGGGCGGGGTTTAATCTGTTCATGTGTTACAAGTTCTCTTATTTTTCAAATTTTTTTTTTCTCAGTCAAACAGCACAAGCTATCGTTGCTAACGTAAGCTAATTTCAGCGACCACGACTTATGCTACATCATTTCGGGTAAAAGTAGCTATTTGGACTATTCTAGCTAACATTGGCTAATTTTATTGCCAATTGCTAATAGAATCTGATCGCAGCCATCAAAGCTAACCTTAGCTTATCTTAGCAACCCTAGCTAACTAACGTTAGCTAATTTCAGCTATCACAGGAAACGTTAGCTGATTTCAGAAACCAAAGCTAGAGTTGGCTAATTTTAGCTATAATAGCTAGCGCTAACTAATATTATAATTCATAGCTAACTGCCATTAGCTAACTGATTATTAGCTAGTTGGCTCAAGAGTTGTCAAGATAGCTCTCCTGACTAGCTAATGTCAGCTAATGTTGCAGACGTGAGCTAATTTCAGCGACCACAACTAATGTCACCTCATTTCAGCTAAAATTAGCTAATTGGACCATTCTAGCTAGCATTAGCTAATTTTATTGCTCATTGCTAACGGTATCTGATTGCCGCGATCAAAGCTAACGATGGCCAAAATCATATCTCAGAGCCAGACTTGGCTAATAACGTTAGCTAAGGTCAGCTATCGCAGGCAACGTCAGCTGATTTCCGAAACCATAGGAGAACCGAACGGAGGAGAAATGGAGCAGTTTGTGGAGTGAGAGTGTGGAACAGAGGAGGTGATGAGGAGGAGATGAGGAGGAGACGAGGAGGTGAAGGATAGGTAAGGTGACCAGGACAGATCCAAAAAGATCCGATTCCAAAGATCATTTCAAAGGTTTGTTTTTTCACATTTGGCTCTGAGGATATGTTCAAATGTAATCGAGTAAAAAGTCCAACGATCTCATCCGCGATGTAATCAAGGACAAAATAAGAAAGTAGTGAAAAATGCAGGAAATACCTCAAAAAAGTTTTTCTCCTACGATGAATAAATAAGAAATAACATCGAAAAAGAGAAAAAATAATTAAATAAACAGATCAATAAAAGGAATAAACGACCAAGTAAAATTTAACAAATACGAATAATTTGAATGAATTAAGTCGTAAACAACATCAAATAAATATCAAATAAACCAACATTAATTCAAATACGACTACCAAATTAAAGAAAATAACGCAACAGAACAACATCATTCGATTTAAAATATTTAATCTTTTTTAGCGTCTTTTTTTTTTTTTTTACTAGCTGAAAGTTTAGTTTTGTCCTACGGTCCGTGAATGCAACGTCAGCGTCGTTTTATCAGGAGGAACCAGAAGCTGTGACGAACACGGGCGAACTGAGGCGAACCGGGACGAACCGGGACGAACTGGGCGGACCGGACCGGAGTCTGCTGAGGTTGGAGGAGGATGAGGATGGACGCTCCGCGGTGACGTCACCAGCCAGCCGTGCAGAAAAGAGGGAACCTCAGGGTGATCCTGCAGAAGTTCTGAGCGGAGGTTCTGTGCGACATGTCGCAGGAGGAGCGGACAGACGACATTCCTGAGCCGCGCGCTGGAGACAGAATCCCTAACGGAGGGAATCCGGACAAAAGCAAAGAGGTGAGTTTAGGATTCACGGAAAACTGTGACGTAGCGACAGCAGAGAGGCGTTCAGGGACCAGGATCCACTTTAACGCTCGGAAAGTTTATCTGTGTTCAATAGGAGAAAGTATGGAGGCAAAATAAAAACAACTAACACTAAACTTCAAACAGAAAAACTGAACCTGGGATAAAACTAAGTTATGCTAACAGTAAAAAAAAAAAAAAGCCACGTTAAGATTGTTGAAAACAACTTTTGCTAAAGTGCAAAACTGCCCAAAACAACAATAGCTAACATTCTAAAGAGTTTAAAAACATCATGCCTAACAGATCAGATCAAATAAGGCTTTTATACTGAACACAAAACTATCGTAAACAAGCTAAACAGTTCAGAACAAATGCTAACGTGCTAAACAGTTGAAAAGTAATTAGGCTAACGTGCTAAACAGTTGAAAAGTAATTATGCTAAGGTGCTAAACAGTTGAAAACAAATCAATGCTTACGTGCTAGATGGTTGAAATGACACTAACATGCTAACCTACTGAGAATGGCTAATTCAGCCATGTTAGGCCATTAGAAACAACTGATGCTAACATGCTACACATCCAAAAACAACATATGTCAAAATGATGGCCCCTTTGAAAAGCATCTAATGCTAAGATGCTAGCATTTTGAAAACAAACGATGCCAACTTGGTGAAAACAACTAACGCTGAAATGTTAGCCTCTTAAAAAACTGTTGCTAATATGCTAACCTGTAGACCAGTGAAAACGAATGCGGGCTTGCTTTAGGTGAAAACTAATGTTGACATGATAGCCAGTTGAAAACAACTTCTGCTAGCCTGTTTAACACTGATGCTAACGAGTCGTTGATAATTAATGTTAACATGCTATTATTATTATTATACTGTTGAAAACTAATCCTGAAATCTAGCCTCTTGAAAACAACTAATGCTAATATTCACGTGTTGAAAACACTGAATGTTCGCCTGGTTATGTTGTCATGTTAGCCTAATGCTAACCAAGCTAGCCTTCGGACCTGAGGGTGTCTTCCTGTGTTGCAGGACCTGGACCTGGCGTCCGTCTACGTGTCCGACGCTCAGTACAACAGAAACATCTTCTTCGACACGTCGCCTCAGGCTGTCAGGTCAGCAGAAGGAGGCGGGGCATAAGGGGGGGGGGGGGGGGGGGGGGTTGTGGCGTCTGTGTTTGTCCCGCGTGTTGATGATGTCATCTACTCCTTCAGACTTTACCTTCTCTACCACCACTGGTCCCTGAAGCTCCTCCTCTATGTCTTCATCCTCACCAATCTGTCCCTCGCCATCTTCGAGGATCCCGCCGTTGTCCCGCTGCCGACATGGGTGAGGACATCCGATTCCAGGAGCCGGTCCAGAACCAGGATCTGGTGACATGGGAGGGGGGGTTCACACCAGCATGAAAAAGTTTGAACTGGTTAAGATAAGGTTGAACCAGATTAGACCGGTTTAAACTGGTCTAAACCGTTTTGGACTAAAGAAGAATTTCAGACCCATTTAGACGCGTTTAAACGTTTCTTGAATCAGGTTTAGAATTTTTATAACTAGTTTGAACACGTTTCATCCAATTTTAGTCTAGACCCGTTCAAACTAGTTTAAGTATGTTAAACCAGTTTAAACGTGTTTTAGTGTGGGGAATCGGATTCGAGCTCTTGAATCCAGTGTAAACCAGTGTAAACACTTTTGAAGCCGTTCAAACCGGTTCAGACGGGTCTTCTATCTGGTTTCAGGCCACGATGGCGGTGGAGCTGGTCTGTCTGCTCGTCTTCACCGCTCGACTCCTTCACTACTCCAGAGTCATTCTTCAAGACAAGTTCTGGAAGGATCCCAAAAACATCTGCATCATCGTCATCCTCATGGTAGGAGGGGCTTAATGATATTACCACGCCGGTGGGAGGGGCCATCTCTGAATCCAATGACCTCTAGCCGCCACCGAGGCGGGGCTTAAACGCTGACTGAAGTTGTCTGTTAAAGATGACATCATCGTTGATGACATCATCGCTCTGAATCCGTGTTTTGAGAAGTGAACTTCTTTTTCGACAAATCAAAATAGCGATTCCAAAATAAAAACACAAACGAGAAATAAAACTTGTTTTTGAATCGGCTCAAACCGGTTCGGTCGAGTTTAGACATCATAAATCCAGTTTGACTGGGACAGGAACCGTTTTAGACCAGTTTAAGTTCGTTAGTTTAGTTAATCAGGCGAAATGAAACCATTTATTTGGGCTTAATTTCTTCCCACCTCTGGATTACATCATAATGGGACACAGACCGGACCTGATGCTGGACCGGACCTGAACCCTGATTGTTTTTAGAGTGTTGCCTGGACCCCGGTGGGTTTAAGGCGGTTGGCCGCGTCTCTCTGGACTTCCTGTCCGGGAGAATCTGCTGAGGAGACGTTCTGCTGCTGTTGTGAAACGACCTTCGGCCGCTGATGTCACATCGTCAGCACCTTCGAGGACTTCCTGGAACCAAACACGAGGGTCACATGGTCAGTCCTCAGGGACGGCGGGGACAGCGGTGCCGTCGTCACATCAGGATTTCCTCCCACTCTGCCTCCTGACCGGACCACCCGGGTCCAGTCCAGAATCCAGTCGCTCTGGATCCGTACAGAAGGTTCAGAGTCGACCTGATGACATCAGGCGCGGATCTGATCACATGACCTGAGCTCAGAGGAAGAAACCGTTTTTCATGAAGGTGTCACTCATCGGGGGTCAAAGTTCAACCCGCTGATCCTCATGAGGCGCAGTAAAAGCCACGAAACGCACCAATAAAGACGAAGAGGCTGGAGGTCATGTGACTCCGTCGCCGTTTGAACATATTCAGAAGCGTCGCGTCGGCAAAAAACATCAGATGATGTTTTTATTTAACCAGGAACTTTTTACAGCCTCCTGACCTCTGACCTCTGACCTCTGACCTGCATGTTCTGGTCGGCAACAATGGTTATTAGGAATTTCAGGAGGTGGATTCATTGGGGGAGGGGTTTATCACATCTGTCCGACTCCTCCCCCGATGATGTTAAACCCAACATATCGGCGTGCATCGCAAACTGTCAGCGGATCGCAAACTCTCAGCGCATCGCAAACTCTCAGCGCATCGCAAACACATATCGCAAAAACGCAACGCATCGCAAACTGTCAGCGGATCGCAAACAAGCAGCCCTTCAATGAAACGCAATGAATCACAAACTCTCGGCACATCGCAAATACGCAACGCATCGCAAATCTCTAACCGAATCGCAAACACGTAATGCATCGCAGAACAGGCAACGCTTCAAAAAAACGCAATGAATCGCAAACTCTCAGCGCATCGCAAACACATATCGCAAACACGCAACGCATCGCAAACTCTCAGCGCATCGCAAACACATATCGCAAAAACGCAACGCATCGCAAACTCTCAGCGCATCGCAAACACATATCGCAAACACGCAACGCATCGCAAACTCTCAGCGCATCGCAAACACATATCGCAAAAACGCAACGCATCGCAAACTCTCAGCGCATCGCAAACACATATCGTAAACACGCAACGCATCGCAAACTCTCAGCGCATCGCAAACACATATCGCAAACACGCAACGCATCGCAAACTCTCAGCGCATCGCAAACACATATCGCAAACACGCAGCGTGTCTCAAACTTACGCCACATTGAAGCCCTGCGACGCGTCGCTGTCACCGTTTTAAAAGCGCCACGCGTCATCGGTGATGTCATCGTTCAGGTACCATCAGCACATCATTAAACCCCTTTAAGCGTCTCACTAAAGAATAATCCATGTCTTAAGTTTTCCACTGGGAGGCGCCGTGTTTCCCCGTGGTCAAACCGATGACTCACGGCGCTCTCTCCCTCCAGCTCACTCTGGTGGACATAATCATCTACGGCGCCCTCACGGCATCAGACTGTCCCGCCGTCCGCTGGTCCAGAGTCCTGCGGCCGCTGCTGCTGGTCAACGTCACCGAGGGACGACAGGTAAGCGGGTCGCTTTGTTCTATGTCGGCTCTTTAGCTCCGCCTACGGGATCAGCAGAGTCCAGATCATGTGATCCCGCCCTCTGACCTCTGAATGATGGACTTCCTGTTGTTGGTTCTGGTTCCGTTCAGCTGCGGCGGGCTTTCCGGAGCATCAGGAACGCCCTGCCACAGATCTTCTACGTCTTCCTGCTCTTCATGTTCAGCCTCCTCATCTTCTCCCTCATGGCGCTGAAGCTGCTGGGCAAACGGTGAGAACGCCGCCGAGGCCCCGCCCTTCTCAGAGACGCGTAAACGGCGAGGATGTTGATCGGAGGGCTTAACAATTGTGTTTGTGTGGCGATCCGGTCGGGTCCGCCTCATCTACTTCCTGTCTGTCTCCTGCGTAGCGGCCTGACGACCATCGACGGCGCCCCGTACTTCACCAACTACTTGGACATCGTCTTCGATCTTTATGTCCTCGTCACCACGGCAAACAGCCCCGACGTCATGTGAGAACCGTCAGACCTGACCCCTGGTGACCTTTGACCTCTTGACCTCATCCCTCCTTCTCTACTTCCTGTTGGCAGGATGCCGGCGTACAACGCCAGCTTCGTCTTTGCCATCTTCTTCATCGTCTACATCCTCGTCAACACCTACATCTTCATGTCCGTCTTCCTCGCTGTCGTCTACAACAACTACAAGAAGTACCTGAAGGTAATCTGATTACATCAACCACAAGAAGTACGTGAAGGTAATCTGATTACATCAACCACAAGAAGTACGTGAAGGTAATCTGATTACCTCACTGTATGACCGTAATCGGATTACATTTAGCACAAGAAGTATATGAAGGTAATCTGATTACCTCACTGTATGACAGTAATCTGATTACATCAACCACAAGAAGTATATGAAGGTAATCTGATTACCTCACTGTATGACAGTAATCTGATTACATCAACCACAAGAAGTATATGAAGGTAATCTGATTACCTCACTGTATGACAGTAATCTGATTACATTAAGCACAAGAAGTACGTGAAGGTAATCTGATTACCTCACTGTATGACAGTAATCTGATTACATTAAGCACAAGAAGTATGTGAAGGTAATCTGATTACATCAACCACATGAAGTACGTGAAGGTAATCTGATTACCTCACTGTATGACAGTAATCTGATTACATTAAGCACAAGAAGTACGTGAAGGTAATCTGATTACCTCACTGTATGACAGTAATCTGATTACATTTAGCACAAGAAGTATGTGAAGGTAATCTGATTACATAAACCACAAGAAGTACGTGAAGGTAATCTGATTACCTCACTATATGATAGTAATCTGATTACATCAACCACAAGAAGTACGTGAAGGTAATCTGATTACCTCACTTTATGACAGTAATCTGATTACATTAAGCACAAGAAGTATGTGAAGGTAATCTGATTACATCAACCACAACAAATACGTGAAGGTAATCTGATTACCTCACTGTATGACAGTAATCTGATTACATTAAGCACAAGAAGTATGTGAAGGTAATCTGATTACATCAACCACAATAAGTACGCGAAGGTAATCTGATTACTTCACTATATGATAGTAATCTGATTACAACAACTACAAAAAGTACCTGAAGGTAATCTGATTACATCAACCACATGAAGTATGTGAAGGTAATCTGATTACCTCACTGTATGACAGTAATCTGATTACATTAAGCACAAGAAGTATGTGAAGGTAATCTGATTACCTCACTGTATGACAGTAATCTGATTACATTAATTACAAGAAGTATGTGAAGGTAATCTGATTACCTCACTGTATGACAGTAATCTGATTACATTAAGCACAAGAAGTATGTGAAGGTAATCTGATTACATCAACCACAAGAAGTACGTGAAGGTAATCTGATTACCTCACTATATGATAGTAATCTGATTACAACAACTACAACAAATACGTGAAGGTAATCTGATTACATACCTACAAGACCTACTTGAGGGAATGTAATCTGATTACAACACTGATACTACAGTAATCTGATTACATCGCCAAATTACTTTTACATATAATTTATTTTCTTTCTTTTATTTTTTCACTCATGATGTTCAAGAATGAAAACGATGTTTACGTATGAAACATGTTTGTGGAACAGATGATTATTTGCTCCAACAGGAAGAGGTACGGCAGCTGGTTCGGTCCAAACGGCACAAGATGGTGCGAGCCTTCGCCGTGCTGCAGGAGCAGAGGCCGGATGGCGAGGAGCCCGTGGTGAGCCAGGCCAACTGGAACCAGCTGGTGCGACGGGTGCAGCCCGACATCAGCAGCGCCCACAGAGAGCTGCTGTGGAGCGTCTCCGACCACCAGAACCGTGGCGCCATCGGTGGGTTTCTACCCATCATGCAACACTCAGCCGCTGAGTGGCGACGCATCAGAACCCACAATGCATTGCGAAACGCGACGTAGTTCGACGCAGAGCATCTTATAGCGATGTAGCCTAGCGTCTCATCGCGGCGAGTGAAAAACACGTTTGATTTTTTTTTTTTTTTAAAACCAGCCCATATAGCAGCACCTGAATGCACCACGAAACACCTGAACCAAACCCGGAGTCACATGATCCTGTTTTCATGGCGGACAGGAAGCTTCGTCACACAAACACGAGGCGCACGACTGGTCTGGTCATGTGACTCCAGCTGTGACCTCCTGGTGCCTACTGAGGAAGATTGACCTTTGACCCAGCCTAGATCACGTGTGATGGCGTGTTCAGGACTGGCGCTGTGGAGATTTTCTCCCGCTGACGTTCATGTTTGTTTTATGATTGACAGGTAAGTTGGCGTTCGTCCAGCTGGCTGACCTCCTGAACATTGAGGTCATCACCCTCAAGTCAAGACCACACCCACTGCGCAGCATATGCCCCGCCCTCTACATGTCGGCCCCCAGCCGCCTCCTCTGCCGATTGGTCCAGCACCGGTGAGAAGGGCGGGTCTTATTTATTTTTTAGCGTAACGATCATTACCTGCTAGTTGTTTCACAGACTGACCTCCGAGAGATGGCGGCGATGCTAACGCCGCTAATTTTGGGCCTTTTCCTGTCGTGGCTTAAACCAAATTCTGCTGACCTCCACAGAATTTTAACGCCGGCAGGATTTCAGGCCAAATTGAACGAAAATAACGGTGCATCGCGATTCTGCTCACGTCCGTCGCATCGTACCACCGGAGCTAGCATGACCTTGCGGCGTTAGCGTCGAGTGTAATTGCTGCGAGTAGATGTCGGTACCAGACGATGACGTCAAGATACGAATGACGCAAAGAAGTGGTGGGAACAATTTAAAATAAAAAATGTGATCGTACTCATTTGGCGATAAGCTCCTCCCACCTCGCTGACTGGTGTTCACGATGCCGTGGGAATAATTCAGATTTTGCGCCATTCACGCCATTTCATCGCTCTGTGTCAACCGCACACGACGATGGCGTGAGATGTGCGATGTCAAAACGTCGGTTAGAAAGTGGCGGTTGTGTTGATACAGAAATGGGGAGGAGCTTATCCTAGCCAGATAAGGACACCCTGATCTTTACCGTGTGGCGTGACCTCGCCTCGCCATGAGCCTCCCGATGCTGAGTGAGGCAGCCGTTGGCGTTGTGTTTCTTTCAGGGCCTTCGTCATCATCTATGACGTCATCATCTTGGCGAACGCCGTCTTCATCGGTCTGGACGAGGAGAATCCGATGATCGCCAACTCGGAGTGGGCGTTCCTCGCTCTCTACCTGCTGGAGATCCTGCTGAAACTCTACGTGATTGAGCCCAGAGCCTTTTTCTCCAGACACGCCTTCTGGAACTGGTGAGGAGATGCTAAGCTAAATGCATAAGCGCCCTCTACATGCTATGTTGGGTTAACGAGATCTCGCAATATCTGTATACTAGCAAAATTAGGTTAGCTACCGTACACTTCCTAAGATGTTATGTACTAGCTTCAGACTAAAATGCTAGCTTTTGTCCACCGGCTAAGATGTTAGCTACAAACTTTAGGCCAAATTACTAGCTATTAGCAACTTCCTAAGATCTTATGTACTAGCTTCAGACTAACATGCTAGCTTTTGTCCACTGGCTAAGATGTTAGCTACAAACTTTAGGCCAAAATACTAGCTATTAGCAACTTCCTAAGATGTTATGTACTAGCTTCAGACAAACGTGCTAGCTACTGTCCACTGGCTAAGACGTTCGCTACTAACGTCAGGCCAACATGTTAGCTACTAGCCCCTTCCTTAGAAGTTATTGTACTAGCTTCAGACCAACATGCTACCTACTGTAAACTGGCTAAGATGTTAGCTACGAAACTTTAGGCTAAAATTGCAGCTACTAGCAACTCCCTTGGACGTTATGTACTAGCTTCAGACCAACATGCTACCTACTGTCCACTGGCTAAAATGTTAGCTACTAACATCAGGCTTACATGTTAGCTACTAGCCATTTCCTTTGACGTTACGTACTAGCTTCAGACCAACATGCTAGCTACTGTACACTGGCCAAGATGTTAGCTACTAACTTTAGGCTAAAATGGCAGCTACTAGCCACTTCCTAAGATGTTACCTACTAGCTTCAGACAAACATGCTGTCATGTTAACATGCTACTGTCCGATGGCTAAGATGCTAACAAATAACTTTATCCTAACATGTTAGCTACTAGCCATATTCTAAGATGTTATGTAGAAGCCTCAGGCTAACATGTTAGCCACTAGCCACTGGCACAAACATGGCGTCCCAGGATGTGCTGATGATGTCACAGGCCCGGCTTTAACCTGACGCCTTTGTTCTTGGTTTTAAGGTTCGACACAATAATCGTTGTCTCTGCTCTCATCGCCACCATCATCAACGCCGCCATGACGTCATGTAAGTCTGACTCCAGGTCAGCGGGAGTGATCGATGATGTCATCAGTGACCTCCATCACACCTCTCTGAGCGCGTCCTTCCTTCCTTCCTGTTGCAGCGGGCAGCTACACCAGCCGTCAGATCCTGGACATCGTCTTCATCCTGCGGGTCCTCCGACTGATTCGGGTCGTGGACAGCATCAAGAGGTCGGACCAGTAGCGTTTGGTTGGCTGGGGGGGTAACCATAGCAACTATTGTGTCACATGATTGGCATGTTTGTCCACACGTGATGATGATGATGATGTCACTGTACCAGGTTCCGCACGATCATCAACACCCTGATCCGGATCGGACCGGCGATTCTCACTTTTGGACAGCTGATCATTGTAAGTCCAGGTTGTTTAGGGGCGTGGCTAACTCCCTCCTGAGGTCTGTTAGGGGCGGGGCTGCATAGACTCCACCAACACAGGTGGTACTTATCCACAGGTGTGTGGAGCCGCTGAGTCGGCGCACCTAAATTAGCCTTAAAGTACAAATGAGGTGCTAACGATGTTAGCTAGTAGGTTCGATCTTAGCCACGAAATTTGTTCAGATGCTAGCTAGTAGCTTATAGTAGTGGCTTATAGGTTGTCCGCTGGGCAATGCATAAGGTGTTAGCTAGTGGATCCTGTTAGCTATTAGCCTCTGGAAATGATGTTAGCTGTTAGCTTCTGAATAATATGTTAGCTACTTGTTCCTGGCTAAGATTCTATTAGCTATTAGTTACATGATGTGAAGTTGGCGACTAGCCCAGGGCTAGCCTTCCTCACCTTAGCTTTCTTGCTTTAGCATGTCTCGCAAACATTATCGTGCAAAATTCAGCAGAGGCTAACGCTATATCGAGGGCCATCCTGCTAACGGGGCCAACCGTGGCCTGGATCCGGTTTTGCCCCCCCTCAGGTGGTGTACTACATCTTCGCCATGGTGGGGATGGAGCTGTTCAAAGGGAAGGTGAAGTTCTACGAGAACGCCGACGACCCTGAGAAGACGTTCTGCGGGAACCCGCTGCTGAAGGGAACGGCGTTCGCTCACTTCAACTACTGCAAGAACAACTTCAACAACGTGGTTTCGTCCTTCGTCCTGCTGGTGGAGCTGACCGTGGTCAACCAGTGGCATGATATCCTCCACGCCGCCGCCGCCGCCGCCGCCCTGGTGTCAGTTAGCAACAGGCTAAAAGAAATGCCATGAGCATGGTAGCAGCGAGCTAACGTATTGAATCTGAATAACGAGCAGTGGTCAATGTATGGAAGCAAAGATGTGCCAAAATCAGATGCTACGGGTCAAATAGTCGCGGCGAGGTAGCAGGTAACCACTGATGTAAGCAGAATTTGCGTGTTCACGATTTTGGTTGCGGCATATGTAGCATGTAGCATATTCACGCTCCTGCACCCTCTTCAGGGTGCATGTTAACCTTTAGCTTAGCCGCTACAGTGAAAATTTTCAGCATGAGAAGGTGCAAACGGATTTAAAGTCACTTAGCATTCTCGCCCAAGTTAGCTAATTTTGGCTTTCGTTGCTACAGCGATATAGTTTTCATCTGTCCTGGCTAAAGTTGGCTAATGACAACTAATACACGCCATCATAGCTAAAATAAGCTACCGTTGTTAAAGTTGGCTAAGGTTAGCTACATTAGGCTAATGTTATCTATAATTGTGAAGTTTCACTAATGATGATGCTAATATTAGCGATCATAGCAAAAGTTAGCTAATATGACTTTCGTTGCTGATGTAAGCCGGTATGAGCTGTCATTGCTAAAGCTAATTAGCGCCCTTAACATGACATCACTCCTAAGCAGCGGTTTCGCCATCGTCACCCACACATCCGCGCGGATATTCTTCGTCCTCTTCCACATCATGGTTGTCATCGTCATCATCAAGTAAGAAAACCGTCATCGTGTCGCGCTTGCGTGACGTCTGTCGTCGCGCAGATGACATCACTTCCTGTCTTCCCGCAGCATCTTCGTGGCGTTCGTCCTGGAGGCGTTCTTTGTGGAGTACTCGTTGGAGAAGAGCGACCTTCAGACGTCTCTGGAGAGGAAGATCCAGGAGCTTGAACTCGCTGTGGCGCAGTAGGTTACCACGACGACCACCACCTGTCAATCAACAGCATTTACTGTGGGCGGGGTCTGACACCTGATTGGTCAGACGTGTTTGTGATGGTTGTCGTTCCGTCCACCAGGGAGAAGTTGGAGGACAACTTGGTGAACGCCATGGAAACCATCGACAGCGAACAGGGGACCTGTCAATCAAAAGACACGAAGCCGACGCTGATGTTTAAGATCGCGTCAAAGAGTAAGAGACGTCAGGCTTTTCATGTAAAAGAGAGAAAATGGAGAAAAGACACTGAGCTACGCCGGGTTTCACTTGCTAACGTTAGCTGTGATAGCTGATATTCGCCAATGTTAGCGATGATAGCTGATGACATTAGCCAATAATAGCAATGGAAGCTGTCATTAGCCGACTTTAGTTATGATAGCTGTCATTAGCTAACTTTAGCGATGATAGCCTACATTAGCCGATTTAAGCAATGATAGCCGACATTAGCCAACTTTAGCGATGATAGCCGTCATTAGTCAACTTTAGCGATGATAGCTGACATTAGCCATTGTTAGCGATGATAGCTGATGACATTAGCCAATAATAGCAATGGAAGCTGACATTAGCCTACGTTAGCAATGGAAGCTGACATTAGCCGACTTTAGTAATGATAGCTGTCATTAGCTAACTTTACCAATGATAGCCACCATTAGCCGATTTTAACGATGATAGCCGTCATTAGCCAACTTTAGCGATGATAGCCGTCATTAGCCAACTTTAGCGATGATAGCTGACATTAGCCATTGTTAGCAATGATAGCTGATGACATTAGCCAAAGTTAGCGATGACGGCTAAAACGAGCCAACGTTAGCGATGATAGCTGTTATCAGATAACCGCTAATGATGATAGCTGACATTAGCGTCCTTCCTGTCAGGATATCGTACGGTGGACGCTCTGCTGCAGCGGATGTTCGAGGCCGATCTCGCCCCCGATGACTTCGCGGAGAACGACGACGCTGAATCTCCGAGCAGCGGGAACTTTTCCAACCCGACGTTCTTCTCGGTGTGACGAGGGACTGATCCGTTTTATACTCCTTCTATTTTTATACTCTTGTTCATAAACCGTTTCGCATAAAACCGATTTCCCTTCCGATGTTCGGCCTTTGATGTTACTGACGTCACAACATTTAACAGGAAACAGTCCAATAGATTTTCAAGATAAATCACTTTATTTTATGTTTTTCATCAATAGACTCGTAAGTGAGTATTAAATATTATAATAAATAATTAAATAAATATTATACGGGTTAAATTTATAAAAAGTTAGTCAGGATTTTTAAAATAAATTAACTTTTTAAAATTTGTAAACTTAATTTTGACAAATAAAAATGGATAACCGGTAAGAAATCAAATGTTAAAAAGACAACAAAGTCACATGACTAAGGCCATAAGGTCATATTATATAGAGACATCCGTTACAAAGGCACCAACGGACATCAAAGTCATGTTACAAAGACATCAAAGCCACATGTTAAGAATAGAACAAGGTCACATGACTAAGACCACAAGGTCATATTATATAAAGACATCCGTTACAAAGGCACCAACGGACATCAAAGTCATGTTACAAAGACATCAAAGCCACATGTTAACAATAGAACAAGGTCACATGACTAAGACCATAAGATTATATAAAGACATCCGTTACAAAGGCACCAACGGACATCAAAGCCATGTTACAGAGACATCAAAGCCACATGACTAAGACCATAAGATTATATAAAGACATCCGTTACAAAGGCACCAACGGACATCAAAGCCATGTTACAAAGACATCAAAGCCACATGACTAAGACCATAAGATTATATAAAGACATCCGTTACAAAGGCATCAAAGGACACCAAAGTCACGTTACAAAAACGCCCGTGTCATCAAAGTCACTTGATGGAAAGATGCCGAAGACAAGTTTCACCGTGTTACGAACACAGCAATGACATCAAAGTGACTTATTTCAAACAGTCATTTTAAACCAATGTAAAGGGACATCAAAGTCATAGCCATAGTTAGGGCAGATGTCGGATACCAAAGTCAAGACTTAAGTCTGGTTTCAGTTTCATCATGTTCTTCATTTCAAGTCAAGGTTAAGATTCTGGTGCCAAGAACTGGTTCCGGATTCTGAAGATCCAGAACCGGCCAAAATGACCCAAACCCAGTTTTTGGTGAGTTTTTACTCTGACCACATCTGTAGAGCAGCAGGATGGAGGTGGAGGCGGACGCTGGACCTCTGGCTCCGGGTCAGCAGGCGGCGCTGCAGAGCTGCAGCTGAAACAGGAAGTGTGTGTGCGGTGCTGATGATGAAGCAGAGGACGCTGCTGCTGAGGAGGAAGATGAGCTGACAGAGAACAGCAGTCCGGTGAGGTCAGAGGTCAGAGGCGTCTGAAGGACATCAAAGCTCCGACACTGCAGGAGGGGAAGGAGGCGTTCGGGGGGGCTGGCAGAGAGTGGGAATCCACAGCTCTATCCGACGTTATGGCCTGATCCTCAAGGGGACCTGACAGGATGAAGATGAAGGGGACTTTCAAAATACAAGCCTTTATGTAACAAAAACATAAAGATAATCTTTAAACTGAAATATAAAAACATTATTTACCCAAAAGAAAAATATGAATAAATGTAAATAAACGATATAGTAGAGGAGGAAATTCATGTTGTGGCTTTTGTAGGAGTGATAAATATTAGATTCCTAATTAGCTAACATTAGCATTCAATCATCTCCTAGCTAACATTTTGCTCGTATGTACCACATTGCTAACATAAAGCATGTCAGTGTATCCAATTCTGAATAGGTTAGCATTTTTTTGTAAGGTAGCCATCCATGCTCACATTTAGCGATTTTGTTTAATGTGCAGTTTAGCAGGTTAATGTATCATACTATCGTTCTGCTAGTTAGCGTTCAGAGCTAACATTAAAGAGATAAGTGTTTCATGCTAATATGTAAAAGGCTTGCATTTCATGCTACAATTTGGTCAACATGCTATCAGTCAGCAGGTTAACATTACAGGCTAACAGTGGGCAGGTTAACTTTGGCCAAATCTTGCTAGCATACGTTAAAAGCAGTGAGGAGGTTAGGCTAAAAAGACAACATGCCCACATTTATCAAGCTAACATAAAGAGCTAACACCAAACACATAATCATGTCATGCCAACATGATAACTAGGACATTAACATGCTAACAGTGAGCTGGTTAAAATACGATGCTAACATGACAACGGTTAGCTAGTATACATGGGATGCTAACAGCTAGCAGTGATCTGGACAACTTTCACAACGTTGTCCCGCGTAACGACTTTATAAAGAAGTTGTTATTCAAGGTGTCCATAATTCTACCGAAAATATTCAACGTTCTTTTTCTGCTGTCAACAGGTTTTAAAACAGGAAGAACGGATATTTGTCCAACAACAACACCAAATCATTTATTTTCATTTTATCAACAACAATTTAAAAGTTGTTGATTAAAAAAAGAAAAGTTGAGAAATTTCCGGTTTGAGCGGAGGAAGGGCTTTTATTTTGAAACGAGTAACCGGATGTTGTGGCTGCGTACGGTTACGTTACTTGACGCAGCAGGTTGCGGAGCTGCAGTGCGGACAAACAGGCTGAAGCGGGACGACCCGACACCACGGTCCGCCTCAGACGGTCTCTGAACCTGGTCCCATCCCGGATCCAGTCCAGCAGGAGGAGGTTGGAGCCGCATCCCCCAACATCCCGCCTCTGTTGCAGGAGCCGGAGGAAGACCCGGTCCCGGACAACAGCAGAGGAAGACCTGGTCCCGGACAACAGAGGAAGACCCGGTACCGGACAGCAGAAGGGGGTTTCATTGGAATTAAGACGTGTATCTGTGGACTCCTGTACCCGGTGTGAGGCCGGTCCCGGTTCGGTTTGATAACGGGGACTGCTGGGGGAGATAAATGGTATAGTGCTGCAGGAGGCCCAGACCCGGCCCCCCTCCGTAAGGAGCGGTGGGTTTCCTGGACCAGGAGGTTTTGTGCCAACATCCGGTCCCAGATGAAGATCCCAAAAAGGCGGAAAAGGAGCGGACGGTGCGCCAGGTAGGCCCGATGCGGACCGGATCCGGTCCGGACCTCAGTTCAGGGGTGTGTCTGAATTGAGTGAATGAGACCCGGATCAGTCCGTTCTGGATGATCCGGGTCTAGTCACCATAAAGGGGTCTCGCTGATGACCCAGGTCAGTCCGGGCCATTTTATTGATCCAGGATGCGCTGCTGCGCATGCGTAGAGAGGACCCATGACTGTGCACTGCAGAGAAAAGATGCACCCCCCTCTGGATGATGCAGAGGGGGGACGGAGGGGTGGGGAAGACCTGGACCAGAGCGGAAGTGCGTCACAGATATGCCTTTATTTTACAAATGTAATTTAGGTTTGCTTAAAAAAAAAAAAAAACACCACCTCAGTGAGATCTGAGCGACAGTATGACGTCATTGGTGTTCTGTGTACGGAGGAGCATTCGTGCCAAAACGCTTTCATAACAACGCTGATAATAATTTTTACTCTTTATCGGAACACAGACCGAACAACAAGTTTGCAGAATTTCAGGCCGGGGAATAAAATTAGAGCAAATGAAAAAAAAAAATTAATTAACAATAAATATGATTAAAAAAAATTAAATGAAATAATTGTATTCTAGGTTAGCGTAGCATATTCTAACCTAAATCAGGTTAACGTAACATTTACATTATTTCCTTCGGATTTTATTTTCAGTTTAGAATATTATGCTAACACTATTTAATAACAAGTTGGCATATTACGCTAACAATGAGCAGTGTATTATTAAACATGTGTTTTATTTTCTTAGGTTTGATGTAATAGAAATGGATGAGATTAGTGTGACATACTAGCACTTAGCAGGTTAGCACCTGATATCATATTGACTATGTTAGCATAACATAGTCTGTATCATAATATATGGTATCAGGTTTGCATTACATGCTAACTTTTACAAGCTTTTCAAAACAATATCTATTAATTCGATTCAAAAAAAAAGAAAGAAAAAGGTATCCGGTTAGCATGTTACCATTTACATTATATCCAGATTAGCATACCATTCTAGCAGAGAGATCCTTAGCGTAGCTTGTTTATAGTTTTTATATGAATTTGATCTAAAATAAAATTCACTAGGTGAGTCTCAAATATTAATAGGCCGCAGTTTAGCATATCATGCTAACATTTAGCACGTTAGTGTAAGACGTTAACTATTTTCAAAGCAATATTAATAATGAAGTACACTACTTTTGTTTTATGGTTCAACATTTAGCATGCAGAGAAAAATTTAAATTTCGCAAGCTAGTGTTAGCATGTCCGTTGATAAGTATTAATATTATTAATAATAATAATACTTTTTGTTTACGGGCGCCTTTCAGGCAATCAAGGTCATCCCACAAATAAACAATAAAAAATAAGATATAAATAAATATATATGTCAGCATATCCACAACTAGCTCAATTGTTAGCTAACTAGCAACAGTTAGCTTAGCTTACAAAAGCAGTTAGCCCATCTTAATTTCTCAATCTATTTTAGGATGGCGGGTAAAGTTTTGATCGTAAACTCTATTTAGCGAAACATTGTTTGCTCACCACAGATAACAAATGCTAACCGGTGCTAACCAACAGTTTAATATATAGTATTAAACATTGTTGCGTTGTTAGCATCAGAGTTAGCTAACACATTCTTCGTTGTATTAAAATACAGTGGTTAAGGTTGGATAATGACTTTTCTGTCCCTTCATGCTCCGCCCCCCTGTGATGTCACCACCCTGTTTGTGTGCTGGTTGGATGGCGGCGGCAGTCGTCTCCTGGCTAACTGTGCCCTCTGTTCTGGCTTGTAGGCTAACACAGGAACAGGAAGGGTTTTGTCCTGCTCAGGATTTGTTGTAAGGCATCAGGTTGTCCAGGAGCTCAGAACGATGGTGAGCTCCGATTGTTTGAAACTGGAATGATGCAAAACCCGGCTTCTGGCAGAACACCCCCCCCCCCCCCCCCCCACCCCACCCCCAAAGTAATAGATTACCAGAGAGGAAGATGGTGGAAGTTTGAAGGTCGTCGCAGATGGACAACAGAGTCTGTCTTTGCTGTCGCACAGCATAGTTAGCAAACATTAGTTAGATACAGTTTGATTGCTAATGTTAGCTAGGAGCCGTTGGATATCTAACGTTAGCAACAAACCGTTGGATTGCTAACGGTAGATAGGAACTACTGGCTTGCCTCGGTAGCTTCATAGCTCACCTTAGTAGCTAAAAACGGTATATAAAATGTACCTGTTTTTTGATTTTTGCTTTACTGGGACTGAGTCTGGCGGAGATTGGTTGAAGTTCCCAGTTCCCAAATAAACAATGTAGCAAGAGTTTATTGAAGAGGTTGCCGCGTAGCTAATAGCGGAGGGAGTGGTTTAATGCTAATGTTAGTATTATTTGTATTATTTCAGTAGTAAGAAAGTGATTGAATGCTAATTTTCGCTGTGGTAGTTGGCGTTAGCATAGTGCTAGGTCAATCATATCCATAGTGATTTATAAGCTATTAAATGCTAACATAAGATCTAATTGTTAGCACATCACGCTATCCTAGAATTTATGTAATGTCCGAGGAAGATCTAACAAGATTTGCTGGAAGACTAAAGCCCCGCTGATTGGTCGGTCATCAGGTGGACTCTGTGGTCCCGCCCTCCATCCTCCCCAGTCTGTCCAATCTTGTCAGAGCTGAAGTTCCCGCGGGCCCACCCGTGGCCGCGGGCCGCGGCAGCGATGCATGCAGCGGCACTGCATGCAGAACCGCATGTTTGGACAAGCTGCAGGTTCTGTAAGGGGTAACTTCCTGTCAGGGCGCAGCTACTTCCTGGAGACAAATACCGCTGCACGCAGAGATTAGCCCCTGTTTCCAGCCTTGATGTTAAGCTAAGCTAACCTAATCAGCCACATACTAACGCAAGAGAGTCACATCGTTCTCCAAAACATCTGAAGAAGACAAATCAGCTGCCAAGCTAAAAGCGTTAGCACACCGTCTGAGAAAGTTGCAAGCTAGCTAGCGATCAAACGCTGAGTCATCAGTAATCTCGTTTCGTTCAGTTCAGACGTTAATTGTCATTCAACGGGAAATATTTTGGTGGCACGTGAACACAGGTTCAAGCTAACACTTTTAGCGTAGCATCGGAATTGTTCCCAACCGACACCATTTACATCTGATGTCTTTACTTTCGCCCCTAAGCTAAGTGTTAGTATATTAGCATACCTCAGTCTGCTTGTGCGCCTTCCTCAGAGGGTACGGGATCTTCACTTTAGCTGCTAAGCTAATGGTGTTAACACCCTGAGTGGGTAAGGTGTACATGAGCCACTAGCACTGCATGAGCACAGTTTTAGCTTCTTGATTGATCGAAAAAGATGCTATTTTCACCCTTTTCTTAGCTGCAATCGTTACGTTCGTCGCTAAGTTAAAAGTGTTAGCACAAACCTATTTACGTGCCTTCCTCAGAGGAGATGAAGCCATGAGGATAATGTTATGCTAAAACTGTTAGCATCCTGTCCAAGTGAGGTGTACATAAGGTGCTAGTCGTACATGCTAATGGAATTTCGCTTGAAAAAAAGGTTCCAGCTTCCAAAATGGGTGTAAATAGCATTTTAGCAGCTTAGCCAAAAACGTGAACACACAAGGGGGATATGTGTTCCCGTTGGTTGTGGGCCTAGCTCAGATTAAGTGCATGCTAACACTGTTAGCTTAGTGTAGAAATCGTTCTTAAAAACATGTCATTTGCGTAAGATGATATTGAACAGAAAGGCTCATTTGAAAGACACGCTAAAGCTATTTTTATGCTACCTGTAAACTTGTGTCACGTCTCATCCAGCGGTGCATGCTAATGCTGTTAGCTAGGAGGCCACAGCTTGCCTTTTTAGATCAGTTCAAGCTTGTGATCTTTTCTCAGGGGGTGTTAGCATTAGAGCTTTTAGCTTAGCTGTTATTGTAGAGCGTTCAGCTTAAAAATGGTCAAAAGGACGGGGAACTTGAGTATCTAAAAACATGTTTGTTTTAAATAACATCGTTCCAAAGTGTTTTTAGGCTGAGATGAAGTTGGTAGCATCCGGACCCTCTGAGGAAGTTCTGTTTATGTGCTGCCAGCCGTGATTAAGAACTCGAAGTCTCTGCAGAACTGGAATTTCTTTGTAGATGTAAGAGACATTTAGCGCTTTTGACTAGCCCGCTAATGTAAGAAGTGGCAGAAGCGGAAAAGGGCGTTTAGCACTTTTAGCCTTTAGATTAGCATGCTAATGTATGAAGAAAGTATTTAAACGGATCGTGAGCTGAAATCTAAACTGCATCCGCTATTCTGAAAGTGTTAGCATGCACCGCTAGCTGAGAAGTGATGCAAGCATCTGTACTGATCAGCTTGATGGCTTCATCATGCCGTTAGAGTCTCTGGATCACATGACCCTGCATCATATGACTCTGGATTTTGATTCTGGATCACATGACCCTGCATCATATGACTCTGGATTGTATGATTCAGGATCACATGACTCTGGATCATATGACTCTGGATTTGGATTCTGGATCACATGACTCTGGATCATATAACTGGATTGTATGATTCTGGATCCAATGACCCTGGATCATATGACTCTGGATTTGGATTCTGGATTACATGACTCTGAGTCATATGATTCTGGATCACATGACTATGGATCGTATGACTCTGGATCTTGATTCTGGAGCACATGAATGTGGATCGTGTGATTCTGGATTACATGATTCTGGAGCATATGATTCCAGATCATATGATTCTGGATCAAATGATTCTAAATCACATGACTCCAGGTCGTATTGTTCTGGATCACATGACTGAATCAAATGATTCTGGATCGTATGATTCCGAATCACATGACTCTGGAGCGTAAGTTTCTGGATCACATGACTCTGGATTGCATGATTCTGGATCACATGACTCTTGATTGCGTGATTCTGGATCACATGACTGGACCACATGACTGGATCACGTGATTCTGTATCGTACGATTCTGAATCACATGACTCTGGATCATATGATTCTGGATAACATGACTGGACCACATGACTGGATCAAATGATTCTAGATCGTAAGATTCTGATTCACATGACTCTGGATCGTATGATTCTGAATCACATGACTCTAGATCTTAAGATTCTGGATCACATGACTGGATCACTTGTTTCTGGATCGTATGATTCTGGATCACATGACTCTGGAGCGTAAGATTCTGGATCACATGACTCTTGATCACGTGATTCTGGATCACATGACTGGATCACTTGTTTCTGGATTGTATGATTCTGAATCACATGACTCTAGATCGTATGATTCTGGATCACATGACTCTGGAGCGTAAGATCCTGGATCACATGACTCTAGATCGTATGATTCTGGATCACACGACTCTGGATCGTATGATTCTGGATCACACGACTCTAGATCGTATGATTCTGAATCACATGACTCTAGATCGTATGATTCTGAATCACATGACTCTAGATCTTAAGATTCTGGATCACATGACTCTGGAGCGTAAGATTCTGGATCACATGACTGGATCACTTGTTTCTGGATCGTATGATTCTGGATCACATGACTCTGGAGCGCAAGATTCTGGATCACATGACTGGATCACTTGTTTCTGGATTGTATGATCCTGGATCACATGACTCTAGGGTGTAAGATTCTGGATCACATGACTCCAGATCGTATGATTCTGGATCACATGACTCTGGAGCGTAAGATTCTGGATCACATGACTCTAGATCGTATGATTCTGAATCACATGACTCTAGATCGTATGATTCTGGATCACATGACTCTAGGGTGTAAGATTCTGGATCACATGACTCTAGATCGTATGATTCTGGATCACATGACTCTGGAGCGTAAGATTCTGGATCACATGACTCTAGATCGTATGATTCTGGATCACACGACTCTAGATCGTATGATTCTGGATCACATGACTCTGGAGCGTATGATTCTGGATCACATGACTGGATCACTTGTTTCTGGATCGTATGATTCTGGATCACATGACTCTAGGGTGTAAGATTCTGGATCACATGACTCTAGATCGTATGATTCTGGATCACATGACTGGATCACTTGTTTCTGGATCGTATGATTCTGGATCACATGACTCTAGGGTGTAAGATTCTGGATCACATGACTCTTGATCACGTGATTCTGGACCACATGACTGGATCGCATGACTCTAGATCGAATGACTCTGGAGCGCAAGATTCTGGATCACATGACTCTGGAGCGCAAGATTCTGGATCACATGACTGGATCACTTGTTTCTGGATTGTATGATCCTGGATCACATGACTCTAGGGTGTAAGATTCTGGATCACATGACTCCAGATCGTATGATTCTGAATCACATGACTCTAGATCGTATGATTCTGGATCACATGACTCTAGATCGTAAGATTCTGGATCACATGACTCTGGAGCGTATGATTCTGAATCACATGACTCTAGATCTTAAGATTCTGGATCACATGACTGGATCACTTGTTTCTGGATCGTATGATTCTGGATCACATGACTCTAGGGTGTAAGATTCTGGATCACATGACTCTTGATCACGTGATTCTGGATCACATGACTGGACCACATGACTGGATCACATGACTCTGGAGCGCAAGATTCTGGATCACATGACTCTGGAGCGCAAGATTCTGGATCACATGACTGGATCACTTGTTTCTGGATTGTATGATCCTGGATCACATGACTCTAGGGTGTAAGATTCTGGATCACATGACTCCAGATCGTATGATTCTGAATCACATGACTCTAGATCGTATGATTCTGGATCACATGACTCTAGGGTGTAAGATTCTGGATCACATGACTCTAGATCGTATGATTCTGGATCACATGACTCTAGGGTGTAAGATTCTGGATCACATGACTCTGGAGCGTAAGATTCTGGACCACATGACTGGATCAAATGATTCTGGATCGTAAGATTCTGGATCACATGACTCTAGATCGTATGATTCTGGATCACACGACTCTGGATCGTATGATTCTGGATCACATGACTCTGGAGCGTAAGATTCTGGATCACATGACTCTAGATCGTATGATTCTGGATCACACGACTCTGGATCGTATGATTCTGGATCACACGACTCTGGATCGTATGATTCTGGATCACATGACTCTGGAGCGTAAGATTCTGGATCACATGACTCTGGAGCGTAAGATTCTGGACCACATGACTCTAGATCGTATGATTCTGGATCACATGACTCTGGAGCGTAAGATTCTGGACCACATGACTGGATCAAATGATTCTGGATCGTATGATTCTGGATCACATGACTCTGGATGGCTGCGGCGGTGAGGAGACTGGACTGTTTTTTGTGTTTTAATGTTCTGCTGCTTTAAGAGAATCCGTTTGGACCGACTCAGCGCTCGCTGGCTCGTCTCTGGGTTGATGGTTCACTAATGGATGATGGCTGCTTCCTCTGCACCCCCTCCTCCCCCCTCTGAAGAATGGCTTCTAATGGCCGCCAGCCTCTGCTCCTGCTGTCGGCACAGCGATGCATTCAGGGACTGAGCGCCGTGATGCATTCCGGGTCTGAGCGCCGTGATGCATTCAGGGTCTGAGCGCCGTGATGCATTCCGGGTCTGAGCGCCGTGATGCATTCAGGGACTGAGCGCCGTGATGCATTCAGGGTCTGCGCGCCGTGATGCATTCAGGGACTGAGCGCCGTGATGCATTCAGGGTCTGAGCGCCGTGATGCATTCAGGGTCTGAGCGCCATGATGCATTCAGGGTCTGAGCGCCGTGATGCATTCAGGGTCTGAGCGCCGTGATGCATTCAGGGACTGAGCGCCGTGATGCATTCAGGGACTGAGCGCCGTGATGCATTCAGGGACTGAGCGCCGTGATGCATTCAGGTTCCCAGCGCTGTGATGCATTCAGGGACTGAGCGCCATGATGCATTCAGGGTCTGAGCGCCGTGATGCATTCAGGGTCTGAGCGCCGTGATGCATTCAGGGTCTGAGCGCTGCTCCTCTCTCCCGCAGATAAATGGCTCTTTCAAGCTGGGAGCTGCTCGAGTTCTGTCCGGCTGGCAGATGCAGTGCCTAGTCCCCGCCCTCCAGGACAACGCCAACATGAACGGGACGTCCGAGCAGGCCGACATCCTGCCGCCAAACTGCATGGTCAAGGACCGCTGGAAAGTGGTGAGTCACCCCTCAGTCCAGGTTCACGCGGTGAAACGGTACAGCCGAGGCTCCGCCCCCTTCAGCCCCCTTTAGACAAACTCTATTTATCCGATGAAAACAATAACAGCTGGGATTATTATGGCTTGGTTGTTTTTTTTAAATATATCATGATGGTGGTGGGTGGAGTCGGGGGCTCGGTGGGCTGAACAGAGACGCCGAAGTGGAAGGCGCAGGAGGCTAACGGGTTATTCGGTAGATTTAAAGGCTGGCAGTAACGCCGACATTAATGGAGGAATAAAGTAAATGGATCAACAGATTCTGGTGACGTCAGAAATTCCACTTTGATGTTTTTTCCTCTGGCTTTTCTTCTTTTCGTCGTTCGTATCATTTTAATCTTTGTATTTTGTAGATTAAAATTTTGATTCATTTGTTTTTATTTGCTTCTTTTTCGATTTTACTGATTTATTTATTTTTTGTCTTTTTTCAACAATTTATGAATTAAAGTTTTTTAATGTTTTATTTACATTTTTTTTTTTTGTTTAATTACTGGCATTTACCTTTTTTTTATTTAACCGGGTAATAATTGTATTTAATTTATGATTTAAATTTCATTAAACTTGTTTTTCCGCTTTTGATGATTTTCAATGTTATTATTTTTATTTATTTAGATTTTCATTTAATTGTTTTCATTTGCTTCCTTATTAATTTACCCTTTAATTATTACATTTCAATATTTTTGTTATTTCCATATTAAGCTTTAATGTTTTTTTAAAGTCATTGTTTGTATATTTGTCCAATTGTTTTGCTTGACCGTTATTAAAACTTCTTTCACTTTTAATAGAACGATTTTATGTATTTATATATATGTTTAGATTTTATTGTTTATTTACTTAATTTTTATTTTTTCCTCTATTTTTTCCTCTTGTTGTTATTTTTTGTTTATTTAGAATTTTTACCGGCTTTTTTTTGTTCAGCTGTGTTTTTGGTTTTTAAAGTTAATCTGCTTTGATTAAAAATGTTTTAAAACACGCCGTAAATCGTTCCCGTGGAAAACTCTCCGCTCAGCTGCATTAGGCTCCAGTAATCAGCTGTTACATAATCGGTGCGTCTGTCAACCAATCAGAGCGCAGCGTCAAACCCGGGGGGCTTTTTTTTTTTTTCCCCTCCACTGATCCGTTTACTTCCTGCCCGCTGGTTTGAATCAGGCGCTGCCATCAAACGGCGAGGAGAATTCCGAAGCACATCTCAGCTTCCTGAAGACGAGGCTCCGCCTCCTAAAGCGACATGAACAGAGGTCATGTGACCTTAACTCGTCGCTCCTTCTCAGGGGTCGTAGAAACAGCAGTGGGAGGAGGGAGCTAAAAAAAAGAAACATTTAGGTGCTGGTGCTTAGTTGGTTCAACTCAAGCACCTCCTAAGAACTTATCTGCTTTTCCATTGGCAAGGAGCCAAGTCAGAGCCTCGCCGTTACGTCACCGCATGACATCATCGGTTCATGGTTATATGCCAGCAAAGAGTTGGTGCTTGTCCGGCACCAGTTTCTAGAGCCAGGAGCCGGTGCTTAGGCTGTAGAAAAGCAAAGAGCTGGTGCTAAAGTCGGGCTCTGGTTCGTGATGAGCTCTTCCACTTCCTGTGGGCGGGGCTTATGGAAGGACATCTTTTCCCCTCAGCGGCTCTTTTGCCGGATGGAGCTTCTCCGTAGGAAAAGAAGAGTAAACAAATGTATGCGAGGTAAACGACGTGTTGAATAAAAGCTTCAAATATAAACCAAGAATGTTTGATTTCTTCAGAAAATGTCAAATGTGAACCAAACTTTGTTAAATCAATAAACAGGACACGCCCCCTCCCCTCAGGAGTTAGCGGCAGAGTTCTGTTTTCCCGGGATTGCGATGAACCTCAAACTTGCCGGTCTGTCCTTCATCTTCAAGACCATGAAACAGTGTCCAGGACAAACTGTCCTCCTCCTCTTCCTCCTCCTCCTACTCCTCCTCCTCCGAGGTGGTGATGCCGTAGGGGGGCGACGTCCACCGGCGACGTCCACCGGGGGGTCCACGAACGCCAGGAGTTCTGAGCGGGTCCTGATGACCGAATGAGGAATGAGTGGAACTCTGGAAGGAAAACTCGCAGCTTCTACAAAAGTGGGCGACATCCTTGAGTAAACCGGGTCAGGGAAGGATTTAAGCCTCCCCAGGTGGCCGGGCCACGGGAATGGAACGGCCCCCCGGGGTCCAAAACCGTCTTTTCTCTGACACCAACACCTAGCATCCTAACTAGTGTTAGCATGTTAACTAATGTTCGCATTCTGGCTAATGTTTCAACCCCCAACTTTATCTTTTCCTTGTTTCGCCTCATTTCACTCTCTAAACTCCTCCCCTTTTCACCTCTTTTAAGCTCCTCCTCCTCTTCACCTGCATCTGACAGCTTACAGACTCTGGTCTCTGATTGGCCCTCAGTGACGATGGCGGCCTGGTTTGTCTTTCCTCCACAGCTGAAGAAGATCGGCGGCGGCGGGTTTGGCGAGATCTACGAGGCTTTGGACCTGCTGACCCGCGAGAACGTGGCGCTGAAGGTGGAGTCGGCCCAGCAGCCAAAACAGGTGCTGAAGATGGAGGTGGCGGTTCTGAAGAAGCTGCAGGGTGAGACGCTGGCGGTCATCGTGGGAGGAAGTGTACCACCAAAATAAAACCAACATTCCAAATTGTATTTAAAAATACTAAAACTAACGTCACTATTTTCATGGCTGCTAATTAATTATGCTAATTTATTTATGCTAATATCTTTATTCCATCATCAGAGCTAATATCGTCACATTCTGATATTGATGTCCTTTATTAATGCTAGCATCGTTTTGATGACATCAGCATTTAAGCTGACATTGCTAACGTCACTTCCATTTATGCTAACGTCACATTTTCAATGCTAACCTTACGTTTTAACGTTAGAAATCTTTTGCATTTTTTTCATGCTAATTTCCGTGTTTACATGCTAACGTCTATCATTATTGCTTATGTAGGTTTTTTTTAAGGCTATCACATTCTTCACGTTAACGTATCTTATACTTAAATCACTTTTTCGTTGCTACGATTTCGTATTTATTCTAATTTTGTGACGCTAACATCAATCCACTACTTTTACGATGCTAACATTACTTTTTGATTTTAACCCCCTTTTTTTTAAGTGTAGTTTTTTTAGTACCAACGTCATGCTAACCACTTTTTTTATGCTAATGTGTCTTCACATGCTAATGTCAATGCTAATTCCAGTTTTTCATTGCTTAAGTCATTGTTCATCATTAAAGATTATTTTTTATGCTAACACCACTTTTTCATTTCTAACCTTTTTGAGGTTAACGTCCTTTGCTAATGCTAGCATCCTCTTCATGCTAATTTTAGTGTAGCTTAAAGGCTAACATCTTTTTTTTTTGCTAACGCCGCTCTTAATTGTTTAGTTACTCTGTAAATAAACTCAATTTCAACATCCAACTTTATTTAACCCACAAATCAGAATATTATGCTAAAGCTAAGATGCTATCCCAAATTGAGGTTTGATCGGATTAGTGGGCGGTTCTGGGTGAACAGGCTGTGATGTCAGAAGGTCACGTGATCGGACTCTCTGTTTTCCAGGTAAAAACCATGTGTGTAAATTTATCGGCTGCGGACGAAACGACAAATTCAACTACGTGGTCATGCAGCTCCAGGTGAGGCAAGGCATCATGGGAGCTGTAGTTGTTGAGTATGTAAAGCTGGAGGGGCTTCATCCACTTCCTGTCTCTATGGTTTCAGGGTCGTAACCTGGCTGACCTGAGGCGGAGTCAGCCCCGAGGAACCTTCACCATGAGCACCACCCTGCGGCTCGGGAAGCAGATCCTGGAGTCCATTGAAGCGATCCACTCTGTCGGCTTCCTGCACCGCGACATCAAACCGGTACCAGAACCCTCGACCCGTAGACCTGCACGGCGCCGGACGTCAGCGACGCTGAACGCTCAGCAGAAAATAGCGCTAACGTTAGACACTGCTGGCTACATGCTAACATGTTGTTAGTTGTTTCGGACAGGCTCATATGTTAGCATTAGTTGTTTTTGACAGGCCAACATGTTAGCATTAGTTGTTTTTGACATTCTAACATGTTAGCATTATGTGGCTAAAATGTTTGACTTAGCCGTTTCCAGCTGGCGCACAGTAGTTGTTTTCCACAGGCTAACTCATTAGCATTCATTAATTGTAATTTCATCAAAACTAGCATATCTGGTCATCAGATGCTAACCTAGCGTCTGTGTTTGTCTCCTTCCTGCAGTCAAACTTTGCGATGGGACGTCTCCCGTCCACCTACAGGAAATGCTACATGCTAGATTTCGGTCTGGCGCGGCAGTACACCAACACGACTGGAGAGGTCCGCCCGGTAAGACCAACCGCATGTCCACCTTCACGCTGACGGACCAAACCTTTTTATTGTCTGTATTTTTATAGTTTTTTTTGGTTAAACTTCTTTGAGTCTTTGAATGTTTATATTTTATTTCCTCATTAACACGTCGTCCTCGCCCTCCTGCCTGTCAGAGGTCAAAGGTCAGACTGCCAACGATCAGCAAACGAGGATCAGATGGAACTGAGCGCTTCTAATTTGAAAAGCGGGGAAAGGACATAAGCCCCGCCCCTCCAGGTGGACGCCAACGTGGCAGTGACATCAACGCGTCATTAAGGAGCATGTTGGATTAATTCTCGTATAAAACTGAGCCTGAATCAACTTTAGCTCAATATGCCGAAAAGTGGGAGATTTTACGGAATCGCTGCAAATCCATCGCGTTAACGCGATAACTTTAAAACTTGTTAGTTCTCACATTTTTTTTACCCTTGCTATTCGGCCATGATTTTCTCAACCATTATCTGTACGTCATACGCAGGGGACTGGGGACTGTCTGGGTTTCAGCTGGCGTTGCTAACTTTAGCTTTTGCTGACTTAGTGGTAATGTAAGCTTTCATAGCTAGCCTCAGCTAAGGCAAAGTTGTTGCAGATCCCCGCTCTTTGTGTTGAATGTGGTTAGCTTAGCATTATTAACAGCTTTAGCTTGAACAGACAGCTAGTCACTCACCGCCAAATTTCTTAGCAACATGCTAATCGTAAATGTGAAATGCGGTATGATTATGTGATTAATTCAGCTCGCATTCCCCCGTTTCTGTTGTCAGTGGTGCTCTTTGCTTCCTGTTAGCTTTCTGCTAACTTCCTGTTAGCTTTCTGCTAACTTCCTGTTAGCTTCGCCAACAATCCGCTTTATGAGGAAATAAAACCTGACCACTTATATCGTTCACCTTTGGCCTCTGACCTCGGGGTCAGGATTTAGACTTCTGTTGATGAGGTCATCTCATTGATTGATGAGGTCATCTTTGACTGATGACGTCATCTCAATGATTGATCGTGAAGTTTTGATGTTTTTTACGTTCCAGTGTCCTTTTTTTGTTTTTCTTACAGTTCCTTTGGACTTATGATTTTGAGCTGCATGTCTCCTCCATCATCTCCATGGTTACCGGGGGATGGGAGTGGTTTCTGTAGCAACAGATGAGTCACAGCCTCATCGCCAGCCGCCCACTGATCTATAGATTACATGGTACAGAGAATAGGCTCACCTTACAGCTAACATCGTAGCTAGTGACTCGAATCTATCATGGTAGCCAGAGACTAGAAGCTAACATTTTAGCCAGCGACTAGAAGCTAACATCTTAGCCAGCGACTAGAATCTATCATGGTAGCCAGTGACTAGAAACTAACATTTTAGCCAGCGACTAGAAGCTATAATGGTAGCTAGCGGCTAGAAGACAAGATCTCAGCTAGTGGCTGGAAAATATCATCTTAGCTAGCAGCTAAAAGGCAACATTTGAGCCATTGGGTAGTAGTTGGCATTATAGCCAGTGACTAGAAGCTAACATCTTAGCAAGCGACTAGAAGCTATCATGGTAGCCAGCGGCTAGAAGACATCATCTTAGCTAGTTGCTTGAAAATATATGTTAGCTAGCAGCTAATAGGTAACATTTGAGCCATTGACTAGTTGCTAGAAACATAGCCAGTGACTAGAAGCTAACCTCTTAGCCAGCAACTGGAAGCTATCATGGTAGCCAGCGGCTAGAAGACAACATTGCAGCTAGTTGCTGGAAAATATCTGTAAGCTAATAGGTAACATTTGAGCCATTGGGTAGTAGTTGGCATCATAGCCAGTGACTAGAAGCTAACGTCCTAGCCATCGGCTAAAAGCTAACATCTTAGCCAGCGGCTTGAAGACTACATCCAAACGAGTGGTTCCAGAATAACATCTTAGCTAGCAGCTAATAGGTAAAATTTGAGCCAGTGGCTTGAAGATAGCATCTTAACCAGGGTCTAGCATCTAGATATTAAAACGCTAGCCAGTAACCTTTTGATAGCATGTTATTCTCTGGCTAGTTGTTGGAATTGAAGCTAATGGCTAAAAGCTAACATATTAGCACCCAGTAGTTAACAACTAGGACATATGTTGTTGTTCAGCAGTGTTTTTGGAGCAGGAAGTGATTGAACCTACAAAAACCTGGAATGAAGCCGATGGTGTCGTGCTAGCTATTAGCCAGAGGTGAATAGTAAACATTTTGCCAGTGGCTAATCATTAATATCTTAACCAATGGTTGGTAGCTAACATGCTAGCCAGTGGGTTGGAACTAATATCTTAACCAGTCGTTGGTCGCTAACATGCGACCCTGTGGTTGGTAGCTAATATCTTAATCGGTGGTTTATGGCTAACATGTTAGCCATTGGCTAATATCTGTTAGCCAGATGATGAGTAGAATCCTACATCGCAGAATTCAGATCCTGGTTTTGTTGCTTACATCACTTCCTGTTCTCAGAATCCTCCTGCCAGCATTTCTAGGGGCACCCACGGGTGCCCAGAAGGGTGCAGCTAGCTCTGTGTTGTTGTGGCGCCGTCATCTTGTTGGATTGTAATTTTGACCTTGTGGCGTTCAGCCGAGGACGGTGGCCGGGTTCAGGGGGACGGTCCGCTACGCCTCAGTCAACGCCCACAAAAACAAGGTCAGTGTGACGGCCCCCCGCCGGCAGCCATATTGGTTCTGATGTTTAACGCTGACCTCTGATGAGTCTCTGTCGCCGCCCCCCCCCCCTCAGGAGATGGGTCGCCATGACGACCTGTGGTCCCTCTTCTACATGCTGGTGGAGTTCGCCGTGGGACAGTTACCATGGAGAAAGATCAAAGACAAGGTACCAGAGTAACTGAGTACTACTACTGAGTATTACTACTGAGTATTACTACTGAGTATTACTACTGAGTATTACTACTGAGTACTACTACTGAGTATTACTACTGAGTATTACTACTGAGTATTACTACTGAGTATTACTACTGAGTATTACTACTGAGTATTACTACTGAGTACTACTACTGAGTATTACTACTGAGTACTACTACTGAGTATTACTACTGAGTATTACTACTGAGTACTACTACTGAGTATTACTACTGAGTATTACTACTGAGTACTACTACTGAGTATTACTACTGAGTATTACTACTGAGTATTACTACTGAGTACTACTACTGAGTACTACTACTGAGTATTACTACTGAGTATTACTACTGAGTATTACTACTGAGTACTACTGCTAAATAAATATAATAATAATAAAATATAATGATTATTAAATAAAATGATAATTAAATATAATTAAATATAATGATTATTAAATAAAATGATTATTAAATATAATTAAATATAATGATAATTAAACGTAATGATAATTGAATATATAGATAATTAAATACAGATGATGTAGGATGATTTAGTGAAGGATGTTTGTAACAGGATGTTATTTTTGTAAACGTGTTTTTTCAGGAGCAGGTGGGTCAGATCAAAGAACGCTACGACCACCGGATGCTCCTCAAACACATGCCCTCAGAGTTCAACGTCTTCCTGGACCACGTCCTCGCCCTCGACTACTACACCAAACCAGACTACCAGGTAAGGCCCCTCCGCAGGCCCCGCCCCCCCCCCCAGGCCCCGCCCCTCACGCCGCGGTGCCGGTTCTGACCGTGTCGTTGTCGTTGGTGCAGCTGCTGATGTCGGTGTTTGAGAACAGCATGAAGGAGCGGATCATCACCGAGAACGAGCCTTTTGATTGGGAGAAGGCAGGAAGTGATGTCACGCTGTCGACCAGCGCCTCCACCCAACCGCAGCACAACACCCGACCCACGGCTGCCATGGTGGGGTAAGAACCGAACCGCCCCCACATCCGAGGGACGAGGCTAATATTGTACGCTAGCAGAAAACAATATGCTAACGTAGCGAAACCGGTGCTATGGCCTAGAATCGGATCCTCTGTGTAAAATAACTAGTTTTTCTAACAAAATGCTCAAATCTAGCATGTTAGCTTCGTAGCTAGCGGCTAAAACGACAGCTGAGGCACATTCAGTTGGTCTCCTGAGGCCATGACTCAAGTCCTCCCAGGTCAAAGCCAGGTCTTCCATCCATGACTGAAGCCCCGCCCTCTTCTGGTTTGACGGACAAACTCAAATCCTCCTTCATTTTCTCCTGGTCCTGGTCCTGGTTCTGGATCGGACTCTCTTCCGTCCACAGCGCCATCCTGACGCCGGTCCCCGGAGACCTTCAGCGGGAGAACACTGACGACGTCCTGCAGGACGAACACCTCAGCGATCAGGAGAACGCCCCCCCGGCCCCGACCGGCCGGCCCCCGGGGTCCGAGACCGGGGCACCGCATGCCGGGGAGGCGGGAGAAGCCTGGGAGGACACGGACTTCAACCGGAACCGACTCCGGATCAGCCTGAACAAGGTTTGACTGGACCCACAGATGGTTTCCCTTTACCTGTGTAGAAATGAGGTACGGGCGAAATCACCTGCTGTTCCTCCTCAGGGTGCTCAGGAGGAGGAGCCGGGTCGGGGGGCGTGTCCGCCGTCCCCAGTCCGAGGTGGGGCCCCGGAGTCGCCGACGGGGCAGGGTCGGTCCCTGCGGTACCGCCGGGTCAACAGCCCGGAATCTGAGCGTCTGTCTGCTGCCGAGGGACGAGCCGACGCCTACGGACAGAGGTGAACTCAGGCAGAGGTCAAAGGGCAGGAGTCCGCCGAGGACTTGAACCTGGACTCAGTTCTTGACAGTCTTCTTACCGTCTTTGTGTCCAGGTCCAGGATGGACATCCTCGGTTCCCCCTCCCGTCACGTTTACTCCTCCCAGCCGGCTCAGATGCTGTCGGTCGACCCCGGTTTCCGCGGCGACCGCCAGGTCAGCGGCCGCCAGGAGGTGTCGGTGGCGTCCGTAGACCAGGAGGCGCACAGCAATGCCTTCATCAGGTCGGTGCCGCTGGCGGAGGAGGAGGACTTTGACAGCAAGGAGTGGGTGATCATCGACAAAGAGACGGAGCTCCGGGACTTCCAGCCGACCACGTCGGGAACCACCGACGAGGAGCCTGAAGAGCTCCGCCCCCTGGAGGAGCAGGAGGAAAGGAGGAGGCTCCGAGCTGGAGGTAGGCCCCACCCCCCTTTCCTTAAGGGTCACCTGGTCGGTACTTTGGTTGATCTCGAGTCGGCTTTTTGGACGCCGAACCTCAAACCTGATTAGCTGTGGCGGACATCTTTGTTTCCCTCAGGGGTGGAGCTGGTGGTCCGACCCAAGACCCACGCCCGGGAGAGCAGCCGAGGGATGCTAACGCTAACGGAGGAGGAGGCGTCCAGGAGAAGCTGCGGCAGCCCGGTCCAGTCGCCCTGTCACTCGCTGCCGTCTGGACGCCCCCGCCGGAGAGAGTCGGAGCCCAATGGACCCCAGAGACCGGTAAGAGACGCGGTCAGCCAATCAGAAGAGAGCGTTTGGAGGGCAGATAAGAAAGAGGGCGGCGGCCTCTTTTATCTGTCTGTCAACGTCTAAGACAGGAGATGAAGCAACCTGTCGCCTGATGAGAGCAGAGTCCTTGTGCTATGAGTGTTAGCGATTAGCATGCTATCAAACTATGACAGTTAGCCATTAGCACGCTGTCATTTTATGTGATCAGCATGCTGTCAGACTTTGAGTGCTAGCGATTAGCATGCTGTCTGACTTTTAGCGATTAGCATGCTAGGCTCGTGGTTGTTGCTGATAGTTTTCAGATTTTTCTCCTAAAATGTTGGGGGAAAGAGTTTCATCTTTTTTGATGTGATGATGTCACTGAAGCTAATATAGCAGATGCTAACAGAACAGATGCTTAAAGTACGGATTCTAGCAAAACAGAAGCTAACGTTTTAGATGTTAATGGCTCAGACGTTAGCTATAAGAGACGGTTAAGACTAAAAAGACTTGTTTTACTTGTTGAGCTGGTAGTCATGTGATGTCAGAAATGTAGAAGAGGATTAGCTTAGCTTAGCATAATGACTGGTCAGTGAGCCAGGTGGCCTGCACCCTGAGTTTAGTTTAAACACAGTCATGCTAGCCGTTGCCCCTAGTTTCCTTCTTTGTGCTAAGCTAAGTGAAGCTATGCTAACTGTATCTCACAAACCTCTGTGTCCTTTAGAAGTAGGCGGAGCTAAAGTCTTTTCTTTGGAGACTTGTCTTATTTTGATGATGATGTGTTTAAGGCTGCTGTGTTTTCGCATGTTCACACACACACACACACACACACAGTGGGGGGCGGGTTCAAGATGGCGGACGTCGGATGGACGTCCAATGCTAACATCTAGCATGTTTGTTAACCTTTTAGTAAAAGGAACAGTCGTCGTCTCGTCGCCGCCATGTTGACCCAAAGTCATGTGACATCATGTGACGTCATAAGATCACGAATGTTCCTGGGGGCGTCGGCTGAGATAAAGATGCAACATCTCAGGCGTATGCTAACAATGTTAGCTTAGCCTTCATGTTTGAAGTAACTCTGGTGTATGGTGAAGCTGTTAGCTAAGGTTCCATGTTTTAAACAACTGTGCAGCAGGCTAACGCCGTTAGCTTGGCTTCCAAGTTGTAAACAACTGTGCTGCAGGCTAACGCTGTTAGCTTAGCTTGCCCAGCTAACACTTTACACTAGACACGTCAACCGCCAACATGTTGCCATGGCGCTGATTTATCGTGACGCTCCGGTAACGTTTCGTGGACAAAGAAACGTCACATGACCGGCGGCTAAGAGACGGCAACTGGATCCAGGTTCTTACCTGAACCGTTCCTTTAAGTGCATCGGGTCGAAGGTCAGAACTCGCACGTTCGCGAGCTCCGAGGACAGTTTGGGTTTCGAAGGTTTTATTCATAACCATTTTATTTCTGCATTATTTCATCATGTGGGCGGGGCACGCCGCTGTCCTCCAATCAGTTTCTGATGTTCAATGAGCGTCTTGGTGACGGCGGCTGATGGTGGCTGAACTTCTTGCTGTTGGTGTGAAACTGTTGTTGGTTGTGAACAAAAACACATTTATCCTACTGCCAGTGAACGCATCACAAGTCTCACTGACGGAGACCAAAACAAAAATAATCAACAATAATGACTGAATAAAGAAATTCAAGCCTTAATAAAAACTTCTCTCAGGTCAAAGTGGTATGGAAGAGTGACTGTGTCCGAAAAAAAGAAATCCACAACAAATATTTAAATCTTTTCAGACTCTTTAAATAAAAATCTAATCGACAGAAATCGACATAAAAAAACAAAAAAACAAAACTTAAAAAACATTCCAGTTAGAATTTTAAAAACGATTATTTGTAATCTCGTAAAATAAATGAAACTAAGATATTTTGTTATGGAGGACCAAACTTGACTAATTACAGAAAAAAACATAATAAAATAAATTGTTTCAATATGAAACAGAAGTTGTTTGTATTCATCATCTTTTTTTGTTTTGGATAAAAAATGTCAGTATGGAGGTTTTTCCTGCCAAAATTTACCAACATTTTTTTTATTTTTTTCATGAACGAAAAAAATTTAAACAAATATTTAATTTGTTACGTAATTCATTTAGAACAAAACGAGGTCGGAACTTTCCGAGTCTGCGGTCCGATAATCTGTCCGTCATCCTGGAGCAGCTACAGCACTGAAAATGTCCAAGAAAGAAGAAGGGAACTTTGTCGGGTCACAAGATGGCAACCAGGAAGAACCCGGGTCCACGGCACCGGTGTGAGGTCTGACAGCGGGTCTGAGGGTTTCATCCTGGTACCTAACAGCCTTCAGGTACCGTTGACTAACACCTGGAGGACCTTTAAGGATCCGCCTACCCAGAACGTCACTGACCCACCATCAAACCGGACCTGCTGGATGAAGGTTCAGGCAGCAGAACCTTCACCACGGCGTCTCCAGACTCTTTCACCTCCGTCACATGACCTCAGTCAGAACCTTCTCTCATCTGTGAGGAGAACGAGGCACCAATGGAGAACCTGCCCATCCTGGTGTTCTCTGGTGAACATCGGTCCAGCTGCATGGTTCTGGTCTGTGACGAAGGTCCAACTTCATGACGTCGGGGCTCTAGTTGGACCCTCATGGAGTCTGGTTCTGACGGTTTGGTCCAAAACATCACACCAGTTTGTACTCGAAGTTCTTGTAGGGATCTGCTTCTGGGTTGAAGACCTTCCACGGTTCTGTCCGGCCCTCCTCGTGTCTCCTGGTAGCTGAGACGGTTCTGTTCTTGGACAGAACCTTCTTGCAGTCTGGGTGGTCCAACTGAATGGGCTGCAAGAACCACATCATGGTACCAGGAGAGTTCTACCACCTGTAGAACCAGAACCTTTTTGGGTTCTGTTGCCCCTCCTGTCCACCTGGTGGCGCCTTCATCAGAACCAAAGCAGCAGAAATGGACTCAGAGTCTCCGGTGACATAAAATCAACTTATTTATTCTATTTCATGAATTTACTGTAAAAGAGTTTTATTCTATAAAAATATTCAAAATAAGTTTTTTATTTTTTTATTCGTTTCAATAAAGATTCAAGATTTAATGAGAATAAATTATTCATAACAAGAAACTCTCGGATTATATTTTTATATTCAACAAAATGTAAACAAGAATATTTATTATTGTTTCATTTAAATCAAATGTCATTTTGGTATTTATACGCTTTTATTTGCATTATAAAATAAATAACTTTATCTAATGATTATTTATATTGTTTTAATAAAATAAACGTTTCTATTTAATTTTATTTGCATACTATATATTTAAAATATAATTCTTATTGTATTTATCCATTATGTAAAATGTTAAATATACTAATTATATATCAATATTTTTATCTAAATAAAATAATATATATATATATATATATATATATATATATATATATATATAAATATAATATATATATATCTTTTTTATATATATATATATATATATATATATTTATATATATTAATATTAATATAATGAATTAATGTAACTTTTCTTTCACTTAAACACATTTTGGCAGGAAGTGACCTCCATCATTTTTTGAACGAGTCATCGTTGTAGAATATCTTACGGAGGCGAAATGTTGCTCCGTCGTTGCCGAGGAAATTTCACGAAGTCCTATTTTTACATTTTACATTTATTTTCTTTTGACTATTTTTTACATTTCTTACTTTTTCATTTTTATTCATTCCCTTTGTTATTTTCCCACTAATAGGGCAGCTTTGGTCCTCCGTACCTGGCGGCTGCTGTTTTAAAGGCTGGCGGCTATGACATCATCACACATATTTCCCCGCCTGCAGACTCTGATGTCATCGTTTCGCACAAAGCCGCTTTTAGTCTCACCTCCTTTTAACCGCGGCGCTCTCGTCGCCGCCGACCACAGGACGGCCATTTTCTTTTTGACCCCTCTCAAACCCCCCCCACCTCCTCCCTCTACGTAACGACTGGCGGCCCCCCCCCCTCAGCTATCGAATTTAAATGTGCACAGTTTGCGGAGAAAAGAGCGAGGGCGCCACGGCGACGGCACAGGAAGGAATAAAGCGATGTTTTGGGGTAAGCACCGTTTTAGGAACCTTCGGTTCTTCTCCTCCTTTCTCCCTTCTGGTCACATGTCTCCTCCTTTTGTTTCCTCGCCGTGTTTCCTGTGATGATCTCTCCTCTGTTTCCTTCTGCTGCATCATTTCCTCCTTCAGAACCGCAAACTGTCCAGAGTTCGTCAAGCTCAGCCTGTGGCGTTTAACCCTCTGGGGTCAGAGGTCATTCCCCTTTTAAGGACGGCGTTCCTCAGGGATCCGTTTCGGGACACCTGCGTTTTCAGAACCAAAATTTGTTCCACACATTCGCCGACGGAATCAGTCTCTCGTTCTCGGCGTCCCATTGGTCACCAGGAGTCACGTGATCTAAGCCGGAGGAAGGAGGAGGAGGAGGAGGAGGAGGAGGAGGGTCTACAGATTTCGTCTATGCCACGTTCCCGCGACTTTTTTTTCATCAGATTAATTGACCCGTGAAAAAATGTCCGCGGGTCTGAGAGCGGCGTTCCTCAGGGATCCGTTTCGGGACTTTTTTTCTTTTTTTTTCATATGTCATCGTTATAAACGCCCCAGACGCCAGGAGGAGGAGCTTATCTGAGTTCACCTCCCTCAAACAGGAGGGTCTGTAAACGGAGAACCACAGGGACCCGCGTCCGGACCTCAGGTTCTACGCCACCGTTTCTTCTTCTGCTTCTTCTTTGGGCGTCGCCACAGCGCACCACCTGTTTCCATCTTTAAACCTCCACGATTCAAACAAACTTTATTCGTATTTGGACGCAAACATTTTTTCTTCGACAGCCTCTTCTTCTTTTCCGATAAAACGTTTAAAAACGCGAGTCCGATAAGCTCCACCTCCTCCACTTCATTCAGAAGTATTTTTCTGTAAATCGCAACTTTTCTCTGACGTTTTAATCCACGTACGAACCGAAACACGGTGACCGAGACGCCGCCGTCGCCCTGAGGAAGCTCCTCCCACCTGAGATGTTATGGGTGACGTTATGACCTCAGAAGGTTAAAGTGCTTCTTTGTGGGCAGGGAAACTTTTTTCCAGCTAGCCAGACATTTCCCGCTAACTTTACCTCTTAGCCTTCTGCTAGTAGCTGTTAGCATATCTTCTTAAGCTCCTCCCCCCCCTCCCCCCCTCTCTCAATGACCAACCAGCTGCTGTGTGGCAGTCATTATGGGCGGGGCCTGAGGTCAAATCATTTATAATGTTCATGAAGTGGCGTTCCACTTTTTTTTTTAACCCCGCCCCCCTCCCTCTCTCTGATTGGTCTGTTTGCAGCTGGAGGACGACCGCCACCAACCGCGGCCTAATCAGCTGAGGAGGCTGGCCTCCTACGTCTTCTCCACCTCCACCCTGGAGACGGAACATTATCCCCGCGGGGGCTTTATCCAGAGGAGCCGCTCGGCTGAGAGCAGCCCCGCCCACATCACCGCCGCCTCCGTCCGGCGCCGGCACGCCGGAACGCTCCCGACACCCGGCAGCCCGCGGAGCCGACACTCCGTGCTGAACGTGTCGAGGACGCAGCTGCAGCAGATGTTAGCGAAGCTCATGAACAAGAACAGCAGCTGAGGCAGGAGTGTGCGCACGCACAGCCTGACCAATCAGCAGGGCGGGGGGGCGGGGCTTAGGCCCACACACATCCCTTAGGCTCTAACGTAAACCCCATAGGAGATCGCCATCGTGCTACTGACGTGTCGGTACATTTTAGACAACGTTAGCAGGGAGCTAGCATGGGCCAAAGCGGGGGGGTCGCTCTACGTCATCCCCGGGCTAACATGTTAGCATCAGCTTTCTGGCATCGGTTGGTTACAAAAGACGGACCTCAGTTGTTTTGCCGCATTAGTTGGGAAAGCAGATTAGCATGTTAGCATCAGTTTTTTCGACATCCGGCTGGCTTGTTAGCATCAGTTGTTTTCGACAGGCTAACACGGGAGCATCAGTTGGTTTCACCTGGCTGGTTTGTTTGCGTCAGTTGTAATCAACTGGTTAGCATGTAAGCTTCATTTGTTTTCACCAGGCTATTATGACAGCATCTGTTGTTATCAAAACGCTAGCATGATAGCATTCTTGATGTCAACAGGCTAGTGTACTAGCATTAATTGTTTTCAACAGGCTAGCATGTTAGCATTAGTTGTTTACAACAGATAAGCATGTTAGCTTCAGTTATTTTCAAAAGGCGAGCAAGTTAGCATTAGCTTTTGAGTGCATTTTCCCAAAACACTGATTCAATATTTTGGAAAAGTTTCTGATGTTAGCATGGGGCTAGCACTGGCCGTAACAGGGAAGCCCCGCCCCCCAGTGGTTGTAACAGGCCCGGCTTAAAAAAAATGGAACTTGGAGCCTCACTTTAAAAAAAACAACAACAACAACAACAACAAGCCATACGATTGGCTCTGACTTAGCTCCTCCCACTCCTCGTGGCGAAGAGCAGGAGAAGATCACGGTGGCGAGTATTCTCCACGCAATAAACTGTAAAGACGCGGCGCTGGACAAAAACGAAGGACACGTTTCAGTGACGGCGAGAAAAAACGGCTGTTGACAGACTGTTATCGATTCTTGTCGACGGAGCGACCGGCGAGGAATGCAGGTCATCCCCCAAGATTTTTGCACCGCCATTTTCCATCGAGCGCCACACCGCTTCAAAACGCTGTGATTCATCGAAGGAGTTTGAGTTTCGACTGACTGTAGATGTACGGAGGCTGAGAGGGGCCAAAACACATAAAGTAAATCCTTAAAACCCCCCAAAATAAAAAAATATTTAACGGAATGAATTGACGATTAAAAAACACTCTGTTACGAAAAATATTAAGAATATACAACATTAACGAATTAAAAGTGTTTAACGCCATAAAAGTAAAACCTGTGATTTATCAAAAATTATTTTGTAGAATGTTTTATATACATTATTTTAAAATTAGTATAATTTCATGAACAGCAAAAAAAACGTAAAAACTTTTTTTTTTTTAATCTAATAACCATTTTTATATAACTATAATTAAGAACATAAATCAAACATCGTAATAAATGATTATTAATTCCTTAAAACAAATTTCCTTTAAAAAAAAAAAGCGAAAAAATATTTTTTTTTCCAAACGTGTCAGAAAATACGTCAAAATAAACTTCAACAAAAGTCGTAAAATTCTTAATCGTCACAATTGAAACCCCCAAATAAGACAAAATAATACTTCACAAAACCTTTTAAAGATACCTGAAATTAAAAAAATCGGAATCAAGAAAAGATGTTTGTGATTTTGCAAAACAATTAAATTAAAAAAGAAAAAAAATTCGAATTAGCTATTTTAATCCTCCATACATCTGGATAGGGACGCGCCTGTGGGCTGATCTGCTGACATGGCAGAGAGCATCATGGGAAATGAGACCGTTTTGTTGACAGCTGTTGGGCAGATAAAACTAACTTTTTAGTTAGCATCTTTTCAATTCAATGCTACGCTGGATACCTGCAAATCTAACCGCCACCCCCATCAGCCTTGCTAAACTTAGCATGCTAACACGCTACACTACAGTCGTGAACATGGCGTACATTGAACAAGCTAAACATCAACATGATGACATTCTGGGAATGTTAGCATTGTGAGGATGTTAGAAATCTAAGCTAACTGATTTGCTGTGATCGGCTGAGTTTAGACTTTAAAGCCTCTTTATTGGTCATCATGCTAACATGCTAACTCACATGGTGAACGTAGCGTCATCTATATGTCCATGCTAAACGTCAGCATGGACTGTATATGAAAATATTAGCATCGGTGCTGAGTTTTCGGTCGTCTCGTCCGGCGGTGCTCACTCACACCTTTGACTGTTTGTACCGCCCTCAAATGCTAATACAATTAGCTTACAGGAAAAAGTGAATAATTTAGCTCAAAGATATTAGATATTAGCATTGTATAGCTAAAATTAGTCAGTCATCACATTTAGAACAGTGAATACCGTCGACGCTAACATCCAGCCAAAAAGGCGCTCTGATTTACTCCTGATCAACAAAACTGGCTTTGTGCGATTAGCTTAGCTAAGCACTTGCCTAGCTATTAGCTCCAATCAGAAAACCTACAAGGTGTGCAAAAGGGCTACGCTAACCAAATGTGCAGCACCACTGTTTAGCTATTCCTGAACCAGTTTTTTTTTTTTTTTTAGCTTAGCATCACCGCTAACAGAATGTATGAAATGCTAACTTTTTTTTTGCATGCCAATGATGCAACGGCTTTCGTGTCACAGCACGTTTATTTAATTAGAGGAAGGTTTTCTAAAAAAATGTTTTTAATGCAAATCAAACACAATTAGTGACTTTAAAAACAAATAAAACAAAACAACAAAACGTCATTTTGAACTGAGACTTTTCCTAAAAAAACTTCCCTTGACTTTCTTAACGGAATCAATGATTATATCGACTTGAATTGTTAAATAATATTCAGATAATATTTCTCAACTTTTAAAAACAATTTTGCATTTTTAATTTATTTGCCCCCATAAAAATATAAATAAATCGGATTTTTGAGGAAATCTGTCTGACCTGTTGCTCTAGTCTCGAATAATATATTTTATCGTGTTGTTGACGCGTTGGCCGATGTTTATGAACAACCGAAGAAGAGAGCCGTTTTCATGTTAGCTTTGTTAGCTTGGACCTCATGTCTCACTAAGAGTCAATTCTCAAAGGAACATTTGGATGTTTAACGACAGTTATGGTGCTTCAACGAAGTAGGACCCTGCTAGCCTAGCTCCTACTAGCTACCTACTAGCTAACAAGCTAGTTAGCGTCCAGAGGCCACAGTGTTGATAGCTAGATTAGCTGATAGCAAGGTTAACACAGAGGCCAGACCTAAGGACTTTAGGGAGTTCAGTCGCTGCTACTCTTAGCTCTGAAGCTACGTGCTGCTAAATCTGAGTACACAAGATACAAGAACATCCTTTGGGATCATTCTGTTAGCTTTTACTTTGCTGGACTAGCATTATTAGCATACCTTAAGGTATCTGCTAAGCTTTGCTAAATGTATTTTTTATATGGCTTATAGAAAAGAACCAGCATCCCGACTTCAGTTCACTTGCTGTTACCATTACCTCCATTGCTAGCTACTGGTAGTATATGCTAAGCTAGGCTAAATGTATTTCATTCCGGGGCTTTTTAGAAATGATATCTGTGTACCCAATATCCCAAGGATGAGTTCAGGACTTGTACAATTCTGCGTTCACTTGCTGCTAACATTAGCTCAATACCAACTGGTGCTAGTTAATGCTAAACTAGGCTCAATATAAAGTGTTTCTTTAATTAACGAAAGGAGGAGAAGCAGACGTTCATATATCAAAGCAACAACCCCAATATGAGTTCCGATCTTAAACCAGTTTTTGTGAATCACTACTACCGTTAGCTCCAGTGCTAAGGGTTGCTAGCTTAAATGTATTTCATTACTGGGCTCACAGAAGTGAAGCTGCTGTCGAACCGACAAACCCAGCATGAGCTCTAAACTTCAATGAATCTGTGTTAAGTCACTGCGACCAATCCCCACCAATGCTGAATGTGTGTGGCTTATGCTAAGCTAGGCTAACTGCATTTCATTATGAGGCTCACAGAGGTGCGGTTGCTGTAAATAACAAACCCTCCTTGAGAGTCGGGACTTCTGTGTTCACTCGCTGCTGCTAACATAAGCACCCGCGCTAAACTAGTTAGTAATTAGTTGATGCTAAGCTACGGTAAATGTATTCAATGGGCTCGGAGAAATGGAGCGGGTGTCCACTATATTGTTTATATACCCACATCCAGGTTTCCATGTTCTTGTGTTTCCTCCGACTGGTAAGGCGGCAGCTTTTGGACTCTAAAAGCATAAATCTGTGTCAAAAATGTCGGAATGTTCCTTTAAGGTTTTTTGCAATAAGAGCGGAGATCGTGTACGATACCTTTTTTTTCTATCACTATGATTGTATATTTACAGCATGAAGGTTTTTATATCAAATATACACCTGTAAATATTTAGACACAATAATCTACTAGCATGATCATTAGCGTGTGGCTACGTATGTACAGGAAACACTTGAAGATCACATGACGTCCAAACGTAAAGTCCGAGATGCATTTTTTTGTGCCTTTTCTATAAACATGTGTAATGGAGACAATCTGCAGGAGCGCGTGTAAAAACCAAACCACAATAAAATCATTGTTGGGGATGACATCACTTCCTGTTGTCTTTCTTACAGGGGAGGGGCCGCTAGTTCTGAAAATGTTTACAAAGAGGCTACATATGTTAGCTGATTGCTAATATTAGTTCATTTTACCATGGAGTGTTTAAACATGTCTTTCGCTGACATTAGCTAACATTAGCTCATAGCATCTAAACAGCATGGTGATAGCTCACACTAGCTACCATTAGCTTATAGCTAACATTGGTTGAATATTCAAAAAGGTGTTTAAACGACATGTTAGTTGCTGATATTAGCTCTCGTTGTCTGTCGTTAGCTCAGAGCTTTCAAAAGCAATGTTGACAGCTGACTTTAGCTCACGGTAGCTACCATTAGCTTAGAGCGATTAAACATGTTGACAGCTGTCATTAGCTTTAGTTAAAGTTTGGTGGGAGGATTCGAAGAGCTTGTTGATAGTTGACATTAGCTAACGTTAGCAATGATACTACATAGTGATAGCTATGCACGCACTAGTTGGCATTTTAGAATGACTTAATAAATGTTAGAATGTTACAGTCATTACAAATGTTATCATGCTATGCTAATTTGCTAAATGTCATGTAATATTACTACTACAATAGCTGAGATTAGCTAATGCTAGTTATGATGCTATTACCTCTTAAGTGTTAGGATGATTTATGGACTTGCTTGACATGCTAATCTACCACAGTAATTAGCATGTCTACCTAACCTACTCAGCCGTATGAATGTTAGCGGGCTAACTATTGTAACTGTTGCTAGCTAATGTCAGCTATTAACATATTTAAGTTGCCGGAGCTAATGCTAGCCAACATGAGCTAATAGATGACATTAGCTCAGCCTGCTTAAACAACATGTCGATAGCTGACATTAGCTACTTTTAGCTCAGAGCTTTCAAACAACAAGTTGATAGCTGACATTAGCTAACATCAGCTATGATACTACTAAAAAGTGATGACTAAATCTAGCTATGATGCTATCATCTACTAAATGTTAGGATGATTTATGGATTTCTTATATGTTTGTACGTCAGTAATTAGCATGTCACTCTAACCTAATCAACCCTCTGAATGTTAGCGGTTACGCTAACATCCGAAATATTAATATTGTATTGTATATTTATACATCGTAGATACAACACCAGGGTAAATGTTAGAGGGTTGCTCTAACCTGTGAAACGGTAGCATGTTATGCTAACCTACCAAATGCCAGCCGTTTACTCAAGTTGAATGTTAGCATTTTTCACCAACTGGATAATTTCATGTAACTTTGAACCTGTTTTGTTACAACAACGTGCTAACCTGCCAGTTAGCATTTTACTAAGGTTATATATTAGCGTGTTGTTCTATCTTGTGAAATGTTAGCATTTTGCATTAACTTGACCAACATGTCATGCTATACAAACCCGCTCAATGTTAAGATGTTACACTAACCTATGATTAGTAGCGTGTTATGCTAACCTATCAAATGCCGTCCATACACTGTAGTTGAATGTTAGCATTTCACTCTACTCATGTGTTAGCATATTGCTATATCATGTGAAATATTAGCATTTTGCATTAACTGCATTGACCAACATGTCATGTTATGCAAGCCCACTCAATGTTAGCATGTTACGCTAACCTATCAAATACTGCCTCTTATTCTACGTAGTTGAATGTTAGCAAGTGGCTTTGACTTGTCAAATGTTGCATGTTACAATGATCTTACTGTTAGCACATTACGCTAACCTACTAAAAACTTGTAGACAAAATGTTAGCATGTTATGCTAACCTAAATGTTAGCAGGTTATGCTAACCTAAATGTTAGCAGGTTATGCTAACCTAAATGTTAACATGTTATGCTAACCTACATTTTGGCATGTTATGCTAAGCTAAATGTTAGCATCTTATGCTAACATCCTGAATGTTGCTCAAATTTGAATCTGAGTGTTGATCTTGTCGTTTGGGTTGCTGTGGTAACGGCTGTTGTTGCGTTGTTTCCAGGTGTTGTCGCCTACGGAGCAGAACACGCCGGCGCCAACCTCCCCAGATTATCGGACCAAAGGTCAGAACGACGAGAAGGAGCATTTCCACATCCTTCCTCAGCTCCACGCCAAGCGGGCCGACTTCCTGAACGTCATGCTGACGGGTCCGCTGCCTCAGCGCCGGAGCTTCGCCACGCCGGAGGAGGTTCTCCCAGAATTCCCCGGGCCGAAGGATGACGATGTGACGAAGAGCGAGTCCAACAGCGAGGCCAGTCAGAAGAGCACGGAACGGAGCCAAGACGCCGCGCCGTCAACGCTCATGGCCGAGGACCAGCGGGTTCCGAAGGAGCCCGCCTCAGCCGCTGATGCCGACCCGGATCTGGAAGATGCTTCCAGAACCCTGGTCCTCTTCTCGCCGGGAGACACTCGCAAATCTCCTTCTGGCGGCGACCAGGTGCTGGAGGGCGAGCTGGCAACGCCGTCTGGCCTCACGCCCCGGAACGACCGGCTCCCAGTCGGGGAGGGGGTCCAACCAGAACCCTCTGGATCCGGCCGTCTGTCCCCGGCGCTCCGATTTGATCTGAGGCCGGCCACGCCCATCGCGCCCGCATCGCCGCCCTTCACCAAAGTCGAGCGCACCTTCATCCATATCGCAGAGACGTCACACCTCAACGTCATGTCTTCCAACGGTCCCGGCGCCAGAGAAAGCGACCCGGAAGTCCCGAAGGCGTCAGAAGTCCGGGTCGAGGATGGTGGATCGGCAGAGACAGTAGAATCTCCCGAGGAGCCGGTTCTGCTCGTCACTGAGAACGGTCCATTAACAAACCCAGATGAGGTTCCGGACGCTGTGTCACCGGTTCGTGACCATAAAGACCCGGAACCACCGCCGTCCAGTAAGCTTCAGACGACCGGATCAGAATTACCGGCTCCCATGAAGTCCAGAATTCGAAGCCGAATCCCGGTTCTGATCTCGGAAGAGGACTCAGGATCAGAGCGGTCCTCCTCCCTCTCGGCGCGGGCTCGGCTCCAGCAGCGGACCAGGCAGCTGGACTTGGCTCGCGTTCTGGTCCAGAAGCAACAGGGTCGCTGGATGAGGAGGCGGGTTCTGTCCGGAACGTCGTCGTCGTTATCCTCCGGGGACGAGGAGCGGCGGAGGTCCGAGACCCTGTCCGCCGCCGGGTCGGAGGAGGACACACCCCCCTTGGACGAGTCCAGGAGGAGCGCCCGCTTGAGGCCGACTGAGGAGGAGGGCGCCAAGGAGAGCCAGAGCAGAATCCCGAGGCCCGTCACGCCGATCAGGACGACCGCGGCATCTCCTCTGTCTGTACCGGACCAGGGCGCCACGAAAGGACCTGCCGTCAACGGGTACGGTTTATGTCTCTCTGCTAGATCTCCGGTTCTGACGCTCAGAACTAACTCCGCCCCCTTTTTCCTCTGCAGGAGCCAGAAGACGGGTCGATGCGCCCCTCAACGAAAACCCAAACCGGTCCCTCCCAGGTCCTCCTCTTCTGCTGCCGCTCCGTCCGGCAGCCCCAGGATGCCCCTACGAGTTCTGTTTGGAACCCGCCGTAGCCTTAGCTCCGCCCACTGCAGGACTGATAGCCCCTCCCCTCAGAGGGCGTGTCCGTCCAGGCCGCCGCTGTCGGTTCGAGCCCCGACCATCCCGGTGCTCCCGACCCGGACTGCAGCCACCATGCGCCGCAGCGTTTCCCAGGAAGCCACCACCCAGACCTCTTCCGGTACCACACCCGCACGGAGCCGGCCCAAACCCGCCGCCGCCGCCGCAAAGGGGAAGCCGAACGGCAGGGAGAAGTCGGCGCCGGCCAGATAATGAAACGACTCGTAGAGGAGTCGCCCGATGGGTTTAAAGACGCACCGCCATTTTTGATTTTCTGACGACAGAGGGGAAAAAAAGGGTCTGCGATTAAAATCAGAATTTTATGAAAACGTCGTTTTGTTCGTAAAATTCAAACATGGTTCCGATCATTTCAGATTTATTTCCCATCAAATGTTATTTATTGTTTTAATATATTTTTGTTCTGGTAAAATACCGAGTTCCTTCTCAGGTGTCTGAAATGTTTCCTTTATTTTCTCCTTCATATGTTTAGACAAATAATGACGTCATTTTTGATTTAATTCATTTCATCATTTCATCAATATTCAAATCGTAAATTTCTCAGGTGAGACGACGATTAGCTTTAATGTGTCGCCGATAAACCTCCGTATGTCAACCTGTGAGATGATGTCACCCTGTGGGATGATGTCATCCTGTGAAATGATGTCACCCTGTGGGATGATGTCACCCTGTGGGATGATGTCAACCTTATGGGATGATGTCACCCTGTGGGATGATGTCACCCTGTGGGATGATGTTATCCTGCTGAATGATGTCATCCTGTAGGATGACATCATCCTGCTGGATGATGTCATCCTGTGAGATGATGTCACCCTGTAAGATGATGTTACCCTGTGGAATGATGTCATCCTGCTGAATGATGTCATCCTGTAGGATGATGTCATCCTGCTGGATGATGTCATCCTGTAGGATGATGTCACCCTGTAAGATGATGTTACCCTGTGGAATGATGTCATCCTGCTGAATGATGTCATCCTGTAGGATGATGTCATCCTGCTGGATGATGTCATCCTGTAGGATGATGTCACCCTGTAAGATGATGTTACCCTGTGGAATGATGTCATCCTGCTGAATGATGTCATCCTGTAGGATGATGTCATCCTGTAGGATGATGTCACCCTGTAAGATGATGTTACACTGTGAGATGATGTCACCTGTGAGATGATGTCACCCTGTGGGATGATGTCATCCTGTGAAATGATGTCACCCTGTGGGATGATGTCACCCTGTGGGATGATGTCAACCTTATGGGATGATGTCACCCTGTGGGATGATGTCACCCTGTGGGATGATGTTATCCTGCTGAATGATGTCATCCTGTAGGATGACATCATCCTGCTGGATGATGTCATCCTGTGAGATGATGTCACCCTGTAAGATGATGTTACCCTGTGGAATGATGTCATCCTGCTGAATGATGTCATCCTGTAGGATGATGTCATCCTGCTGGATGATGTCATCCTGTAGGATGATGTCACCCTGTAAGATGATGTTACCCTGTGGAATGATGTCATCCTGCTGAATGATGTCATCCTGTAGGATGATGTCATCCTGCTGGATGATGTCATCCTGTAGGATGATGTCACCCTGTAAGATGATGTTACCCTGTGGAATGATGTCATCCTGCTGAATGATGTCATCCTGTAGGATGATGTCATCCTGTAGGATGATGTCACCCTGTAAGATGATGTTACACTGTGAGATGATGTCACCTGTGGGATGATGTCACTTTGTGACAAAATTGCATCCTGTGGCATGATGTCATCCTGTGAGATCACGTCACCCTCGAAACTGGACAGGTGATCCAGATCTGGAGCATTAAACTCCTTGTCGGTAGAAGAGAGGACAGAGCTCCGCCCCCCGACGATGATGATGCTGATGATTGCATCCTGTCAGTGGGAGGTCGTCAGTCGTCGAAGTTACGCCTCAGGCGCCGTGTTGCCACGGTGATGTCACTCTGCTTGGGTTAGGAGGCGTGTCCGTTTACCAACATTCAGGGTTATTTAGTCTCGATGAGGTCGTCGAGACCGCTTCCTTAAAACTGTGTTTTGCCAGGAGTCGGAGCGGCGTGATGAATCCCAGATCGACCCCTGACCCGGTTCTCCACCCAGACCGCAGTGCGTTCTTAAACCCCAATCTTCAGATGAGCCTCGAAGCTCCGCCCCCTGATTCCTGTAGATGTGATGTAACCACACAGACCTCTTCCTGTGGCGCTGTTGGATCTGCCCCCCCCCGATCAAGAACTGGTAGAACTGCTTCCTGGACCGGTGCATGGTGACCTGTAGCTCTCACACTTGTAGAGGGGCGTGGCCTGTAATAACCTGTACCCAATATGGAGGAGGCTTGAAGTAGTAGCCCGCCGCCGCCGTCTCCCGCTGTGACCTTTGACCTGGGCATGCATTAGGCATTCTATTTTTCTTATGTTGCTCCAGAACCACTTCCTGTTTTTTTTTTAACGCATGAGAAAAACAGGGTGAACTTCGGACCACCTGCTGCTTGTTGGGGGCGGGGCTGTGAAGTAAAGTCTTGGTCATGTAACGCTGTCGTGTCGTTCTTTCTCTACGCTTCTGTTCACGTCGGGTCATCGGGTCAGACGTAGGTCTGATCGGACGAGTCGTGATGGGAGCGGATCTGCAAGGTGAGGACAGGAAGTGACATCACACAGAAGCCCAAATCAGCCCGCAGCGGGTTTCAGCAGGTAGCAGTTAGTATTTGTTAGCAACTATTAAAAGGGAAATAGTTATCAGCTAATAAGAGCTAGTAGCGGTTAGCAGCTAGTAGCAGTTAGCAGCTAGTCGGAGTCTAGCTACTCCGACTAGCTACGAAGCGCAATAACTTGTAGGAACTGCTTCTTATTCATCTTAATAACAATAATAATAATAAATCCTTCAATGGAGCCGTGACTGATCGGTTACCATGACGATATTCAATTTAGTGAGAGACCCTCTCTCTCGATCAGCCTACAGTACCTGAGCACCTCTTCTCCTCAGAACCTTCTGTTCTCCTCAGAACCTACAGTTCTCCTCAGGACCACCTGTTCTCCTCAGAACCTACAGTTCTCCTCAGGACCACCTGTTCTCCTCAGAACCTACAGTTCTCCTCAGGACCACCCCAGAACCTACAGTTCTCCTCAGGACCACCAAAGCACGATCCATGTGTTCTCCTGTTGCCACTGGGCGGAGCTATCACTGTTTCTGAATTTTCAGGTTTTCAGGTCACAACTTCCTGTTTCATGGTGAAACATAAGAATTTGCAGAGCAGAACTCAGATCCCCCGATCCGGGCCCGCAAGAACCGCCTTCAGGATGGATTTCATTGGAATCGGTTTGACACTGTCTGAGTTATCCTTACAAATAAACAAACAAACAAACAAACAGAACTTTGTAAGAATGAGAAATGACATAAAAATCAATTTGAATCGAATCTTATTTATTTATGTGACGCCGCATCGCAACAAAAAGGCTCGTTCCAAAAAGAGCGGTTCTGGACCGGTTCTTTAGTGAGAGTCGGGCAGAAACTGTTGAGAGAGAGAGAGAGAGGATGAATACATGAAGAATGAAGAAATTCAGTAAATAACTAAATGTGGTATTAAATATGAAAATAAAGGAGAAACGTAAAAAACATGTTCATACCCTTTATTATGACCAAATATAAAATATATTTAATCATTTTTATTCATTTCTTTCTCATTTCATTTAGCCTCATATAATCTTTCATCGTCCATACAGAACCGGTCTTTGTACAGGATGTAGTTCCTCGGTTCGGCCTTTAGATGGAGCTGATGATCGCTCCTTGGCCCGGAAGACGCGATTCTCGGACTGATGACGTAATTACGCGTGAAGACGTGATGACGTATTTGACGACGCATGAAGACGTGATGACGTAGTCTAAGATGGCGGTGCAGGTAGAGCTGTGCTGCCTGGAGTCTTTCCCGGATCACCTGAACCCTCTAGAAGTTCTGGTCTCAAACTCGCATCTGGTTTTCCAGGATGTCACCGAACCCCCGACAGTCCTCTTCACCCCGCAGCGGAACCGGGGCTCCGCCGGCCCGCCCATCTTACTGCGCGTCCATCCGACCACCGAGGAGGACCAGAGTTCCGGGACCCGGGTGCGGATGTTCACCAGCCGCCTCTTCATGCGGCATCACCGCCTTCAGAGGGTCGGCAGCACCGGGACCGTCCGGGCTCTGGAGCCGGTCCTCCTGGACCGAGTGGTCCTGGGAGTTCGCAGCAGGGAGAGCCTCCGCTGGACCCGCGAGGAGCGGTTCGCAGGTGGACTGATGGAGTTCTGCTGCCCGGGAAAGTGGCTGCTGGCCCGGCAGGGAGACCCGCTGCTGCTGCCCCGGTACCCGAACCTGGAAGACGAGCCGGAACCGGTGAGTCCGGGTCAGTAGGAGGGACAAGTTACGATAGACAAAAGTAATAGAAACAGCATAACTAAATAATCCAATCACTCACTCAAACACTCACTCACTCTCTGAAACACTCACTCACTCTCTGAAACACTCACTCTCTTAATTACTCACTAACTCTCTCTCTCTCTTAATCACTCACTCACTCTCTGAAACACTCACTCTCTTAATCACTCACTCACTCTCTCTCTCTCTTTATCACTCACTCACTCACTCTCTCTCTCTCTTAAACACTCACTCACTCTCTGAAACACTCACTCTCTTAATCACTCACTCACTCTCTCTCTCTCTTTATCACTCACTCACTCACTCTCTCTCTCTTAATCACTCACTCACTCAAACCCTCACTCACTCACTCACTCACTCACTCTCTTAATCACTCACTCACTCTCTGAAAAACTCACTCACTCTCTTAAACACTCACTCACTCTCTTAAACACTCACTCAATCTCTCTTAAACACTCACTCACTCTCTTAAACACTCACTCACTCTCTTAATCACTCACTCACTCTCTTAACACTCACTCACTCACTCTCTTAATCACTCACTCAAACCCTCACTCAAACCCTCACTCACTCTCTTAAACACTCACTCACTCTCTTAAACACTCACTCACTCTCTTAAACACTCACTCACTCTCTTAATCACTCACTCACTCTCTTAAACACTCACTCACTCTCTTAAACACTCACTCTGCCCACATAACTGGATCTCATTGGCTGATCCAGCAACCTTGACTTTTCTGTTTAGGCTGCTGACATCCCATAATACCAGCAGGTAAAGGAGACGATGGCAAGTGTGTCAATGAAGGATTGATAAAAAGTTACGTTAAATCATATCGCAGACTTGAGAAAAATAAAACTTCCTCATTAAATGAATCCTAGGTTTGACGGTGGACTTAAGCTGTCAATCAAACTATTCTACTGACATCATTATTAGTATAAGTCCCGCCCACAGGAAATAATGCCACTGCTGCAATGATTATTGTTCATTCAAACAAACCCCGCCCCCTTCTGTATGACTGGTCATCGTAGTCTCATCATAAATAGGCGCCACCCCTTCCTGGAGTTTCGGACACACCCCCTTCCTGTTTGACGAGCGTTTTCTTCATCGGTACTCAGGTGCAACAGCTGATGGAGCTGCTGGTGTTGGACTGCCGACCCGTCACTCAGGGACGGATCACCGCGGAAACGTCTCTGGTTCTGACTGACTGCTGGGACTCTGCGGACGCCCCAGACTCCGCCCCCCAATGCCGACCCCTCAAGCTGAGCGTGTCAGACTTCGCTCACTACGCCAACGGCCTCGGAGGGGGGCGGTCCCTCCTGGACAACAGGAAGCTGCTGGGCTCTGGGTTTTCTGGCGTGCTGCAGGCGCTGGAGTGTCGGCTTGAGGTGCGGGTGGTGGACGCGTGGCGTTGGAGCGGGGTCAGAGGTCATCAGGGAGACGCCGCGGACGTGGACAGCTGCATGTTTGTGAGTAAAGAGCTGCTCCTCAGACTCGGCCTGTTCAACCAGGAGTGGGTGAAGATGCGGCGACAGGGTGTGGCCTCATCCAAAGGGGGTGTGGCCGCATCCAGAGGGGGCGGGGCCACTGGAGACCGGCTGGTCTCCGTGATGGCGGTGGAATTAAGTCCCGATCTACAAAAACACCACGAAGATGGATTCATATCAACTGGTCTTTGGTTCAACATGACAGACGGAGACGAGACGCCGGAGAACAGTTTCACCGCCGGGGTCAAGGTTCAAACACGCCCACACACACACACACACACACACACACAGCACCTGAGCTTAAGGTTCAAACACTCTTGTTAGACCTTTATTGTGAAACATCTTTAGGAAGTACTCAGATTACATGTGACGTTGTGTCTCAGAGGTGGACTCCGCCCCCTGTGGCGCCTGGCGGAGGATGTCGCTCCGACAGCTGGTGTCGCTCCGCTTCTCCTCCTCTCGCACGCGAGCTCCACCTCCAGCCGGTGGTGTCGCCGCTGTACGGCGGTCAGAACCAGAACCGCTACGACCCACTGCTGTCGGACCACTTTAGCACGCTGAGGTCAGCCAATCCGTTACTGCTATGCTAACCTGCTGATATTAGCTTAGCTGCTAAATGTTAGCATCTAATCATCCAATGTTAGCATGCAACCTCCTGAGTGTTAGCATCTGTTTTGCTAAATGATAGCATTTAAACTGCTGAATTTTAGCATCTCATCCACTAAATGTTAGCATCTGACCTGCTGACTGTTGTGATGCTGTGCTAAACTACAATCTGTATGTCAAATGCTTACTATTAGCATGTTGTTAACCTGCTTTATGTTACAATACCTTGCTAATTTGGTAAATGTTACAGTATGATGCTAACTTTCTCTATGCTAGCATGCTATGCGAACCTGTTTAACACTAACCTGTCAAATATAAGCATCTCTTGCGTATGCTAGCACCTTTGAAATGTTAACATGTTGTCCCAACTTGCCAAATACTACAATGTCATGCTAACCTGCTATATGTTTACGTGTGTTCAGTGTTTAGCTTCTTGCAATTTTCAGAACCTCCTATGTACGTTAGCAATTTCTCAATGTTAACATATTACACTAACATGCCAAATGTTAGCATTTTAGATTAACCTGCTTGATGTTACACTAGCCTGCTAAGTGTTAGTATGTAGCTGCTAAGACTGCTAGATGTTAAGATGTTAGGCAAACATTCTTAATGTAACCATTTTGTTGCTAACTTATTTATGAATAACCTGTTACCTTGCTCACTAATGGTTAGCATGCCATGCTAATTTCCTTAATGTTACCATTCCTTGTGTCCGTGTTTAGACTAGTGTCACTGGGAGACATCCTGACCGTTCCGGTAGAAAACCATCCCGAGTTGCTGGAAAACAATGCCGCCGGAATCCTCAGGTATAGCTATGCTAACCTGCTAACTGCAAGGATAACGTGTTTCTCTGCTAACTGTGGGAATATTTAGCTTCTGCCAGAATGTTAAACTAAAATAAAAAAAAATGTTAGTATGATGCCTGTACCTGTTAAATATTAGCATGTTATGCTAGCCTTTAAAATATTTGCACTTTACGCTTATTTGCTAAGTAATGGCAAGCATGTTACTTAATCTACCGTGTTAGCTTGTCACAAAAACGTGTCAAATGTAAGCACTAATTAGCATAATTATATTAAATGCTAGCATTTAGTGAGTTCATACAAGTTTTAATAACCTGATACCTGTTAGCATGTTTCGCGGCTCCCTAAACAGTTAGCATTTGCTGACAAGCTGCTAAAAGTTAGCATTATGCTAATCTGATAGACCTAACCTAATAAACATCATATGTCGCTGTGATGACTTCGACCCGCCGTGTCACACTCAATGATGGTGACCTCTGACCCTTGACCTCTTAGGTGTCCAGCGCTGTACTTCAGAGTTCATAAGGTGTGTCCACCTGCAGAGACTGAAGAAGAAGAAGAGGAAGAGGGAGGAGCTTACCTGGCAGACAGACGGCACACGTCCCTCTACCTGGTGACTTTGACCTCTGACTGTTACAGACGTAGGGTCACATGACCAGGTGACACGCCGTTGTGATCAATCTGGTTTTGTCCTCAGGCGGCGCCCGTCAACAGCCCTGTCCCCTGCTACTCAGTGGGTGGAGCCTCGCTGTGGAGCAGCCTATCACCTCCTGGCCTCAGTCAGACGGTCGACCTCCTCTGCAGCATCATCCCGCCACATCTGAACCACAGGTAGCACTGATGACATCACTTCTGAGGCATGATGGGACACGAGGTCATGAGATTTGTCTGTTCGCAGTTCCTGTCTGTCCAGTTGCTCAGTCCTCCTTCACGGTCCAGCAGGAAGTGGGAAAGTGACGGCGCTGAGCGCGGCAAGCCGCAGATTGAACCTCCATCTTCTGAAGGTATGATGACCTCACACGGATCCCTGAATACGATTGGCTTATTTACAAGACCTGGCACCTGTGCAGGTGGACTGTGTCGGCGTGTGGGCCGACACCCCGGCGGCGTCTGAGGTGAAGCTGGCGTCTGTGTTCCGGCGCGCCACCGCCCACCAGCCCTGCGTCCTCCTGCTCCGGAACCTGCAGCTCCTGTTCAGACCTCCAGGAGGCGCAGATGAGAACGGGCGGGTTCAGACGGCGCTCTGCCAGCTGCTCAGCGATGCCCCCAACAGGTCAGGGCCTAGCATGCTACGGCGTCATGCTAATTGTTAACTTATATGTTAGCTATATGTCAAAAGCTAGCAATAGCTGCAACTCAGTCAACATGAGCATGTTACAGCAACATGCTAATTATTAGCTTACCAAAAAGGACCAGCTTTAAGCCAATGTGCCCAATGTTAGCATGCTACATCAACCTGCTAGATTTTAATATTATACGTCAACCAGATTTATTTGCATGTTTCATGCTAATAGTTAGCATGTTTGGCCAACCTAATACACATCAGTATGCTACATTCACCTGTTGGACGTTAGCATGTTACAACAACCTGATAAATATTAGCATGTATTATGATCCTGCTAAATGCTAGTGTGTTTCATTAACCTGCTAAAGGTTAGCAAGCTACAAGAACATACTAGATGTTAGCCTGTTGCTCTGACGCAGCTTGTCCCTCTTAGCGTGACAGTGGTGGCGACGGCCTGCAGAGCTCGGGATCTGTCTGCGGATGTCATGGCAGCATTTGTCCATCAGGTGGCGGTAGAGAGTCCCACCGAGGAGGAGCGCCGCGCCATGCTGGTCAGCCTGAGCCGAGACCTCCATCTGGGACGGGACGTGAACCTGGACCGACTCTCCAGACTCACTGCAGTACGGGAACATCCAGAGAAGATCCAGACCAGTATAGACCAGGACAGACTAGTTAGACCAGTACATACCAGTTCAGACCAGTATAGACCCCTTTAGACCAGTATAGACCAGTACATACCAGTTCAGACCAGTATAGACCAGTTCAGACCAGTATAGACCCCTTTAGACCAGTATAGACCAGTACATACCAGTTCAGACCAGTATAGACCAGTTCAGACCAGTATAGACCCCTTTAGACTAGTTAGACCAGTACATACCAGTTCAGACTAGTTAGACCAGTTCAGACCAGTATAGACCCCTTTAGACTAGTTAGACCAAGTACATACCAGTTCAGACTAGTAAGGACCTCTTTAGACTAGTTAGAACCAGTTCAGACTAGTAAGGACCTCTTTAGACTAGTTAGAACCAGTTCAGACTAGTAAGGACCTCTTTAGACTAGTTAGAACCAGTTCAGACTAGTATAGACCTGTTTAGACTAGTAAGAACCAGTTCAGACTAGTATAGACCTGTTTAGACTAGTAAGAACCAGTTCAGGCTAGTATAGACCCCTTTAGACTACCTAGACCAGTTCAGACTAGTATAGACCTCTTTAGACTAGTTAGACCAGTACATACCAGTTTAGACTAGTACATACCAGTTCAGACTAGTAAGGACCTCTTTAGACTAGTTAGAACCAGTTCAGACTAGTATAGACCCCTTTAGACTAGTTAGACCAGTCCAGACTAGTATAGACCTCTTTAGACTAGTTAGACCAGTACATACCAGTGCAGACTAGTAAGGACCTCTTTAGACTAGTTAGAACCAGTTTAGACTAGTATAGACCTGTTAAGACTAGTTAGAACCAGTTCAGACTAGTATAGACCCCTTTAGACTACCTAGACCAGTTCAGACTAGTATAGACCCCTTTAGACTAGTTAGACCAGTACATACCAGTTCAGACCAGTATAGACCCCTTTAGACTAGTTAGACCAGTACATACCAGTTCAGACCAGTATAGACCTGTTTAGACTAGTTAGAACCAGTTCAGACTAGTATAGACCCCTTTAGACTACCTAGACCAGTTCAGACTAGTATAGACCTGTTTGGACTAGTTAGAACCAGTTCAGACTAGTATAGACCCCTTTAGACTACCTAGACCAGTTCAGACTAGTATAGACCCCTTTAGACTACCTAGACCAGTTCAGACTAGTATAGACCCCTTTAGACTAGTTAGACCAGTACATACCAGTTCAGACTAGTATAGACCCCTTTAGACTACCTAGACCAGTTCAGACTAGTATAGACCCCTTTAGACTACCTAGACCAGTTCAGACTAGTATAGACCCCTTTAGACTACCTAGACCAGTTCAGACTAGTATAGACCCCTTTAGACTAGTTAGACCACTTCAGTCTCCATGAGACCTGACGAGTCTCCTCATCTCCAGGGTCTGGTGTTGGGGGACCTCAGGGCTCTCCTGGTGGAGGCGGGGCGGTCGGCCGTCAGGAGGCTCCGACACACCTGGTGAGACTAACGGCGTGACGCTGCGTCTTAATCCGGTCCAGGACTTAGAGGAGGGGTCAAAGGTTGATCCGATCTCCTGCTCCTGTTGTTTGAACAGTGGCGGCTGGCAGGAGGAGGATCTGTGCTGCAGTGGAGTGACCATCCTGGACCAGGACTTCACCTCCTCCCTGGAGAACCTCCAGGACGCCCGGTCCAGCGCCATCGGAGCGCCTAAGGTGAGAAGATCCACCATCATGGTGGGACCCTCATGACGCTGTGGAGCCATGCTGGTCTTTAACGGTGGGACTGGTCCAAGCAGATACCTGATGTCCGCTGGGAGGACGTCGGGGGTCTGCAGAAGGTCAAGAAAGAGATCCTGGACACGGTCCAGCTTCCTCTGCAGCGTCCTGAGCTCCGGTCTCTGGGTCTAAACCGGACCGGGATCCTCCTGTATGGACCACCAGGAACCGGAAAAACACTGCTGGCCAAAGCTGTGGCTACGGAATGCTCCATGACATTCCTCAGGTAGGGGCATCTTCATCAGGTAGGGACATCTTCATCAGGTAGGGACATCTTCATCAGGTAGGGACATCTTCATCAGGTAGGAACATCTTCATCGGGTAGGGAGATCTTCATCGGGTAGGGACATCTTCATAAGGTAGGGACATCTTCGTCAGGGGGAACATCTTCGTCAGAGGGAACATCTTCATCAGGGGGAACATCTTCGTCAGAGGGAACATGTGTGGTCCAGGTGATGCTGTTACCATGGAGACGTTCTTGTTTACGGTGACTGATGTGGTTTCAGTGTTAAAGGTCCGGAGCTCATCAACATGTACGTGGGTCAGAGCGAGGAGAACATCAGAGAAGGTTTGTATCCAGGAGCTGGAGATGTTGGTAGAAGTTAGCGGTTAGCATCTGCTAAAAGTTAGCGCTTAGTAGCATCAGCATCTGACCGTAGCAGCTGATAGCAGGTAGAAGCTACCGTTTTAGCAGCAGCTAGTGACAGCATTTAATAGCATGTCTGTTAGCAGGAGCTAGTTACAGCATTTAATAGCATGTCTGTTAGCAGGAGCTAGTGACAGCATTTAGTAGCATGTCTGTTAGCAGGAGTCAGCCTCCTGCTAACGTTGATTGACAGGTGTGTAATGTGGGCGGGATCAGACATTGAAAGCTAACAGGTGTGTTATTTGTTTACAGTTTTCGTCAGAGCGCGCTCAGCGGCTCCCTGCGTCGTCTTCTTTGACGAGCTGGACTCCCTGGCTCCCTGCCGGGGGCGGAGCGGCGACTCTGGAGGTGTGATGGACAGGTGAGCTCACCTGGTCACGATGTCACCAATAACTGCTAGTATTCGCAACTGCTAGCAGTAAAGCTACTAGCAGTTCTAGCGGTTGAAACAATTTCAGCATTTCAAAATAAGGTCGGTATCGGATAGTAAACTTAGCACTCAGCTAGCATTAATGCTAATCTTAGCACCAACAGTTGTCATTTACTCTAGCATCGCATCAACAGTTAGCTTTAACTCTGATAGCATTAACAGCTAGCATAAAAGGCGTGGTTTTCTTTGAGCGTGTGTTTCTGGTTTAGTTTCCCTTTGATGTTTCACTTTGATGTCCCCCACTGTCAGAGTGTCAGCGTGAATAAAGTTTGGGTTGAATCCACAGAGTCGTCTCTCAGCTCCTCGCTGAACTTGATGCTCTGAACTCGTCCGTCTGTGTTTTTGTGATCGGAGCCACGAACCGCCCCGACCTTCTGGACCCGTCGCTGCTGAGGCCCGGCAGGTCAGAGGTCACACGTCTCCGCTCCGGTTTAAGTCGTATATATTTACTTTATTCGTGTTTATTAGTCAGTGTTTTCATCTGATGCTGGTCATGTGACCTTTGACCCCCTCAGGTTTGATAAGCTGGTTTACGTTGGAATCAACGAGGACCGAGAGTCTCAGCTGCAGGTTCTCCACGCCGTCCTCAGGAAGTAAGACGTGTGTGTGTGTGTGTGTATATACATGTGTGTGTGTGTGTGTATACGTGTGTGTGTGTGTGTGTGTGTATACATGTGTGTGTGTGTGTGTATACATGTGTGTGTGTGTGTGTGTATACATACATGTGTGTGTATACATACATGTGTGTGTATACATACATGTGTGTGTGTATACATACATGTGTGTGTATACATACATGTGTGTGTATACATACGTGTGTGTATACATACATGTGTGTGTATACATACATGTGTGTGTGTGTGTGTATACATACATGTGTGTGTGTGTGTGTATACATGTGTGTGTGTGTGTGTGTATACATGTGTGTGTGTGTGTGTATATACATGTGTGTGTGTGTGTGTGTGTGTATATACCTGTGTGTGTGTGTGTGTGTGTATATACCTGTGTGTGTATACATGTGTGTATATACATATATGTCTGTGTTCTGGTCTCCAGCTTCCAGCTGGACTCTGCTCTGGACCTTCAGGAGGTTCTGAAACGCTGCCCTGCTCACATGACTGGCGCCGACCTTTACGCTCTCTGCTCAGACGCCATGACGGCGGCCATCAAGAGGAAGATCGCCCTCATCGACGCCGGTAGTAGATCCTCGCATCATCACGCCCAAAGAAACCACCTCATGAATATTAATGAGAAGATTCTGTAGTTGTTTATTAGAGTCCAACAGTAAACAAACTCTCTCGCAGGCGTGGACTCGGAGGACACGCCCCTCCGCCTCTCCGCAGAAGACTTCGCCGCCGCGTTGGGAAGCTTCACGCCATCGGTGTCAGAGCGCGAACTGCTGCGCTACAGAGACATCCGTCAGAAACTCACCGCAAACTAGAACCCAGCGAAGGAGGAGAAGAGGTCACATGGTTTTACTCCGCCGCCGCCGCCGCATGTAAACAATCTGTAAATATAAACTAATTTATACCTTTGATGAACTAATAAATACAGACTTTAAAATAAAGCTGATGTCATCTGTCTGAAGTTAAGCCCCGCCCCCCGGTCAGAACCGGGTCCTGCTTATTGATAAATCTAAACGTGTGTTTATAACCGGACCTCGTTACCGTGGCGACGGAACACAAACCATGTTCTGTGTCATCGTGGTTTTTTACCGTCCGTGAGAAATTAACCTTTTAAAATTAAACAATTAACGATAACGATTAATTTATCTATAATTAATAAAACAGTTCAATCAAATCATTTACAAATTTTTTTTTTTTTTTTAACAGTCGCTAGAAACAAATTTTTGGTTAGCATGCTCGCTAGCTAGCATGCTAGCTCTATGTACGATCTTTGTACGTATCGGACTAGAAGAAGGGGAACGATTGTTTAGATTCTGTTTCATCCGATCCGGGTAGCATCCAAAGTCCAATCAGCATCAACGACCACAAAACATGGAACAAAGGTCACGTTAGCATCAGGATGTAGCTCACGTTAGCATCAGGAAGTTTTTTTTTTTATTTGCTGACGTACCAAATAGTAGCTACATTAGCTAGATAGCTAATTTGCACCACTATATAAGATTAGCTAGCTTGTTTGCTAATGTAGCTAGTTAGCTAATTTTGCACCACATTAATAGATTAGCTAATTTGCACTACTAGATAATATTAGCTAGCTAGTTCGCTAATTTAGCTAGTTAGCTAATTTTTCACCACATTAATTAATTAGGTAATTAGCACTACTAGATAGCATTAGCTAATGTAGCTAGTTGGTTAATTTTGCACCACAATGATTAATTAGCTAATTGGCACTACAAGAGGACATGAGCTAGCTAGTTAGCTTAGTTTGCACCACTAGATAACTTTAGATAGTTAGCTAATGTAGATAGCTAACTACATAAGTAGGTTAGCAAGCTAATGTTATCTACTGGTGCAAATTCAAATAGAAAAGCTAACATTCTCCATTTTAACTTGTTCTGCGTGGTTTTGGTTCCCGTGATCCCCAAACAGAAACGTAGCTCATGTTAGCATCAGGTTAGGTTTTTTTTTATTAGCCGACCTAGCTGCTTTAACGAGCGGAGCCTGAATGACCAATCAAAAAACCTTCATTTGTACACCTGTCAATCAGTGAGGTCAAACCACCGACAGGAAGCTAGCTCCTTCCAGAGCCGTAGTTTGAGGCGGCGGGGGGGGCGGGGCTTCACTATGTACACAAACACATCGGACATCAGGTGTTTTTTGTTCCAGAACTTATTTGAACAACTTTATGAAATAAAACATGAACTTTGACAAAAACCTCCATCGTCTCCTCCTGACCCCTGACCCCTGACCTCTGAGAGCACGCCAAACAACATGTGACTAAGCTACGCTTCACGGCACACGGGCTTCGCCGCCGCGGTTTCCTATGGTGTGTGGTGTGGAGTTTGTGTCGGACAGAAGAGGGCGAGGCAGGAAGTGGCGTCCCGTCACAGTTTAATCTGGATTCTTCTGAGACTCTAACAGCACGCCGCTAACGGATGATGTCATCACAGTCCAATGAGCCGCGCCTCAGTCCGGAGGTCTCCACCTCTGTGGGCCGGCCTCCAGTTCCTGGGTTTTAGTTCGTTGCTGTGGCGGCGGTCCAACGGCGGCGTCGGCGTCCATCTCTGACCAGCACTTCCTGTCTGGAGCGGACTCAGGTGGAGTGGGCCATCCGACAGCAGGTTCTGGAAAAGATGGAAGGACTTGAAGATTCTGGTGCCGGAGATTCACGAAGAAGCTAATTTATATTTAGCAACTTTATTTTTGTTTATGTTTTGTTTTGTAAACTTCCTGCTCAGAATGGCGTCAAGCGCGGCGACCGCAGCGCCTCACGGGTTGCCATGGCGACCAGAGTATCTGAGCTCCATGATGGTTTTGATGGTCCTCCCGCAACAACAACAGAAACGACAACTGAAACTACGTCAACAACAACAGTAGAACCAACAATGGCAGCAAAAACAACAATAAAAACAACAGCAACAGTAACGTCAGCAACAACACCTGAAAAAACAACAACAGCAACAACAGACAGAGCATACACACCCACACATATGACACACATACAACTATGACAACAACAACAGCAAAGACAATGGCAGCAGCAACAACAATAACGGCAACAGTAACACTGGCAAAAAGGCCGAAACTACGTCAACAACTACAGTAACAATAACAACAACACCTAACGGCAACAAGGATAACAGCAACAACAATAACAGCAACTTTTGCAACATGCCCCAAACCTACCACAACAACAACAGCAACAATAACAGAAACACCTGCAACAACAATAACAGCTGTTGGGGGGGTGACGGTGGCATTCACCATTTCAACAGAAGCCGTATTTACCGCTTACGTGGCCTTGGCTACTTTTGTGCGCTTCATCCTTTTCCTCCTCATGAGGGTCACCTGAGGCCTCTTCAACCCTGCGATCAGCAGCAGTAACCTGGGCCGCGACTTGGTGAGCCAGCTTCTCAGTAGCGTCCCCTTGGGAAACCTGCAGGAACAACAGCAACTGTTAGCAATGCTAAGCTAAGGCGTAAAATGTGGGTTGGACTGTGGTCAGCTAAGACTTTCCAGTTCTCCCTGGAGTTGATATTAGCTGGTCAGCTCCGTCGATGTCACCCGCTCTAACAGTGATGTCACCCACTCTAACAGTGATGTCACCCGCTCTAACAGTGATGTCACCCACTCTAACAGTGATGTCACCCGCTCTAACAGTGATGTCACCCACTCTAACAGTGATGTCACCCACTCTAACAGCGATGTCACCCACTCTAACAGCGATGTCACCCACTCTAACAGTGATGTCACCCACTCTAACAGCGATGTCACCCACTCTAACAGTGATGTCACCCACTCTAACAGCGATGTCACCCACTCTAACATTGATGTCACCATCTCCAACAAGCATGTCACTCACTGTCACAGTGATGTCACTCACTGTCACTGTGATGTCACCCACTCTAACAGTGATGTCACCCACTCTAACAATGATGTCACCCACTCTAACATTGATGTCACTCACTGTCACTGTGATGTCACCCACTCTAACAGTGATGTCACCCACTCTACCAGTGATGTCACCCACTCTAACAATGATGTCACCCACTCTAACATTGATGTCACTCACTGTCACTGTGATGTCACCAACTCTAACAATGATGTCACCCACTCGGACGATGATGTCACCCACTCTAACAAGCATGTCACCCGCTCTAACAATGATGTCACCCACTCCAGCAGTGATGTCACCACTCTAACAATGATGTCACCCACTGTGAACACGATGTCATTCACACCAATTACTGCAAAAGGGGTGGGGCTGAATCTCCCTTTTTCTGACTGGAGGATTTTTTCCAATAATAATAATAATAATAATATTTCCTTGAGACGGCGCTGATCCGGTCCCGCATTATTCCGGTTCTCCGATTTTGTGCGTTCATCTCTGTAAACCTGCGAGGAACCGACGAGCCGTGATCTCCGTTAGCTCACACAAGAACAATCTTTGTCTCCGTTCTTCCTGTTTCGGACACGACCCCTCGTCGAGGCCACGTTTCTGACCTTTAACCCCTCACCTGGTGACCCGGTCGATGCCACTGCTCCTCTCTATTGTTTGGAGAGAAAACGAGCAACGCCTGGACGGTTCCTGCTGACGGCCCGATGTTTAATGTGGCGAGGGACATATTGTTTTTGCCCTCCATCCCCCAGCCCCCTCCTCCCCCTTTAGCCCTCATCTTCCTCATGACGCAGCAATTCTGCCTCCTCCTCCTCCAGGGATTTTTGGCGGTTTCCTCCTTAAACCCCGCCTTCTTTGAAACACCTTGGACTCTCTTGGCCCTGATCTTTGTCTCTCAGGTTCTCTACCTTCTCAACGCCGCCACATCTCCGCTCTCACTGACCCGCTCGCCGGCGTCCCTCCAGTCGGAGGAGGCGGCTGACTTTGACATCGTCCTACTCCGGCGGCGGCGAGCGACGGCAGCTCACACCAGATACCTGAGTCGCCTGCGTGAGAACAACCTCCACCCCAAACCCTTAAATCCATCCACGCCTCCACGCGCTCGCCCGGCACACACCACACAGACGGACGCTTACCAGTTCACCCCGCACATTTGTTAGGTTCTGCCCCCGGCGTCCTGCTGAGGCACATATATGATCCGCCGCCGTTTGTCCCCCTCAGACTAGAAGCTTCAGCCGCGGCGCAAAAACAAACCCGGGGACAATAATAGGAGGCCATGGCGGCCGGGTGGGGCCCTTAAAAAGGAGGGTCCACTCAGCACTTCTGACCGCTCCACCTCACTCAGCCAATCAGGGGGCAGCAGGCAGCTGTCGCCATGACGACGGGAGCAGGGCAGTGTGTGAAGGTGGAGGAGGAGGTCAGAGGTCAGCGTGTGGGTGAAAGTAAACGAGTATCAGTCCAATACTTCCTTCAAATATAAGAGAATAAAAACACAACAAAACAGAAAAATACATGGTGTGTGTGTGTATATCTGTGTGTGTGTGTGTGTGTGTGTGTATGTGTGTGTGTGTTTATATGTGTGTGTGTATGTATATATGTGTGTGTGTGTGTGTGTGTGTGTATCTGTGTGTGCGTGTGTTTATGTGTGTATGTATATGTGGGTGTGTGTGTATCTGTATATGTGTGTGTGTGTGTGTGTATATCTGTGTGTATGTGTGTGTGTGTATGTGTGTGTGTATATGTGTATGTGTGTGTATATCTGTGTGTATGTGTGTGTGTGTGTGTTTATATGTGTGTGTTTGTATATGTGTGTGTGTTTGTATGTGTGTGTGTTTATATGTGTGTGTGTTTATATGTGTGTGTGTGTGGGCGTGTGTGTATATGTGTATGTGTGTGTATATCTGTGTGTATGTGTGTGTGTGTGTGTTTATATGTGTGTGTATGTATATGTGTGTGTGTTTATATGTGTGTTTATGTGTGTGTGTATATGTGTGTGTGTTAATATGTGTGTGTTTGTATATGTGTGTGTGTATGTGTGTGTGTATATGTGTATGTGTGTGTATATCTGTGTGTATGTGTGTGTGTGTGTGTTTATATGTGTGTGTATGTATATGTGTGTGTGTTTATATGTGTGTTTATGTGTGTGTGTATATGTGTGTGTGTTAATATGTGTGTTTGTATATGTGTGTGTGTATGTGTGTGTGTTTATATGTGTGTGTATGTTTATGTGTGTGTGTATATGTGTGTGTGTTTATATGTGTGTGTCAGTATATGTGTGTGCGTGTATGTGTGTGTGTGTTTATATGTGTGTGTATGTATATGTGTGTGTGTTTATATGTGTGTGTATGTATATGTGTGTGTGTTTATATGTGTGTGCATGTATGTGTGTGTGTGTTTATATGTGTGTGTATGTATATGTGTGTGTGTTTATATGTGTGTGTATGTATATGTGTGTGTGTTTATATGTGTGTATGTTTATGTGTGTGTGTTTATGTGTGTATGTATATGTGTGTGTGTTTATGTGTGTATGTATATGTGTGTGTGTTTATATGTGTGTGTATGTATATGTGTGTGTGTATATCTATGTGTGTGTGTATATCTATGTGTGTGTGTGTATATATGTGTGTGTATGTGTGTGTTTATGTGTGTGTATGTATATGTGTGTGTGTTTATATGTGTGTGTATGTATATGTGTGTGTGTTTATATGTGTGTGTATGTTTATGTGTTTGTTTATATGTGTGTGTGTGTGTGGGCGTGTATGTATATGTGTGTGTGTTTATATGTGTGTGTATGTTTATGTGTGTGTGTATATGTGTGTGTGTTTATATGTGTGTGTATGTATATGTGTGTGTGTTTATATGTGTGTGTTTGTATATGTGTGTGTGTATGTGTGGGTGTTTATATGTGTGTGCATGTATATGTGTGTGTTTATATGTGTGTGTGTTTATATGTGTGTGTGTGTATGTATATGTGTGTGTGTTTATATGTGTGTGTGTTTATATGTGTGTGTTTGTATATGTGTGTGTGTTTATATGTGTGTGTTTATATGTGTTTGTGTGTTTATATGTGTGTGTATGTTTATGTGTGTGTGTTTGTGTGTGTGTTTATATGTGTGTGTTTGTATGTGTGTGTGTGTTTATATGTGTGTGTGTTTATATGTGTGTGTGTTTATATGTGTGGGTGTATGTGTGGGTGTGTATTTATGTGTGTGTGTTTATATTTGTGTGTGTATGTATAAGTGTGTGTGTATGTATATGTGTGTATGTGTGTGTGTTTGTATATGTGTGTTTATATATGTGTGTGTTTATGTGTGTGTGTTTATATATGTGTGTGTGTGTGTTTGTTCGTGCGTCGATCTTACAGTGGAGACATGGGGGCGGAGCTATGATACCATATTATCAGGATATGCGTAGCTCCCCTCTCTGGCTCCTCCCACAGCCTGTCAACATGTCATACAGGTGAGACTCGTTTTATGTCTGTCTGCGTCCACCTGTGTGAAATATAATATAGGGGGCGCTGTGACATCTTCTAGCCACGCCCCCTCCTCAAACCACATCTGATGACATCACTTGTTTCTCCCTCTGCGGAGTGTAATACTTTTAAAACCTCACTTCCTTTCTTCCAACTACTTCCTGTCGTCTGGGGTCGGTTCACGGTGGCGGCAGAATATTCCAGAAGTTCTAGGGGGCGCTGTGGAGCCAGGATCTAACAGCATTTGATTAGGCTCCTCCCCCTGGTCAGAGCTCAGCTCGTTATCGTTAATCGCCCGTGTGTCCGGTTCCGGTTCCTGTGGTTTACTCAGAAGGTATGGATGAAGATGATGGAGTCCTAGAGGGTTCTAAACGGCGTAGAACTGTTTCACGTGGTTCTGGACATAGATAGAGGTTCTACTGGACCTTGAGTTCTTTAAAGGTCTTAAGGCTTCCGTCAAGTTCCTAAGAGTTTGGGCCGGTTGGGTCTAAGGGTTCTGCAAGGATGTGGGATGTTTCTGATTGGGTCGTTAGAACATGGAGGTTCTGGATGGACCCTGTTGCGGTCTAAGAAGTTCTCTAATGATCTGGTTCTTTCTGGACCAGAACATATTTGACCGATCCCCAAGGCCGCTGTGGAACCACCAGCACTCCTAAGTCTGGAGTCCAATCTGACCCTCCTCAGAACTTTACCAGCATCATCAGTTCTTCATCTGGACCATTTTATCAGAACATTTCCATCTTGTCGTGTGAGGAACCACGACCCTGATGAAGAACCGCCGCGGCGGTGGACCCGGAGCCCTATGAGAACCGGACTGGACTGAGGCTCGAGGACCAGGATCTGCCGGGTCTGTGATGAGGTTGGTTCTTGGTTCTGTTGATCCCTAGAGGCTGCAGCAGACATGACATCCAACCACGGGAAGTTAAGCTCCGCCCCCTGCGTTACTCTGTCTAGTAGAAGTTGTGACATCATAAAGTAACCTCTGATGATGTCACAGGTGAATGCTGCCCCGCCCATTTCAGAGCTGAGGTTCATGTTTATTCTGATGACATCAACTGTTAGACCACGCCCCCACCACTCTTAGACACGCCCACTGCCGTGTCAAAAAAGGATCATCAAACCAATTATTATAAATTATTATTATAAATTGTCATTATTATAATAATAATGATTATAATAATGATTATTATTATAATTATTATAATGTTCATGTTGATTGAACTAGACATAAATTATAAACAACAACAACAAACAGCAGCAGAGTTCAAGTAAACAACAGATGGTCGTGATGAAGATACTTTATTCTAAAATGATGAGGGAGGAAGAGCGTCATGTGACCAGGTGATGAAGGGGAGGGGCTTCAGGGTTTGTTGTAGCCGAAGATTCCGACGGGAAAGTGTTTGACGTGTGTCGGCCACTGAGCCGCCAGCTGGAAGAACTTCACGTCCGTCCAATCCACGCCGTCTACAGAGACTGAGAGAGGACACCTCAGAGTGTGTGTGTGTGTGTGTGTGTGTGTGTGTGTGTACCTCTGTGTGTGTGTACCTGTGTGTGTGATTGTACCTCTGTGTGTGTGTGTACCTGTGTGTGTGTTTGTGTACCTGTGTGTGTGTGTGTGTACCTGTGTGTGTGTTTGTACCTCTGTGTGTGTGTACCTGTGTGTGTGTACCTGTGTGTGTGTTTGTACCTCTGTGTGTGTCTGTACCTGTGTGTGTACCTGTGTGTGTGTGTTTGTACCTCTGTGTGTGTTTGTGTACCTGTGTGTGTGTTTGTACCTCTGTGTGTGTGTACCTGTGTGTGTGTTTGTACCTCTGTGTGTGTCTGTACCTGTGTGTGTGTGTGTGTACCAGTGTGTGTGTGTTTGTACCTGTGTGTACCTCTGTGTGTGTGTACCTGTGTGTGTGTTTGTACCTGTGTGTACCTCAGTGTGTGTGTACCTGTGTGTGTTTGTACCTGTGTGTACCTCAGTGTGTGTGTACCTGTGTGTGTGTGTACCTCAGTGTGTGTGTGTACCTCAGTGTGTGTGTGTACCTCCGTGTGTGTACCTCAGTGTGTGTGTGTTTGTACCTGTGTGTACCTCAGTGTGTGTGTACCTCAGTGTGTGTGTGTGTGTACCTGTGTGTGTTTGTACCTGTGTGTACCTCAGTGTGTGTGTACCTGTGTGTGTGTGTACCTGTGTGTGTGTTTGTACCTCAGTGTGTGTGTGTGTGTGTACCTCAGTGTGTGTGTGTGTACCTCTGTGTGTGTGTGTGTACCTCTGTGCTTGTGTGTACCTCTGTGCTTGTGTGTGTGTACCTCAGTGTGTGTGTGTACCTGTGTGTGTGAGTGTACCTCTGTGTGTGTATGTACCTCAGTGTGTGTGTGTGTACCTCAGTGTGTGTGTTTGTACCTGTGTGTACCTCAGTGTGTGTGTAACTCTGTGTGTGTGTGTTTACCTCAGTGTGTGTGTTTGTACCTGAGTGTACCTCTGTGTGTGTGTGTACCTCTGTGTGTGTGTGTGTTTGTACCTGAGTGTACCTCTGTGTGTGTGTGTACCTCTGTGTGTGTGTGTGTTTGTACCTCAGTGTGTGTGTGTTTACCTCAGTGTGTGTGTTTGTACCTGAGTGTACCTCTGTGTGTGTGTGTACCTCTGTGTGTGTGTGTGTACCTCAGTGTGTGTGTGTGTGTGCCTGTGTGTACCTCAGTGTGTGTACCTGTGTGTACCTCAGTGTGTGTACGTGTGTGTGTACCTGTGTGTACCTCAGTGTGTGTGTACCTCTGTGTGTGTGTGAGTGTACCTCTGTGCGTGTGTGTACCTCAGTGTGTGTGTGTGTACCTCAGTGTGTGTATGTGTGTACCTCAGTGTGTGTGTTTGTACCTGTGTGTACCTCAGTGTGTGTGTGTACCTCAGTGTGTGTACCTCAGTGTGTGTGTGTGTACCTCTGTGCTTGTGTGTACCTCTGTGCTTGTGTGTGTGTACCTCAGTGTGTGTGTGTACCTGTGTGTGTGAGTGTACCTCTGTGTGTGTATGTACCTCAGTGTGTGTGTGTGTACCTCAGTGTGTGTGTTTGTACCTGTGTGTACCTCAGTGTGTGTGTGTGTACCTCAGTGTGTGTGTGTGTACCTCAGTGTGTGTGTGTTTGTACCTGTGTGTACCTCAGTGTGTGTGTACCTCTGTGTGTGTGTACCTCAGTGTGTGTGGGTGTGTACCTGTGTGTACCTGTGTGTGTGTGTTAACCTGTGTGTGTAGATATGTGTGTGTGTGTGTTTACCTCCGTGTGTGTATATCTGTGTGTGTGTGTATTTACCTCTCAGTGTGTGTTGGTATTTGGAGGTACAGATCAATCGACTGATTCCTTCAATAAGCTGACTCTTTGACTCCGCCTCCTTCTCCTTCATCTTCTTGCTGAGGAACATGACTGACAGACAGACCATCGTCTTCACCACCAACACCATCATCACTCCATCACCATTATCACCACCACCATCATCTTCATCATAGTCATCACCACCATAACCATTATCATCACTACCACCATCTTCATCACCCCCATCGTCTTCCTCACCTTTCTTCTTCTCCTTGGTGACGACCGTCATGCTCATCATCTCTCCTCCGTTGATTCTCGTCACCTGCAGACTTCGCACGTTGCTCTTTAAGGTATTCTTCATGGGGGCCTCCTTCCTCCTCTCCCCTCCTCCTCCTCCTCCTCCTCCTCCTCCACCCTGGCTGGTCCAGAAGTCCACCTGCAGACCCGTCACCACCTCCGCTGGACTGCAGCACACAGACACACGACGTCAGACAGCATCAACGTTGAGGCGCTGCTCTGCCGTAGAGCCGACGTACCTGGTGGAGGGTGAGAGGGGAGGGGTGGAGGTGATGCCCATCGCTGCTCCCGATTGGGTGGGTGGAGAGCCAATTATGATGTCATCAGAGTCGACTGTGGAGAGAGGAAGGTGTGATAAGAGGCAGTGATGATGATGATGGTGATGGTGCAGCCGGGGGAAATCTACCTGAGGTGGAGAGGAAGTTCTGCTCCACGACGCCCACCTTCACCACCTGCAGCAGAGACGCCGTTAAACATGTGACCGTCTCCACGGCAACAACCGAAGACAAGCTACAACAGTTTGGTTGGTTTCTTTATTCGTTACCCCGATGAAAGGAACAAACTTCTGGCAGGACTCGTCGTCATGGCTGCAGAGGTCAGAGTTCAGATTCATGAAAAAAAAAAAATTAGCAATAGAGCTATCAAATTAGCTAAATGTTAGCAAACATCGGACAATCTATAACAGAGCCATTGGATTTGCTAAATGTTAGCAGAGGCAGCTCTACTAACAGTAAAGCTAACAAACTAGCTTGATGTTAGCAAACATAAGCCTCTCAACATTAAAGCTAATAATGCTAATAAATGAATGACTTTTCGCTGATACATCTTTTAACACAGTTATTATCTGATTAGCATCAGAGCTACCAAATTGGCAAAATGATAGCAAGTATTTAGCAACGCTGCTAGCGCCGACTCACTTTTCCACCTCTTAAACAGTCCTGACAACAAGGTCAAAGGGCATAAACCATCCAGTAATGAGCTAGCATGTTAAGTGTTAGCTCTACTACATCAACTAGCATCAACTAGCATGTTGGCAGCTTGATTCTAGATCCAATGGTCTTTAGAGGGACCTTCTTTTTTTCCCCTCACGACAGCGTTGTGTCCAATGCTAATCTACATGCTACATGAGCAACCATCAGTAAGTTTTTCTCAAAGGCAAAGTGGTCGGTTTAAAGGCGTTTACCTCCTGTGTCTACAGGTGAGCATGGCCTCTGAGATGGGACACAGGTGAGAAACCGCAGCTCCAATCAGATACTGAGAAACTCGTACGGCAACGCCCACGTGATCTGTGCGACAAACAGGACGCATTTAGAAACGATCGGAACGCAAACCACAGGTGACTTCCTGTCTCTGTCCTGTGTCTCGTTGGGTTTCCCTTCCAAGGGTTGTTCCAATCTTCATCAGAGTTTGTCAGATTGTTTGTCCGATCCTTCCTATCTGGCCTAGTATGACCTCGTTTTCCTCCGCCTCTCCCCTCACCTGTGTCTCGTCGGTCTTTCCTCCATCCTGTCCAACCATTCCAAACACTCCAGGTTTTTTTCTTTCTCCGATTTTGTCTTTATCCTGGACCTTTCCCGAAACCAAGCCTCCACCCTCTGATGGGTGAATAGTTTCACCTGTGTCTCATTGGTATCTCGTACCTTTCTAGCGTATTTTTTTCCTCATTGGGTTTTTTCTAACCTTGTGTAAAATGTTTCTGGCCTTTCCTGGTTTCTGGAACCAACCACCTACCTGGTCCACTTTCACCTGTGTCTCCTTTCCTAACAGCGTTTTCTGTACTTAGTCCAGTCTGTCAGTGTTTTCTTCTCCTGATGTTGACATTTTTTCCTGCGGCTGCTTTTAAAACCAGTGACGTAATGGGAACTAAGGTGAGATGGTGAAAACTCGGCAGGTCAAAGGTCATCCCTTCTTAAGGTACCCAGAGGCGGAGGCTCCACTCGTGCGAACAGCTCCCTCCAGCCGGCATCCATGAACAGGCTGCAGAACTTAGCATCAAGGGTAGCCAGGTATTTTGCCAGCGGATGAGCTCCTGGTAAAACACAGATGCATCATGGGACAGTGGCGAGGTTTGAATGTGAGGAGAGGAGGGGGGGGGGGATAGGGGCGAGGACGTACCGATGGGGAGGATGAGGAACCGGATGTAGTTCAGCCAATCAGGAGTCTTGCTGGCCAGCTGCTCCACGAAGCTGCAGAGTACGGTGTTGAGGTAGCTCTGGTCTCCAGCCACCGCCACCTTCAATGGGGGCGGAGTCTGGGGGTTACAGTTGCAGCTGGGAGACAGAAACAGGAAGTTTGTGAGTCACTGACCATAAAAACAGGATGCAGTTAAATAACTAGACGTTTGCAATAAACACACTATGAACAGACTTACGAACACACTATGAATACACTATAAACCCACTATAAACACATTATATACCAACTATAAACACACTATGAATGTACTATAAGTATACAATGAACACCCTATAAACACTATGAACACACAACACACTTCATCACACTTATGTACACACAATAAATAACCTATAACCCACTATTAACGCACTATAAACACACTATAAACACACTATGGACACACTATAAACACATTTTAAACCCACTATTAACACTATATTAACGCACTATAAACACACTAAACAAACACACATTATAAACCCACTATGAACACACTATAAACACACTATGAGCACAAACACACTATAAACCCACTATGAACACAAATACACTATAAACACACTATAAACACAAACACACTATAAACCCACTATGAACACACTATGAACACAAACACACTATAAACACACTATGAACACAAACACACTATAAACACACTATGAACACAAACACACTATAAACACACTATGAACACAAACACACTATAAACACACTATGAACACAAACACACTATAAACACACTATGAACACAAACACACTATAAACACAAACACGTAATAAACACACTATAAACAAAAACACACTATAAACCCACTATGAACACACTATGAACACAAACACACTATAAACCCACTATGAACACAAATACACTATAAACACACTATAAACACAAACACACTATAAACCCACTATGAACACACTATGAACACAAACACACTATAAACACACTATGAACACAAACACACTATAAACACACTATGAACACAAACACACTATAAACACACTATGAACACAAACACACTATAAACACACTATGACGCAAACACACTATAAACACCAACACGTAATAAACACACTATAAACAAAAACACACTATAAACCCACTATGAACACACTATGAACACAAACACATTATAAACCCACTATGAACACACTATAAACACACTATGAACACAAACACACTATAAACACACTATGAACACAAACACACTATAAACACAAACACATAATAAACACACTATAAACACAAACACATTATAAACCCACTATGAACCCACTATGAACCCACTACGTAGCATTGCTAGTATGATGTTAATCGTATCTTCGTGTCGATCGTTTGTTTATTGGTTCCATTATTATTTAGTCCATCTTAAAGTTGTTCTTGTAAAGTACGTTATAAATTAAATCTATTATTATTCTGTCTCCATGGTAACCGATGATGTTGGATGTGTTTGATCGGGACGCTACCAAAGCACGGATCAGGTGATTCTTACAACTTCTGGATCCGGCTGATGATGGCGCTGAAAGCGGCGTTAACGTCCGGCGCCGAGGCGGTGGAGACGACCGGCTGATCGAAGAGATGCTCCAGCAGGAACTGGAGGGAGGGAGGGAGGGAGGGAGGGAGGGAGGGAGAGAGAGAGAGAGAGAGAGAGAGAGAGAGAGAGAGAGAGAGAGAGAGAGAGAGAGAGAGAGAGAGAGAGAGAGAGAGAGAGAGAGAGAGAGAGAGAGAGAGAGAGAGAGAGAGAGAGAGAGAGAGAGAGAGAGAGAGAGAGAGAGAGAGAGAGAGAGAGAGAGAGAGAGAGAGAGAGAAGATGTTAGAGCTCCTCGTCTCCACCGGACTGGACCTCGTCTCAGGGACAGACCTGGCCCTGCCAGTCGCTGGTGTCGATCAGGATGATGTAGTCTGGGATCGGGTCTTCGGAGAACAGGATCTGGTTCAACTGATCCAGGACCGACTTCCTGGCAACCTGAAGAAACATCGACAGGATGTTTGTATCGGACTTTATCTGTGACGGCTTGAGCTAACATTATAGCATTGGCTAACATCAATGGTAGGCTAACTTTAGCTGACAATAAGTGATATTAGCTGACATTAGCTTAAATTAGCTTAAATTAGCTGAAATGAGCGAAAATAGCTGACATTAGCTGGCATTGGCTAACATTAGCTGGCATAAGCGGGCAATGGCTAACATCAATGGTAGGCTAACTTTAGCTGACAATAAGTAATATTAGCTTACATTAGCTGGCATTTGCTGCATTAACTGGGATTAGCTAACATTAGCGGACATTACATCACATCAGTTGGCATTGAATAATATTTGCAGCATTAGCTGACATTAGCAATAATGGATAACATTAGCTGAAATGAGCGAAAATAGCTGACATTAGCTGGCATTAGCCGACATCTCCTGGCTTTTGCTGACACAGTATTAGCTGACATTAGCTAACATAAGCTAACATTAACTGATATGCGCTAATATTAGCTGACATTAGCAACAATGGCAGACATTATATAACAGTTATCTCCGACACCTAATCCAAGCAGGCGTTCTACGAGGTCACCTGACTGTCTGACCTGTGGCTGAGGTACCCTGTAGTCACATGACGTCTCGCTGTCGACGCTGCTCGTTCGGTCCGCCCCTCTGGAATTCTGCCTGTCCTTCCCGGAGACACTCCAAGGATGGCGAGGGAGCTGACTTCCTGTTTTACTGCAGAGAAACGACAGATCCGTGTCAAAGTGTTAGCCTTAGTCTATTAGCATGCGGTCAAAACGTGGAACTGTTTAGCCTTAGCCTTTGTCTGTAACTATGCTAACATGACCTTGTACCTTGGCGACAGGTGCGTTTGGTACTCCAGGCCAACATCTGTTTCCATGGTGACGTAATCCTCAACTTCCTGTGGAGGAAAAAGAGGAAAAGAGCGCCACCTCCCGATGGTCACCACTGAACCTCCTCGCTGTCGGAAGTTGTTGTTTTTTTAAATCATGTCTCACCATGAGGTCGAGCCCCTCCCCTCCTGACTCCTCAGGTAATCCACACGCCTGAACCAGAAGCTCCGCCTCCTTATAAAAAGAGAGCAGTGACATAAAGTGACCAGTAGGGGGCAGCAGACTGATAGTCGGGCGTCAAGAGTAAAACATGGAGGTCGGCTCTCATCGCCCCGAAAAGAATCGGGTGATCTACTCACCGCCACCGCCAGGCATTCCAGCGGCATCCTCTGAGCGCCGACATGGCCGACCTCAGTCGGAGAGCCGGAGTGGGACACGCCCTCAAAGAACGGCCTGAAGGTCACACACCAACAGGAAGAAGCAACCACAACCTTGAGTCACGTGACTGACCTGAAAAGACTCTACAGCGCGTTAGAAGAATTCCAAAGCCCAGATTATTAAATCCTAAACCCGCGATTATAAATGTGGTCACATGATATCCCCCTGTGTCTAACCTGAGTTTAGGTTTTGGCGTGGTGATGATGACGTCATTGTCGTCCAGATCTGGGCCACTGCCACCTTCGTCGTAATATTCCAGACTTCCGTAGAGGAGGTCGAGTTCTTCCTCAGCCTCCTGGTTCTGACCCACAGGGTCTGAGTCCAGAACCTAGGAGAGGTCAGGTATGGAGGCATGATCAGGATCAAAGGTCATCATCCTCATTATAAAGGATGTCCCTGTGTATGCTAAGCTAAGTTAGCGGTTTCCTGTGTTAAATCCAGGCTAACTTCGCTCTTTTCAAATTAAGAAGTATTCATGCTAGGCTAAGCTAGCTGGTTCCTGTTTCCAGTACTAATGCTAAGCTAACCTAACCAGCTCCTTCTTGAAGCCTCATATTTGACCTTTTTCTGGTAAATAATCAACATTTTAAATGGAAAATGTATTTATTGCTCAACGGTTCATTATTTGTTTATCAGTGTATTGATTGTTTCTCTGTTAATATTTTTTGTTTGTTGTTTATCTGTTTGTTGTTGTTGTTGTTGTTGTTTACGGCGTGGATGTTTGCAGGAACAAACCTCGTCCGTCACTCTGAATCGTTTCAGCAGGGAAATAAACTTCTGTCTGAAGTTCCGATGCTGACAGAAAACAGAAGACGAAGAAGAAGGAGATCATCGTTGGTCGTCATGGTGACGACGCGGCATCTTCCTGGAAATCATGCTCTCTGATTGGTCCTCACCTGCATCATGGCGGATGTTTGGTTCACTTTCCTGCAGGTCTTCGTCTTCCTCATGGCATCATTTTCGTCGTCGTACATGTCCTGAAAATCAGGAAGACGACTCAGCAGTTGTTAAGCTTAGCATGTTAGCACCTTAGCAGGTGTAAGGGTTTGATGTGGAGAAGCTAACATAACATACTAACATAGCATGCTATGGCGTTGTTTTCTTACATACATTATAAATCACAGTGTAGCCTATCAACATGCTACTGTGGTTGTGCTAACAGAAAGTGTTCTAGCGGTTATAGAGTTAAGACCTTGCTAGCATGATGGTAGGATCACTTGGAAACGACACTTTAGCATGAATGCTAACAATGAATGCTAGCATAGGTTGTTGTTTTCTGTACAAACGTTTATAAAAATGCTTATGTGGTTGTGCGCTAGCATTAGCATTTAGCATAGCGAGATACTTTAATATGTAAGAGTTTAGTTTTGAGGCTAATGTCCATTTAGCTGTCAATCACCCGAGGAGGAGGGACAGCATCGTCACTAACTTCCTGTTCAGAGGAGAAACTATCGTCGTCGTCATCCTCCCAGTAGGTCTCTGTGTCGGGGGAGCGATCTGTAAAACAATAAAAACAACCAATCAGGAGCTGGTATTTAATGACCACCTGATGATGTCATCCCATCCTCACCAGAGGCTTTGGTCTTGTTGCCGTGGCGACCGCCTGTGTCCACCTGCTCGATTGGCTGGCTGGAGAGAGCGCGGATGCTTAGTTCCGCCGCGCGGACCGACGCATCCTTCGTGTTGCTATGGAGACCGAGGACATGGGCGTGGTCTATCGGATGCTGCATCACCTGAGGCGGGACGGACAAGAGGAGGCGGCGCCGGTTCTGATTGGCTCTGACTCCTCGTTCACTTCAAACATAAACTTCTCTCACTTTAATCTAGAAATTCTTAAAACAACGTTCAATTTGTTGTTTTATCGAAAGTCTGCCACCAAGCTAGAAGGTCTTTGAAGCTAATCTGAATGCTAACAGGTGAAAACAAGCACTTCCTACGCAAACGCTGAATTTAACGTGCTATAATAAGTAGCCAACCGAGATAAGCTCTCCATATTTTTGACTTTAATGTTGCTAGCATAGCTATTTATGCTCCTAGCAATTATAGAGTTTGAGTGTAGCTAGCATAACATTAGCTTTCCAGCCACTAGTTGTTATTGAGTTTGAGTCTAGCTAGCTGAGCAGTGCTGTGTGACTCGTAGCTGTTATGAACATTGAATATTCCTACATTACCATTAGCATTTTGGCTCAGACCTGTTATATAAGTTGAGTCTAGCTAGCTTAGCATTGTCTTTCCGGCAAACATCTGTTATTAAAATTGAAAACGTGCTTTTATAAATAAAATTATTATCAAAGAGTTTGAGCGTAGTTAGCGTATCACTGGCAATCACAGCTCACAACGTTTACAATAGCTTTAGCCTAGCAAGCAAATTATTAGCTTTCTGGTTCCTAGCTGTTATAAACTCTGACTCTTGCTAGCATAGTATTAACTTTCTAGCTCATAGCTGTTATCAAGTTTGAATCTTGGTTGCATAGCATTAGCTTGCTGGCTTTTATTTGTTTATGGTTTGTGTCCAGCTAGCATAGCATTAGCTTTCTGGTGCATAGCTTTAGAGTTTGGACCTTGCTAGCATTGCAGTAGCTTTCTGCCTGTATCCACTAAGTTAGGAACAATCTTGAATGCTAGATACCGCTAAACCTAGTGACCCCGCTAACCCTGGTACCTCGGCCATATTGATGACCCCCACTGCTAGCGTCTTGTAGCCCAGGATGGTCCGGTTCTTGTACCTCTTCCTCCGCTGCAGCATAACGTGGAGATGGTTCCGGTCCCGCTTCAGGAAGTGTGGATACTAGAAGACCCAGACACATGTTAGCTAAATTTGCAGAACCGCCAACATTAGCATCCTGTTTGATCAATGAAACCATGGGACCTGCAGAGAGAAGGTCAGCTCCAATCGGGTCTCTATCACGCCATCCTGGGAGAGGAGGTACTCACTGGATCTCAAAGTCCGCTTAGAACCCTGAAAAACCGGGACCAGACCAGTTAGCACTCCCTTTTAGCAGTCTGTATTAGCGCTCCCTGTTAGCATACTGATGGAGGCGCTCACCTGTATCTTGACGGCAATGAGGACGGAGGTCAGTTCTCTGTCAAGCTCCATCAGAACCATCAACCGGGTCAGAGTCACACTGAACAACCTGGATCCAACATGTCAGCCTTGAGACACGGTCACATCGGCGACCTACTCGCTGTTAGCATGTTAGCACACTTCCCTAGTTCTTAAGTACTTAAGAACAACATGTTTCCAACATCTGTGAACACCAGAAGGTCCTGAAGGGAATCCAGTGGTGACCCACCTCTGGACCCAAAACCACCAGTGACTGAAAGACTGGACTTACAGAGGACAAGTCAACCAGTAGATAACAGGTGGACCGGTGGAGGTCTGGTGGACCGGTGGAGGTCTGGTAAACAGGTGGAGGACTGGTGAACAGGTGGAGGACTGGTGAACAGGTGGAGGACCGGAAGAGGACTGGTGAAAAGGTGGAGGACTGGTGAACAGGTGGAGGACTGGTTGAGGACTGGTGAACAGGTGGAGGACTGGTGGACAGGTGGAGGACTGGTGGAGGACTGGTGGAGGACTGGTGGAGGACAGGTGGAGGACTGGTGGAGGACAGGTGGAAGACAGGTGGAGGACAGGTGGAGGACAGATGAACAGCTGGAGGACTGGTGGAGGACTGGTGAACAGGTGGAGGACTGGTGAACAGGTGGAAGACAGGTGGAGGACAGGTGGAGGACTGGTGGAGGACTGATGGAGGACTGGTGGAGGACAGGTGGAGGACTGATGGAGGACTGGTTGAGGACAGGTGAAGGACAGGTGGAGGACAGATGAACAGGTGGAGGACTGGTGGAGGACTGGTGAACAGGTGGAGGACTGGTGAACAGGTGGAGGACAGGTGGAGGACAGGTGGAGGACTGGTGGAGGACAGGTGGAGGACTGGTGGAGGACTGATGGAGGACTGGTGGAGGACAGGTGGAGGACTGATGGAGGACTGGTTGAGGACAGGTGAAGGACAGGTGGAGGACAGATGAACAGGTGGAGGACTGGTGGAGGACTGGTGAACAGGTGGAGGACTGGTGGAGGACAGGTGGAGGACAGGTGGAGGACTGGTGGAGGACAGGTGGAGGACAGGTGGAGGACAGGTGGAGGACTGGTGGAGGACAGGTGGAGGACAGGTGGAGGACTGGTGGAGGACAGGTGGAGGACAGGTGGAGGACTGGTGGAGGACTGGTGGAGGACTGGTGGAAGACAGGTGGAGGACAGGTGGAGGACAGATGAACAGCTGGAGGACTGGTGGAGGACTGGTGAACAGGTGGAGGACTGGTGAACAGGTGGAAGACAGGTGGAGGACTGGTGGAGGACTGATGGAGGACTGGTGGAGGACAGGTGGAGGACTGATGGAGGACTGGTTGAGGACAGGTGAAGGACAGGTGGAGGACAGATGAACAGGTGGAGGACTGGTGGAGGACTGGTGAACAGGTGGAGGACTGGTGAACAGGTGGAGGACAGGTGGAGGACTGGTGAACAGGTGGAGGACTGGTGGAGGACAGGTGGAGGACAGGTGAACAGGTGGAGGACAGGTGGAGGACTGGTGAACAGGTGGAGGACTGGTGGAGGACAGGTGGAGGACAGGTGAACAGGTGGAGGACAGGTGGAGGACTGGTGGAAGACTGGTGGAGGACAGGTGGAGGACAGGTGAACAGGTGGAGGACAGGTGGTGAACAGGTGGAGGACAGGTGGAGGACTGGTGAACAGGTGGAGGACTGGACAGGTGGAGGACTGGTGAACAGGTGGAGGACTGGTGGAGGACAGGTGGAGGACAGGTGAACAGGTGGAGGACAGGTGGAGGACAGGTGGAGGACAGGTGGAGGACAGGTGGAGGACTGATGGAGGACTGGTGAACAGGTGGAGGACCGGTGAACAGGTGGAGGACTGGTGAACAGGTGGAGGACTGGTGAACAGGTGGAGGACCGGAAGAGGACTGGTGAAAAGGTGGAGGACTGGTGAACAGGTGGAGGACTGGTTGAGGACTGGTTAACAGGTAGAGGACTGGTGGAGGACTGGTGAACAGGTGGAGGACTGGTGGACAGGTGGAGGACAGGTGGAGGACTGGTGGAGGACAGGTGGAGGACTGGTGGAGGACAGGTGGAGGACAGGTGGAGGACTGGTGGAGGACTGATGGAGGACTGGTGGAGGACAGGTGGAGGACAGGTGGAGGACTGGTGGAGGACTGATGGAGGACTGGTGGAGGACAGGTGGAGGACTGATGGAGGACTGGTTGAGGACAGGTGAAGGACAGGTGGAGGACAGATGAACAGGTGGAGGACTGGTGGAGGACTGGTGAACAGGTGGAGGACTGGTGAACAGGTGGAGGACAGGTGGTGAACAGGTGGAGGACAGGTGGAGGACTGGTGAACAGGTGGAGGACTGGTGGACAGGTGGAGGACAGGTGGAGGACAGGTGGAGGACAGGTGGAGGACTGATGGAGGACTGGTGGAGGACAGGTGGAGGACAGGTGGAGGACAGATGAACAGTTGGAGGACTGGTGGAGGACTGGTGAACAGGTGGAGGACTGGTGAACAGGTGGAGGACAGGTGGAGGACAGGTGGAGGACTGGTGGAGGACTGGTGGAGGACAGGTGGAGGACTGATGGAGGACTGGTTGAGGACAGGTGGAGGACAGATGAACAGGTGGAGGACTGGTGGAGGACTGGTGAACAGGTGGAGGACTGGTGAACAGGTGGAGGACAGGTGGTGAACAGGTGGAGGACAGGTGGAGGACTGGTGAACAGGTGGAGGACTGGACAGGTGGAGGACTGGTGAACAGGTGGAGGACTGGTGGAGGACAGGTGAACAGGTGGAGGACAGGTGGAGGACTGGTGGAAGACTGGTGGAGGACAGGTGGAGGACAGGTGAACAGGTGGAGGACAGGTGGTGAACAGGTGGAGGACAGGTGGAGGACTGGTGAACAGGTGGAGGACTCGACAGGTGGAGGACTGGTGAACAGGTGGAGGACTGGTGGAGGACAGGTGGAGGACAGGTGAACAGGTGGAGGACAGGTGGAGGACAGGTGGAGGACTGGTGGAGGACAGGTGGAGGACAGGTGGAGGACAGGTGGAAGACTGGTGGAGGACAGGTGGAGGACAGGTGGAGGACTGGTGGAGGACAGGTGGAGGACTGGTGGAGGACAGGTGGAGGACTGGTGGAGGACAGGTGGAGGACAGGTGGAGGACTGGTGGAGGACAGGTGGAGGACAGGTGGAGGACAGGTGGAGGACTGGTGGAGGACAGGTGGAGGACTGGTGGAGGACAGGTGGAGGACAGGTGGAGGACTGGTGGAGGACAGGTGGAGGACAGGTGGAGGACTGGTGGAGGACAGGTGGAGGACAGGTGGAGGACTGGTGGAGGACAGGTGGAGGACAGGTGGAGGACTGGTGGAGGACTGGTGGAGGACAGGTGGAGGACAGGTGGAGGACTGGTGGAGGACAGGTGGAGGACAGGTGGAGGACTGGTGGAGGACAGGTGGAGGACAGGTGGAGGACTGGTGGAGGACAGGTGGAGGACAGGTGGAGGACAGGTGGAGGACTGGTGGAGGACAGGTGGAGGACAGGTGGAGGACAGGTGGAGGACAGGTGGAGGACAGACTCGGTGCGACGGTTTAAGAGGATTAACTTGAGTTTGTTGATTCAAATCCACCAGGATCAGCTGGAGGATCAGAGAGAAACCGTCACCTGATCCAAACAGGTTCCCAGTCTTTTACGGTTCTGGTTCTGGTTCTGATTGCTCCTGAGTCCTCCAGCTTTTGCTAAGCATTCTGGGATACATAGTCAGTTAGATTGATACATTTCATTAGCATTTAGCTGCTAGCATGTTGACACCGCACAGATGGTCCCACATCAGAGCCACAGGTGGTCCACAGACCCCAGTTAGAACCAAACACTCTGGTTCTGGTTCTGGTTTCACTCCTTGTTAATATCTTAGTAATTATAATTTACACAATATGATAGTAACAAAAATAATAATAATGAAGCCGTTTTCTTCCCCAGCTGACCTCTGACCTCTCACCTCGGGACGCAGCTCGGAGAGGAGCGGTCCATCTCCAGGGTGGCGAACAGGTTCATCGGTACCGGCAGGAGACGCTCAGATTTCCCGGCAAACGGAACCGGGTCCGGGTCCGGCGGGATGCTGCTCCCTCGGACTCCTCCTCTGTCCGCAGCCATCGCGTTCCGTCCGGGTCGGAAGGTCTTTCTCTGAGCCTCCAGACCGGCTCGCGGGAGGGAAGGGGGCGGGGCTAACGGGGGGCGGAAGTGTCTATTCAGTTATTAATTAGCGCGAATCCGTTAGATTACATCAGAATACAATCAAATTAAACATATAAACACTGTTATATATATATATATAAAAGATAAAAACATGTAAAATTACGTCATTTCTAACCCGATTATATTAATTGTTTATCGTTTTTCAGCGTCAGACGCAACATGTTTGATTGAAATCTCTGCGGCCGCCTGCTGGTCAAACTTAGTAACAGCAGCAGAAACTAAAAAAGACTGAATATCAACAAATATAAAGATAAAAATCTAAAATTTGTTTACAGAAAATATGTATTATTATGAATATTAAAGGTGATAACAAGAATAAAGTGTTTTAATAAAACGTTTCCTTAAAAAACAATGGATGTAACTCCTAACGCCATAAAACAAGTTAATAATAATAATAATAATAATAATACATTTAATTTCTAATGCGCGTTACATCAGATCTCAAAGTGCTAAAGTTAGAACTAAGGAAAAAATAAAGTATTATTTTATTCGTGAAAATCTAAAAAGATACTTTGTATATATTTTTGCTTCTTTTTAAGAAGTTTAAAGATAAATATTGTGAATGTATAAATAATTTGAATGCAAATTTAAATATGTAAATAATGTTTATATTTGGGATTTTAAATACACCAACAGAGACTTACATGTTTTTCTTCAATGCACTAGCCTGATTATTTATTTACAACAACAATATATACTATCAAATCTCGTGGCCAGGGGCAGAACTATAAAAAATACAATAAACAAAAAATAATAATGATACATTCAAAGGTCCGACTGTAAATTCTCAAATACCCACCTTCTTCTCGATGCTTTTTTTTTATTTCTTCAGTCTTTTCTACTTTTTAAATCATTTCAAACTTTTTTTGCTTCATTTTATTCTATAACAATATAACACAAAATATGATAAAGCAGCAGCAACATAGCAGACTTGAAGAGGCCCAACAGAACCGTAGGTTCTGAATCTACCGAGAACTCAGACAAACTCTCTGAGTCTCTCTCAAACACTCCTTAGTCGCTCGCCTCCTGCGCCTTCCACTTCAGCATCTCTGTTCAGCCCACTAAGCTCAAAGCTCCACCTCCAAAGAAACATCAAAAGAATCAAAGGATCCGAGGCCACGTGGCGACGCACTACTCCCAACGGCTAATTATTATATTTCATTTTTTTGTAATTCATCTATTCATTTTATATTCTATTTTAATATTAATCGTATAGTTTTATTCACCTTTTATTTTATTTGGATATTAATATTAGTTTTTTATTCATTGAACTGTTTCAACAAGCTCATAATGTTTCCACTGTTTTTATATTAGAAAGAAAAAAAACGTTGCTAGAACTTTTTAAAGTTTTTATAAGATAAACTTTTCGTGTTCGTTTGAAGGAAATGTTTCGTAATGATTCAGGAGGAAGAGGAAACTTTCATTTTTAACTAACTCTGGTTGATCTAACGAATATTACTGCATATAAAACTATAAACTTCTTATTTAATTTTATTTTTTCCTTTTTGAGCTTAATTGAGAAGATACAAATGTACCAAAAGTCTGACTCCACCTGGTGGAACATCAAAGTAAAACATCAAAGTATGTAGAGGTTGATAGGGATTTTTTAAAATGACTCTTCCTAAAATAAAGACTTTGATATCCTTTTATATTTTGGGTGGGTTTGTTTTAAGGTCGCGGGATAAAGTTCCATCAACACATAAATAACAGATAGTTTTCTTGATACGTTATGACTCAATATTTGCTTTACATTGACTCGAAAGTTCACAATTCATTCTTTTTAACTCGAAGCATCAGACTCCTCGATGAAACGTCACACCGTGGTAGCCACGCCCCCTTTCCCAGAGTGAGTAAATTAAATTAACTAAATAAAAAAATAAAAAAACTGTTTACTATATTAATAATAATGATAAAAATAGTAATGATAATAATAATAATAATAATAGTATTGATAATAATAATAATATTGAATCGTGACGGACCGATCGTAACCCTCGGCGGTAGCGTCTTGACGTCTCACGTGACGTCACGACGATCACTAGTATCACGCGCTGTGAGTCAGCTGACGGCCGTCTTCCTGGTTGTGTTCGGTGTTCGGTGTTTACTCCAGCAGAGATCCGCTGTCGGTGCTGATCCGGACCGGAGTCTCCCCATAAGGTAAACAGTTTCGCCGGGGAGGCTGTGACGTCACACGAACTCCGTCGTTAATCTTCGCGTTCATCATTTAGTTTCAGGGGACTTCAAAAGGGAATCCAGAAGTGGAGATTGAAGGGAGTCGGAACCAGAACAGCGGGGGTCGCAGCTCTCATACACTCTAAAATACTTGGATACTAACGTGAAGTACGCTGATTACTTCCTGTTGTTAGAGATCAAATAATGATGACGTGAGTAAAACGTGAACTTCAGTTAAAGTTCGGGAGACATCGACCCGGAGCGGACACGACCGGACCGCAGCTGGAAAAGCTGTTTCTGAGGTTCTGGACTCCATGATGCCATGTGAGAGAAGTGAGGAGGAAGCCACTGCTGACCCAGAAGAACTTTAAGGCTGGTTTGAATTTACCCACAAACCACCTTGATGAACCTCAGAGCTTCTGGGAGAATCTTCTCTGGACTGTCTGTGTAGGTTCTGGTTCATCCTGGTTCTGGTTCTCCATGTGGGCTGAATCCAAAGCGACTGGACTTTTTGTTTTGTCCTGACGACGTTTCACCTCCCGTCCAAAGGAGCTTCTTCGGTTCTGAGAACAGAGACACGGAAGTCCAGTTGCTTTGGATCCGGCCCGTTTGGACTTCTCCGCACCGATGGGTGGAGCGTAGAAATGTTTCCACGAGGAGAACGGTCCAACATGGAGGAGGCGTGGGAGTGTTCTGGAGATGATCTTCATGCTTGGAAACATGAATTCTGCTGAATGAGAATGTCGGGTCATCAGTCCGCAGGTCCAGCTCTGAGGGTTTGGACCGCTGGTCATGTGACCGGCTGGCAGTCTTAGGAGGTTCTAGGGGAGCGGTGGGTCACATGATGCGTTTCACTCCTCAGGCAGCCGCCATTCTGTTTCCTCTCTGAAAACTAGGCTCCGCCCAGAGGGATTGTGAACCAGATTTATTTTCGTGTTTTGTCCGATAATGGAAGCTAAATGCTAGCCGACGCTAGCATTTAGCCTGGTGCTGGTAGCTAACATATAGCTCCTTACTAGTAGCTGCCATTTAGCCTGGTGCTTGAAGCTAACATTTAGCTTGGTGCTCGTACTGAAAAATTAGCTAATTGCTAGTAGCTAACATCTAGCCTTTTGCCGGTATCTAACATTTAGCTCGTTGCCGGCAGCTAACATTTAGGCTGTTGTACGTAGCTAACACATTGCCTGTTGCTGGAGCTAGCATTGAGCATGCTGCTAGTAGCCGACTTTTAGCCGTTGCTAGTTTCCGACATTTAGCTTCTTGTAGTATCTAACATGTGGCCTGTTGCTAGTACTTAGCTGCAAGCAACAGGCTCAATGTTAACATCTGTATCGCTGATTGGATCTGAGGTTCTGGTCGTATACGAGCCCAGGAGGTTTTCCTCATAATGTGGGGGTTCTGGTTCTGATCTCTCGGGACCACCTCACTAACAGCTCGTTGTTTTCAGGAGCCACCATGAGCGCTTCAGAAAGTGACGAAGACTCCTACAATGAGAGGACATCCCTGGTGGCCTCGGAGAACCCTGCGGTTCCGTCCTACAAACCAGAACCCGACCCGCTGAACGACACAGCGCCCAAGAAGGTAAGGGTTCTGACCGCAACCCGCAGAATCTATCGCTGCCCTGCTGCTGAATTGCGCCCTCTGTTGGTTCAGCCCCGTCTGCAGAGGAGGTCGGCTCCCGACGGCAGCTGCGGTTCCGATCCGGAGGTGGATCCGGACGAGGAGGAGCTGACCCTGAAGTACGGCGCCAAACACGTCATCATGCTCTTCGTCCCCGTCACCCTCTGCATGGCGGTGGTGATCGCCACCATCAAGTCCGTCAGCTTCTACAGCGAGAAGACGGACCAGCAGCTGTAGGTCTACGGCGTCACCTGACCCGTCACATGACCCACTCCTCCGCCCGGGGCTAACATGTCTGTCCCCCGCAGGATCTACACCCCCTTCACCGAGAACACCTCCTCCGTCGGCCGGCGGCTCCTCAACTCGGTCCTCAACAGCATCATCATGATCAGCGTCATCGTGGTCATGACCATCATCCTGGTCCTCTTCTACAAGTACCGCTGCTACAAGGTCAGCGCTAGTTTGCTGCTAGCCACTGGCTAAGACTTTAGCTGCTAGTCACTGGCTAAGATAATATGTACTAGCCACTGGCTGATGTGTTAGCTATTAGTCACTAGATAATTGTTAGCTAACCACTGATGAAGATGTTAGCTGCTAGCCACCGCTAAGATGTTATCTCATATCCAGTGGCTAAGATGTTGGCTACTAGTTGGTGGATGCTAGCTTAGCTGCTGTGTTCATGTCGTTCAGTTCATCCACGGTTGGCTCATCCTGTCGTCCCTCATGTTGCTCTTCTGGTTCAGCTTCATGTATTTGGGGTGAGTCTCTATTTTTATTATATATATATATATATATTTTGACTTCTAATTAAGCCACGCCCACCACCGCTACACCACCTTAACTGTCAGCTTACATTAGCTCACATCAGCTCACAACGCCAACATTACTCATAATAGCTAATGTTGGCTAACTGTAACTATCATGGCTAGAGTTAGCGAACCAGAGCTACGCTCTTTGAGATGGTGGTGTCGTGAGTCATGTGACCTGCGTAGCAACAAATCCGGTCTGTCTCCTTAGCGAGGTTTTTAAGACGTACAACGTGGCGGTGGATTACCCGACGGTGGTGGTGGTCATCTGGAACTTTGGGGCGGTGGGGATGATTTGTATCCACTGGAAGGGTCCGCTCCAGCTGCAGCAGGCCTACCTGATCCTCATCAGTGCCCTCATGGCGCTCGTCTTCATCAAGTACCTGCCCCCGTGGTCGTCGTGGGTCATCCTGGGCGCCATCTCAATCTACGGTGGGTCAACGCCGCGGAGCGGATGGCTTTTGCACGTTGCAGTGACAGCATGAGCGGCATCACGGTCGCCTCAAAGCTCCCATCATGCATTTCTCAGATTTTTTGTCATCTTTTTCAGACCTGGTAGCCGTTCTGTCGCCCAAAGGACCCCTCAGGATGCTGGTGGAAACGGCTCAGGAACGCAATGAGCCCATTTTCCCTGCCCTCATTTACTCCTGTGAGTCCAACAGCACCAGCACCCACATGCTAACTCGTCAATGCTAACATGTGAAGAATCACTGCTAACTTACTAATGTGTCACTGCTAACATTCTGGTGTATCAGTTCCAACATGCTAACATACCAATGGTAGCATGCTAGCATATTACTGCGAAATGACAACATATCACTGCTAACATGCCAATGTATCAACGCTAGCATTCCAGTGTATCATTCCTAACATGTTATTGAATCAATGCTAACGTGCTAGTTTATCAATTCCAACATGCTAACATACCAATGGTAACATGCTAGCATATTACTGCAAAATGACAACATATCACTGCTAACATGCCAATGTATCACCGCTAGCATTCCAGTGTATCATTCCTAACATTTTATTGAATCAATGCTAACGTGCTAGTTTATCAATTCCAAAATGCTAACATACCAATGGTAACATGCTAGCATATTACTGCAAAATGACAACATATCACTGCTAACATGCCAATGAATCACTGCTAGCATTTCAGTGTATCAATGCTAACATGCTAGTTTATAAATTCCAACATGCTAACATACCAATGGTAACATGCTAGCATATTACTGCAAAATGACAATATATCACTGCCAACATGCCAATGAATCACTGCTAGCATTTCAGTGTATCATTCCTAACATGTTAATGTATCACCGCTAACATTCTAGTGTATCAATTCCAGCATGCTAACATACCAATGGTAGCATGCTAGCCTATAACTGCAAAATGACAACATATCACTGCTAACATGCCAATGTATCACCGCTAACATTCCAGTGTATCATTCCTAACATGTTATTTAATCAATGCTAACGTGCTAGTTTATCAATTCCAACATGCTAACATACCAATGGTAACATGCTAGCATATTACTGCAAAATGACAACATATCACTGCTAACATGCCAATGAATCACTGCTAGCATTTCAGTGTATCAATGCTAACATGCTAGTTTATAAATTCCAACATGCTAACATACCAATGGTAACATGCTAGCATATTACTGCAAAATGACAATATATCACTGCTAACATGCCAATGAATCACTGCTAGCATTTCAGTGTATCATTCCTAACATGTTAATTTATCACCGCTAACATTCTAATGTATCAATTCCAGCATGCTAACATACCAATGGTACCATGCCGGTATATCACTGCAAAATGACAACATTTCAAGGCTAACATGTCAATGTATCACTACTGTATCAATGCTTGCATGCTAGCATATCAATGCTAACACGCACAGGTGACTTTAACACACTCATATATACCAATGCTAACTTACCTAGGTTTGTAATACATCAGTATAGACCATCTTGGCTGAGCATGTTAGCATGCTAACTTTAGCTACTTGACATGAAATAGCGAGGCTGCGGTTAGCCAATAATGTGACCTGCTCTGTTTTGTTGTTTTAGCCGCCATGATGTGGACGGTGGGGATGGCTAGCCCAACAGATGCTCACAACTCTGAAACAGGTGTCAAAGGTCAAACTGCTGTTTTCCTAACGTTTAATTACCAAAGCTCCATATTAACACCTTCACCTGCCGCCATCCGGTTTAACAGATGAGGAGGTGGAGCAGAGCAGTCGGGGGGCGGAGCCTGAGGGTCAACAGTCCCAGCCGTGCCCAGATGACGAGATGGGGGAGGAGAGTGAGTCCATGTCACGTGACTGATGATGTCAGAGCGGCTCGCTGCTGATTGTTGTCGTGTCTGTAGGCAGCTAGAAACAGGTCATGTGACGCCGATGATGCCGCGGCTGCTTACTGCTGATTGGTTGTTTTGTCTGTAGGAGGGGTGAAGCTGGGACTCGGTGATTTCATCTTCTACAGCGTTTTGGTGGGGAAAGCTGCAGCTACTGGAGGAGACTGGAACACCATCCTGGCGTGCTTCGTCGCCATCCTCATCGTAAGTCTTCACCCACCTATCGGCTGATCTCCACCTTCCTCGCACATGTTCTCCACCTTCCTCACACCTATTCTCCACTTTTGTCACACCTTTCCTCCACCTTCCTCACACCTGTCCTCCAACTTTCTCACACCTGTCCTCCACCAACCTCCCGTTTGTTCTCCACTATCGTAACCCCTGTCCTCCACCTTCTTCCCACCTATTCTCCACCTTCCTCACACCTGTCCTCAACTAACCTCACACCTGTCCTCCACCTTTCTCACATCTGTCCTCCACCTTTCTCACACCTGTCCTCCAACTTCCTCGCACATGTTCTCCACCTTCCTCACACCTATTCTCCACTTTTGTCACACCTTTCCTCCACCTTCCTCACACCTGTCCTCCAACTTTCTCACACCTGTCCTCCACCAACCTCCCGTTTGTTCTCCACTATCGTAACCCCTGTCCTCCACCTTCTTCCCACCTATTCTCCACCTTCCTCACACCTGTCCTCAACTAACCTCACACCTGTCCTCCACCTTTCTCACATCTGTCCTCCACCTTTCTCACACCTGTCCTCCAACTTCACACCTGTCCTCCACCTTTCTCACATCTGTTCTCCATCAACTTCTCATCAGTCCTCCACCTTCCTCACACCTGTCCTCCACCAACCTCCCGTTTGTTCTCCACTTTCGTAACCCCTTTCCTCCACCTTCTTCCCACCTGTCCTCCACCTGCCTCACACCTGTTCTCTACCAACTTCACACCCGTCCTCCACCTTCATCAAACGTGTCCTCCACCAACCTCACACCTGTCCTCCACCTGTCTAGGGTCTGTGCCTGACACTGCTGCTGCTGGCCATCTTTAAGAAGGCGTTGCCGGCGTTGCCCATCTCCATCACTTTCGGCCTCGTCTTCTACTTCTCCACCGACTTCCTGGTTCAGCCCTTCATGGACAACCTGGCCGCCCACCAGTTCTACATTTGACAGCAGGCCACGCCCCCTCACCCCCCCCTCTCTGCCTTCCGATGATGTCAGCGGGCGTTCCACCTGTCCCTGAACTTGACTCATCAAATAAACCACAGGAAGTGATGTCACGCAGACAGGAAGCTGGATTTGTAGGAAGACTCACCTCCTTGGATGTTGTCATGATCTGGTCTCTGGAGTCTCTGGAGTCTCTGTTCTCTGGGGGACGTTAGGACCAAAGGGGCTCACTTCTGATGGGAGCTTCATGAAGCCGGGGGTTGGACTTCCTGTTACTCCCTGAGCCCAAACATTATGTCCCTTAGCTCATGAATTAGCCACACTACAACCAGCACAGACTTTACTACTTTTCCATATCAACATAAGCTAACATTAGCAATGACGGTTAACATTAGCTATCGAGGCAACGATTAGCTATGATAGCCGACATCTGCTAACATTAGCTTATTTTAGCTCTGAGAGCTGACGTTAGTGAACTTAAAGTAAACTCTTGTAGGCAAAAATTAGCTGTGATAGCTGACATTAGCCTTCACTGCGAAAGTTAGCTAACGTTAGCTATGTCAACTGACGTCAGATAACTTAAGCTATGAGGTATGTGGGCTATTTTCCATGATAGCTGAAATCAACCAAATTTAGCTACTTTTAGCTCTGATAGCAGATGTAGTTACTTCAAGCTAACTGTAGTTCTGACAGCTGACGTTTGCCAACTTTAGCTCGGATAGCAAACAATTGTTAACTTAAGCTAACTGTAGCTCTGATTACTGATGTTGGCCAACTTTAGCTCCAATAGCTGATGTTAGCAAACTCAAGCTCTGATGGCTGACGTTGGCTCTGATGGCAAACATTTGTTAACCTAAGCTAACTGTAGCTCTGATAACTCACAATGGCTAACTTTAGCCCAGATAGCTGATGTTAGCAAACTTAAGCTCTGATGGCTGACGTTAGCTAACATTAGCGGTTCCTCCTTTATGTCTATAAATGGATAAATCCAGTTTTAGCACTTCTTTAGCCGCGATGCTAACATTTGATGGGGGGTAAGTTTTGATTTGTTTCTGTGTTTCTTCTTGTAAATAAAATGAAGAAATAAAATCCTTCTGATCTTCTGTCGGAGCCTTTCGTCTTTCTTCAGCTGCTTGTTGACGCTCAAATGTCCGAATGTTGTTTGAATTAATAAAATCTCTGCTTTAAAACTTAAAACTGTCTTTAATGTTTATATAATATTTTACTCACGAGGGGAATCTTTTTTCTTTTTCTTTTTTTACATTCTGTAACTTCCTGTTTCGCTGGGATTGCGGTTCAAAAACCCATTTTGTGATGTCATCTGACTGTTTTTGGCCGATTTTATTTTCTAAAATGCTTTAAATTATTCAACAATTATCACAACTACTGTAAAAAAAACTTATTTTTTAAATGACGCCTTAAAGATGATTAAAACCCACATCCGGTTCCGGATCCGGTTCATTCCCAGCAGGTTGATGTCGGGACACCCGACCGCATTTGCGTATAAAGTTTGACGCAGCTCGTTTAATTATTGACTTAATTATAAACCAAAAAAAAAAAAAAACCTCTTTTGCCGCTCATCGCCCACTTCTGCGTCTCTGTTCAGCCCACTGAGCCCCCAAAAGAACTCCTTTAACTGGAGCCCTAGCTCCACCCCCAAAAGGAACATCAAAGGAATCCTTTGAAACTGAGCCGCGTCGTGACGTCACTCATTCCAAACATCTTTATTATTTTTGTTTTATTTTTAGTGATAAAATCTGCGATAATAAAGATCATTAAAATATAAACGATTGTGATTTCAGCTAATCGGTTTCCTCAAATGCCCTGAAGAGGAAACGCCGTTTAAAAAGATGCTACATGACCCCACGATGCTACATGAGCTAACGCTAACTTGTAGCGACGCTGAAAATGGCGGCCGCCTCGTCGGTAATCAGGTTTGAGACTTTCTTGTTTTTATTCATCTTTTATTTCAGCTGCATTTCATACAAAAACAAACAAACACGTTAAACGAAACAGAACCGACTGTCAGGAGGAAGCAGCCGCTGTGATGTCATCAAAGCGCGCCGGCGTTCAGACAGAACCTGCTGAACCGTTGTTGTGAAGTCGCCATGGTTACAGCAGAGGGATCCTTTCACAATAAAATCCCCAGAGAGACGCTCCTCTTTCACAATAAGACGTTTTAATCAGGGTTAAAAAAACAAACAAAAAAAAAAAAACTGGTTTAAGTTCGATCTTCAAACTGGGATTTATTCTTCAGCAGAAACGCGGCCAGGTACTCGATCGGGTTCGGCGGCCTGAGATAAACAAACAAACAAACAAACAAACAAACACGGTAAACAAAAAGACACCGTCGATAAACACGTCAATATGAACGTAAGTGTGGTTCTGACCCGTGTGTGTGGTTCTGACCCGTCTCACTAACCTGTCCTTTGCGAGGACCGACAGGCCCTGCAGCAGGATGGGGACCACCGTCTGGTCCAGATACGCTCTGGTGGGCAGAGCCTGAAGATCCACCTTCTGTTTGGACGCCTTCTCTGCACTCGCCTTCTCGTTCTCCACCGTCCTCTGAGGAGCAGCAGCAAAGCATGCTGGGAGTCTGGGGGGTAGTCTGTGTGTGTGTCTGTGTTTTTATGTAAGAGTGTATGTGTATTGGTGTGTGTGTTTGTGTGTGTGTATATGTGTATTTATGTTCGATGTGTACTTCTCCGTGTGTATGTGTATTTGCGTGTGTGTGTGTGTGTATTTGCGTGTGTGTGTGTGTATTTGTGTGTGTGTATGTGTATTTATGTGTGTGTATGTGTATTTATGTGTGTGTGTGTGTATTTGCGTGTGTGTGTGTGTATTTGTGTGTGTGTGTGTGTGTGTATGTGTATTTGCGTGTGTGTGAGTGTGTGTGTATACGTGTATGTATTTGTGTGTGTGTGTGTATTTGAGTGTGTGTGTGAGTATTTGTGTGTGTGTATGTGTAAATGTGTGTGTGTGTGAGTCTGTGAGTGTGTGTGTATTTGTACTTGTGTGTGTGTGTGTGTGTGTGTGTGTTACCTGGATGTTCTCCGTCAGTCCGTAGTCGGCGTGAGGATTTTCAGACACCTGCAGATAAAATATTCATAAGTTTAAATAAAAATGCGATCACTCATGAGGCGTTCACTGACACGCCGGAGATTTCAGCTTCACATCCCCGATCACTAGCTTTGACGCTAACAGTTTCCAGCCTCGATGCTAAGCTAGGTTAGCGGCCGACGGGCGATACTCACGGGTGTGTGTCCCTCCATCGACTGATCGGCATCCGTGTGATCTGAAACAAACATTCATTTATTCTTTATACAATGACAGTAAAGTATTTAACGTATTTATTTTGTAAAGGTTTTACTTTAGAACTAAAGTACGGGTAAAAAATAAAAAGGTGGATGAATAAAAAATGTTATATTATCAATAACTAAAGATGAGAATATAGAATAAATATCACAGATACAATACTTTAAATAAAAAACTACATCATTTAATTTAAAAAAATAAAAAACGTAAAAAAATGAAGTGATTTGAAAACAAATTAATTTTATTAATTTTATTTTAATAAATTTAAATACTTACAAAATTAATAAAGAAATAAATAGAATGCAAAACAGAAATTATGTGAAAGATAAATAAAATCAATGACTCATTCCAAAATAATAGTAATTACTTTAAAATAATAATATTAATAAAATTAATATCAGTTGATAAAATACTTAAAACTAATTAAACAATAAAAAAAAATTGGATAAAATAACAACTTAAAAAAAAGTGAATTGTCTAAAATGATTTTTAAAAAGTTAATTAAGTTAAATACTAAATAAAAAAATAAAATATTAAAATAACATAACAGAAATTATTTGAAAGTTTTAAAAACAAAACACACTTAATTAATTAATTAATAATTAATCAGTTTTATTTCCAAGTAAAATGGAATAAAAGACAAGTATTTCACACATCAGCCATAACATTATAACCACTTGGAAGTTAAGTCCCTTCTGACCATGTCATCGGTCAGTGGGCGGGACATATTAGACAGGAAGTGGATGTATTGTCCTGAAGTTGTTGTTGGAAGAAGAAATAAAACTAAGGACAAGTGTCCTGAGTCGCCACTCAGGTCATCAGATTGGATCAGATTGGATCAGATTGGATCAGATTGGATCAGATTGGATCAGATTGGATGTTAGCATCTCCAGAACCACAGTATAAGCCCCACCCCCTTCATCCCTGAGCTCGGGTTTATCCAAGCCTGAGATGAGCAACTCAGGATTTCCAGTTTCAGATGAACTGATCTGAGTCGGTTCATTCAACTCTTGAGTTTGTTAACTCTGACTTCCTGGCGTCAATCGATCGATCCGGGCTCACGAGGAGGAGGAGGTGGATAAGGTTAACTTCACAGAGTAAGTTACCATGGTGACTGACTCTGAGTTTAACTGATCCTGCTTCTCTTGAAGGGGAAAACACAGAGTTTTTCTCTCATCTCAGGCTAAACAAAACTCAAAATTTCCCAGGCTGAACTATGAGGTAGTTATAATGTTATGGCTGGTAGACGGGCGGCGGATGTTTACATGAAATATAGCTTTATAAAAGAAAATAAATAAACCTATAATTTATTCTCCTCTGAAATGGGGAAAACACCGATTGTTCGTGTTTAATAAAGTTCCTTGAATATTTGAATTATAAATATAAAAGAAATGATTAGAAATTTTAATCTCCAGAATTTCCCTGGAGATTAAAAAAAAAAGTATCTTTCTGTGAATCTAATGACAAAGTTTATCTCCAGGAGAAAATCGTTACAGCGCCCAAAACGGATAAAACGAACAAGTTAAATGATTCCAGCTTCAACTGTTGGAAACTAATTGATCAACTTTTAGTGGATTTTGGTTCATTTTTATCATTTTCAAATAATCTTTCTGTCTAATTAAATATTCATTCAGGGCGCAGCTGCGTTAGCTTAGCAACCGCCTAGCATCGGTGTCCGCTAGAGCTCGTTTACGGTGAATTTGGCCGCTGTAGGTTGACACGAATGGTTAAAATATCAGCGAAGAACCCCAGAGAGAATAAAGAAACAAACAGTAAAGACGGAAGAATGAGGAATAAAAACGCCACCGGTGCTCAACAATGAACTCACCGTCCGCCATGTTTGTTGTGGAAGTTTACGCAGGATGACTGACAAGCGTCGATTCTCCACCTACGCTAAGTAAAGAGCGTTCCAGCTCTGCGCATGCGCTCAAGCTGTAGGTATTTTTCAGAATAAAAGCCCGACTTGGATCTTTTAGACATTAAATGGAAATTCTTTGACATTTAAGGATTTCTCTTTTAAATATTATAATTTTTTTGCATTTTAAGCAGTTTGTAAACCTCATTGGTGTCATCCCCAAACTATTCTTGCTTCTGGCCAAGGAAGCGATATTGCATAACAATGCTTTATAAAGGTAAATTCCCTTTCCCTGATAAAAAAAAAGAAGGAAAAAGTTGATTTCTGTCCGAATCAGGGCAGCAAAGTAATTGATTTTTACTTTCTTAAATGTTTTTTAATCAAATTTAAGAAACAACGTATTAAATTGATTAATTGGGATGTATCCTCCAATTAAGATTTTATTTTGAAAGTATCGTCTATTTCGCTGTCACTCACAATTATTTATGAGTCAATTGAAAAGAATGATTCATATAAAAAAAAACATGTAGATGTAATTTACGGACGAGTATTTGAGGAGAAACTGTTCTAATTGAATGATTAACAAAATTGTCATGAAGATAAATTTATGAAATTCAAATTTAGAACTTTATAATTACTGATTTGTCCTGTTGGTTAATATAAACAAAAAAAGAAGCTAAATCTACCTTTCCTCTTTTTCCTCACTTTCAGCGCTCAGCTATGCCTAAAACTGTTGATGTTGCTGAGTTTGTCTGTAGCGTGTGCGTAGCTCGAGGTTCGATGAGAGGAGAAGAACTCCGCAGTTTAACAACCCGACCCGAAACCTCAAACCAACAACACAAAGACTAGAAAGAAAATTGGCGCCGCGCTAAGGTGGCAGACTCTCTATTAGTCTGTAAAGATAGCATGGAAACATAAAGGAGAGCCAGAAGCCGTTACTCTGCAATGATAGAAGAAGACCAGAACCACCCCAGGGTTCTGTTCAGCTCTGTAGCCAGGCCGGCCGAGAGTCAGGGTTCTATTGAGCCCCGTGTTCCTGTGACCTTCAGTAGCAACGACTTCATCAGCTTCTCTAATGACACAGTTTTACTTATTAGATCCTCCTGACAATACAGCTACTCCGGATGGCATTACCTTGCCCTCCGCATTACCTTGGCCTCCAGCATTACCTTCTCCTCCAGCAGTACCTTGGTCTCCAGCATAACCTTGGCCTCCAGCATTACCTTTTCCTCCAGCAGTACCTTTGCCTCCAGCATTACATTTGCCTCCAAGAGTACCTTGACCTCCAGCATTACCTTGGCCTCCAGCATTACATTTGCCTCCAGCAGTACCTTGGCCTCCAGCATAACCTTGGCCTCCGGCAGTACCTTGGCCTCCGACAGTACCTTGGCCTCCAGCATTACATTTGCCTCCAGCAGTACCTTGGCCTCCAGCATTACCTTGGCCTCCAGCAGTACCTTGGCCTCCAGCATTACCTTTTCCTCCAGCAGTACCTTGGCCTCCAGCAGTACCTTGGCCTCCGGCATTACCTTGGCCTCCAGCATTACATTTGCCTCCGGCAGTACCTTGACCTCCAGCATTACATTTGCCTCCAGCAGTACCTTGACCTCCAGCATTACCTTGACCTCCGGCAGTACCTTGGCCTCCAGCATTACATTTGACTCCGGCAGTAACTTTGCTGACCAGAACCAGAACCAGAACATATCTCTCCCATGTAAGCTTCCCTGCATCGACTCCCAGTAAAATCTAAAAAATCCAAATTTAAAACCCTTGACGGTCAGAACCGACGTATCTGAAAGATCTCCCATGATGCACCTCTCCCGCTCTCACTTTAATGCTGGTTACCAACTGGACTTTTTCCTTGGAGTCTTTCTGCTTCTTCACCCGTCAGGGTCTCGTGGATGGAGGTTCTGCTGCTGCGGACCTGCTTGATGCCCGCTGATTACAATATGATGATGATGATGATGATGATTACAATTATAATTGTTATTATCATCTTGGGATCCCTGCTGCCGCCACGGCGGGGGGGAGGAAGAAAGTTTCTCTCTCTCTCTCTCTCAGTCTCTCTCTCTCTCAGTTTCTCTCTCTCTCTCTCTCAGTTTTTCTCTCTCTCAGTTTTTCTCTCTCTCTTTTTCCCTCACTCTCTCTCTCTCTCTTTTTCCCCTCTCTCTCTCTCTCTTTTTCCCCTCACTCGCTCTCTCTCTCTCTTTTTCCCTCTCTCTCTCTCACTTTTTCCCTCTCTCTCTCTCTCTTTTTCCCTCTCTCTCTCTCTCTCTCTCTTTTTCCCCTCACTCTCTCTCTCTCTCTCTCTTTTTCTCTCTCTCTCTCTCTCTTTTCCCCCTCACTCTCTCTCTCTCTTTTTCTCTCTCTCTCTCTCTCTTTTTCTCTCTCTCTCTCTCTTTTTCTCTCTCTCTCTCTCTTTTTCTCTCTCTCTCTTTTTCCCTCTCTCTCTCTCTCTTTTTCCCTCTCTCTCTCTCTCTTTTTTCCTCTCTCTCTCTCTCTCTTTTTCCCCTCACTCTCTCTCTCTCTCTCTCTTTTTCCCTCTCTCTCTCTCTTTTTCCCTCTCTCTCTCTCTCTCTTTTTCCCCTCACTCTCTCTCTCTCTCTCTTTTTCCCTCTCTCTCTCTCTCTTTTTCCCTCACTCTCTCTCTCTCTCTTTTTCCCTCACTCTCTCTCTCTCTCTCTCTCTCTCTCTCTTTTTCCCTCACTCTCTCTCTTTTTTTCTCTCTCTCTCTCTCTCTTCAAACCCGACTGGTCCTGGCAGGAAGCCGTCCACCCTGTCTCTGCTCGAGGTTTCTGCCTGTTAAAGGCAGGTTTTTCTCTCCTCTGTTTCCAGTTGCTGCTCACGGAGGAATTTGTTGGGTCTCTGTACGATAATCCTTTATTTTAAGAATAGAACCTTTTTTTTTAAATTTAAACTGTGACAATTAAACAACTCAAACAGTTTTAGAGGTCCAGACTGACGGTTCCTGATGGTTCTGATCACCGTCTGGTCTTCATGTAACCTTTAAGTTTAAAGCCAGTTTAAAGGAAGAAACGGTGAAGAAACGGTTTCTGGTGACCCGTGAGAAAAATAACGATGGCCTCAGGGCCCAATCGGTTCTGGTCCAATCATTGGGTTTGGTAACTTTAATGTGAGAAAACCCAGCAGCTTAAAAACATTTGTTTTCAAAATTCATCGCGGGTCACATGGGTCACATGGGTCACATGGGTCACATGGGTCACATGGGTCACATGGGTCGGTGGCGCCGTCTTCCCCTCGTCTGCCGGGACAAAGACCTGCTGATGATGCGTTCAGGGCCTCAGAGGAGAAGAGGAATCAGGGCTTTCCTGGAGCGAGGGTAGTCATCGAACTTCTGCAAGTAGTTTCTGCAACACAACACAGTGGACCCGATCTCACAAGTCAGAACCGAGACCCGATCCACATGGGCTCATTAGTTCTGTTCAACCTCGGACTAAAGCAAACCGACTTAGGAGAGGCTGCCCTGGTTAGTTTATCAGAACCACGGGCTTAACAAGCCTTTGGTTCTGATAAACTACCCGTGGTTCTGGTCGGACTACCTATGGATCTGGGTGGACTACCTGAGGTTCTGGGTGGACTACCTGAGGTTCTGGGTGGACTACCTGAGGTTCTGGGTGGACTACCTATGGATCTGGATGGACTACCTGAGGTTCTGGGTGGACTACCTGAGGTTCTGGGTGGACTACCTATGGATCTGGATGGACTACCTGAGGTTCTGGGTGGACTACCTGGGGTTCTGGGTGGACTACCTGGGGTTCTGGGTGGACTACCTGAGGTTCTGATAAACTACCTGTGGTTCTGGGAGGACTACCTGTGGTTCTGGGTGGACTACCTGTGGTTCTGGGTGGACTACCTGTGGTGATGGATCGCTCTGGGTCCGATGGAGCAGGCGGTGAAGAAGGCGAAGGCGAATGCTGGCAAGGTCCAAACAGCGATGGCGTAACCGACCCACTCCAGAATCTCCCCGAAGAAGTTAGCGCCGGACACAAACTCAAACATTCCACCTAAAAAAACATTCAATCAAATCAAATTAAATTAAATTAAATTAAATTTAATTGAATTAAGATCCCAGGACACCGCTGGACCATGATCTGGTGTCGACTCAAGTCTGCTCTGGATCAGGACCACAACCAGAATGAGGTCAGATCCAGGTACCGTTGGTCGGGTCGGGTCAGGTTCAGGTAACGTTGGTCAGGTCGGGTCAGGTTCAGGTACCGTTGGTCGGGTCGGGTCAGGTTCAGGTACCGTTGGTCGGATTGGGTCAGGTTCAGGTACCGTTGGTCAGGTCGGGTCAGGTTCAGGTAACGTTGGTCGGGTCGGGTCAGGTTCAGGTACCGTTGGTCGGATTGGGTCAGGTTCAGGTACCGTTGGTCAGGTCGGGTCAGGTTCAGGTACCGTTGGTCGGGTCGGGTCAGGTTCAGGTAACGTTGGTCGGGTCGGGTCAGGTTCAGGTACCGTTGGTCGGATTGGGTCAGGTTCAGGTACCGTTGGTCAGGTCGGGTCAGGTTCAGGTACCGTTGGTCGGGTCGGGTCAGGTTCAGGTAACGTTGGTCGGGTCGGGTCAGGTTCAGGTACCGTTGGGGATCCGGTAGACGGTCTCTCCGGGTTTCCTCAGACGGCGCAGGATTCCGTCGCTGTGGACGTTGATGGCCATCCCGACGCCAAACAGAAGAAGACCTGGACCCAGACAGGAACGGTTAGACCTGGTTCCAGTCGGACGGTAGCGGTCCGGTCCGGTTTCTTGGATCACGTTAACCCGCCTATGGTAGAACTTAACGGACCGCGGACATTAAAACGAGATCTCCATACGCAATCCGAAAGGATGAAGAAAAAAGTAAAACTCCCATGATGCAGTTCACTAATAACTACAAACAACTCACCTGCGGCCACGCGAGCGCCCGTCAGCCAGGTGGGGTCAAAGGTCGCGCAGTGCAGAAGGTGGTGTCCCTGCAGGTACCCGTTGAGTGAGCAGAAGATGGCGGCATACAGAATGATGATCAACGGGACGGGTCGTCCTCGGGTCAGCGCCGCATAGAAGAAACTCCTGAAGGGAACGCGACAACTCACTTCCTGTTTGAACTGCTATGAGCTTTCTGGCTCAGTCACTTACTTTGAATCTGGCTAGCATAGCATTAGCTTTCCGGCTCATAGCAGTCACTTACTTTGAATCTGGCTAACATAGCATTAGCTTTCTGGCTCATAGCAGTCACTTACTTTGGATCTGGCTAGCATAGCATTAGCTTTCTGGCTCATAGCAGTCACTAACTTTGAATCTGGCTAGCATAGCATTAGCTTTCTGGCTCATAGCAGTCACTTACTTTGAATCTGGCTAGCATAGCATTAGTTTTCTGGCTCATAGCAGTCACTTACTTTGAATCTGGCTAGCATAGCATTAGCTTTCCGATTCATAGCAGTCTATTACTTTGAATCTGGCTAGCATAGCATTAGCTTTCTGGCTCATAGCAGTCACTTACTTTGAATCTGGCTAGCATAGCATTAGTTATCTGGCTCATAGCAGTCACTTACTTTGAATCTGGCTAGCATAGCATTAGCTTTCTGGCTCATAGCCGTCAATTACTTTGTATCTGGCTAGCATAGAATTAGCTTTCCGGCTCATAGCAGTCAATTACTTTGTATCTGGCTAGCATAGCATTAGCTTTCTGGCTCATAGCAGTCACTAACTTTGAATCTGGCTAGCATAGCATTAGCTTTCTGGCTCATAGCAGTCACTTACTTTGAATCTGGCTAGCATAGCATTAGCTTTCTGGCTCAAGCAGTCACTTACTTTGAATCTGGCTAGCATAGCATTAGTTTTCTGGCTCATAGCAGTCACTAACTTTGAATCTGGCTAGCATAGCATTATTTTCCTCAGCATTAAACCCTCTATACGCCCTCGTCCTGTCCTGTGAGGGTTGGGTTAAGGCTGGTGACCTCTGACCTTTGGAAATAGTGCAGCATGAAGGTGCAGACCAGCAGCGTGACCCCGGCCCTCTGGTGGCTAATCTGTGCCCAGCTGAGCTGCAGCAGCGGCAGCAGAAAGGACGGGACCTCCTGCAGGAACCAGGCCAGTCTTGCCGGACAGCAGCGAGCTCCCGCCTGCGCGTAGCGACCATAACTGCCGCAACACCTTGTCTGGTACAGCAGGTAAGCCACGCCCCCGGCTAGCAGGGCCCAGCTCAGGTACCAAATCACAGTGTCCTGGCACTCCATCGCTCGGCTGCCGCTGGAGAAGACAGACAGAGACCTCATGACACCAGGGCCAGAACAAGGACCCCCGTTCAGGGAACCATGAGACCAGCTCCTCTAATAAGGTTTTACACGTGGTCGGACATTCCAGAGTCCAGCACATGACGCTGGACCCCTCCATGAGACCAGGACCCAGACAGGACCTGGTCTCAGCTGCAGGCTCAGAGACAGTGTGGGCAGATTTTTCTGTCATCGCATATGACCGTGGCTCAACATCGGGACCACCCCCCCAGAGACGTTACACCTCATGCCCCACAGGGTCCTGACAATGACATCACCTACAGCGACACCCCAGCACCAGGAACCCCCGCTGACCCCATCTACATAATCAGCTACTAGCCACTGGCTAAAATATTAGCTATTAGCCACTTTCTAAGAAATTAGCTACTAGTCAATGCCTAAGATATTAGCTATTAGCCATTAGCTAAGATGTTAGCTACTAGCCACTAGCTAAGATGTTTAGCTGCTAGCAAATAGCTAAGATATTAGCTACGAGCTACTGGTTAAGATATCAGCTACAAGCTACTAGCTAAGATATCAGCTACAAGCTACTAGCTAAGATGATAGCTACTAGCCAATAGCTAAGATGTTTAGCTACTAGCCAATAGATAGATGTTTAGCTACTAGCCTCTAGCTAAGATATTAGCTACTAGCCACTTTCTAAGAAATTATCTACTAGCCACTGGCTAAGATATTAGCTATTAGCCATTAGCTAAGATATTAGCTACAAGCTACTAGCTAAGATATCACCTACAAGCAACTAGCTAAGATGTTTAGCTACTAGCCAATAGCTAAGATTTTTAGCTACTAACCAATAGCTAAGATGTTTAGCTACTAGCCACTAGCTAACATATTACCTCCAAGCAACTAGCTAAGATATATGGGTTCTGTGTGTTAGCGTCATTATGAAGTTTAGCTGTTGTTGTCGCGACTTTGATTAAAGTTAAATTGTGAGTGACATGATCGCATTACCCGGAAGTTGAGCTAAGCTACCGCGGCTAATCAAAATATCATGAAGCGTTTGCGCAATATATGTTTTATTCACTAAATGAAGAAATAAAAAGTGTGTCCTTGGCTGCATCACGGTGTCCGTCGTCAACAATTCCGTTGTCTTGTGGCTTTTGCAGATTGTTCTTTTCAATGTTGTGTGTTGTGGCTTTTGCAGATTGTTCTTTTCAATGTGTTGGGGCTTTTGCAGATTGTTCTTCACAAATTGGTGAGTTGTGGCTTCTGCAGATTGTTCTTCTCAATGTGGTGTGTTGTGGCTTTTGCAGATTGTTCTTCTCAATGTGGTGTGTTGTGGCTTTTGCAGATTGTTCTTTTCAATGTGGTGTGTTGTGGCTTTTGCAGATTGTTCTTCACAATGTGATGTGTTGTGGCTTTTGCAGATTGTTCTTCTCAATGTGATGTGGCTTTTGCAGATTGTTCTTCTCAATGTGGTGTTGTGGCTTCTGCAGATTGTTCTTCTCAATGTGGTGTTTTGTGGCTTTTGCAGATTGTTCTTGTCAATGTGATGTGTTGTGGCTTTTGCAGATTGTTCTTCTCAATGTGATGTGGCTTTTGCAGATTGTTCTTCTCAATGTGGTGTGTTGTGGCTTCTGCAGATTGTTCTTCTCAATGTGTTGGGGCTTTTGCAGATTGTTCTTCTCAATGTGGTGTGTTGTGGCTTTTGCAGATTGTTCTTCTCAATGTGTTGGGGCTTTTGCAGATTGTTCTTCTCAATGTGGTGTGTTGTGGCTTCTGCAGATTGTTCTTCTCAATGTGGTGTGTTGTGGCTTTTGCAGATTGTTCTTCTCAATGTGGTGTGTTGTGGCTTTTGCAGATTGTTCTTTTCAATGTGGTGTGTTGTGGCTTTTGCAGATTGTTCTTCACAATGTGATGTGTTGTGGCTTTTGCAGATTGTTCTTCTCAATGTGATGTGGCTTTTGCAGATTGTTCTTCTCAATGTGGTGTTGTGGCTTCTGCAGATTGTTCTTCTCAATGTGGTGTTTTGTGGCTTTTGCAGATTGTTCTTCTCAATGTGATGTGTTGTGGCTTTTGCAGATTGTTCTTCTCAATGTGATGTGTTGTGGCTTTTGCAGATTGTTCTTCTCAATGTGATGTGGCTTTTGCAGATTGTTCTTCTCAATGTGGTGTGTTGTGGCTTCTGCAGATTGTTCTTCTCAATGTGTTGGGGCTTTTGCAGATTGTTCTTCTCAATGTGGTGTGTTGTGGCTTTTGCAGATTGTTCTTCTCAATGTGATGTGGCTTTTGCAGATTGTTCTTCTCAATGTGGTGTTGTGGCTTCTGCAGATTGTTCTTCTCAATGTGGTGTTTTGTGGCTTTTGCAGATTGTTCTTCTCAATGTGGTGTGTTGTGGCTTCTGCAGATTGTTCTTCTCAATGTGTTGGGGCTTTTGCAGATTGTTCTTCTCAATGTGGTGTGTTGTGGCTTTTGCAGATTGTTCTTCTCAATTTGATGTGGCTTTTGCAGATTGTTCTTCTCAATGTTGTGTGTTGTGGCTTTTGCAGATTGGTCTTCTCAATGTGATGTGATGTGGCTTTTGCAGATTGTTCTTCTCAATGTGGTGTGTTGTGGCTTTTGCAGATTGTTCTTTTCAATGTGTTGGGGCTTTTGCAGATTGTTCTTCTCAATGTGGTGTGTTGTGGCTTTTGCAGATTGTTCTTTTCAATGTGTTGTGGCTTTTGCAGATTGTTCTTCTCAATGTGGTGTGTTGTGGCTTTTGCAGATTGTTCATCTCAATGTGATGTGTTGTGGCTTTTGCAGATTGTTCTTCTAAATGTGATGTGGCTTTTGCAGATTGTTATCCTTAAACGTGTCGTGGCTTTTGCAGCATGCGCGTGTCTTCAAATTCCCGAAAATGTTTTTTTTTCTTTATTTCCATAAGCTGATAAAAACAAAACATTTGCAAGCTGTCAAATCGCTGACGCCTTATCTTACCGCGGTGAAGAGCGGTGATGAATACGAGGACCTCGGCGACTTTCTCTCTTCGCCAAAATTTCCCGGATTTATCGGACAGTCGTGGGAACGGCGTCGACGACCTTCACGCCTGAGGACGAGGAAAAAAAGTCCCACCAGGGAAGATTTAGACCCAGCTGTCAATCAGGCGCCTCAGCCGCTGACTGGCAGAAAGACTTTCTTCACCTGAACCCGTCCGATTCGGACGGATACCGGACTCTGCTGCTGCAGCCGGGGCGGGTTTCACACTCCTGAGAGAGTTTTCAGGCGAGTGGAAGGGTGGAGGAATGCGTTGCTACGCAAACAGTGGGCGGTGCAGATGACACTTCCATCAATCAATCAAATGTTTGGTGACATTTCCAGTTTGGGAACAAAAGGCCTTTTTTTTCTTCTTTCTTTTTTTTTTCTATTGAAAATAACTTTTTTATTATTTATTTAAATTGGGATAAATACCCAATTTTTGCACTAGCCGCTCCCATAGGAACCACGCCCAGAGGGGGAGGAGTCAGGAACACGGTTCAAGTCTGTGGAGGACAACCAGCCAGCAAGCAGGTTAAGTTCAAAGAATAAGTTAGCGTGATAACTGACTCAGAGTTTAACTTAGCTGGCTTTGTGGAACAAAAAACTCTCTCTCTCATCTCGGGTTTATCAAACTCAGAGTTTCCCTCCGAACCTTTTTATCTGAGAAACACCAAACCCTCCGACGGCAGACGTTTCCCCTTCAGCCGCTCAGAAAACACCCCGCCACACGTAACGGACGCCGTCCCACACCTGCGTGTAAATTCACCGAGGTTCCGTTAAACTCCTCTCTGTTGCGATAAATATTCTTCCTTTACCTTCTCCTGGTCCTTCTCCTGGTCCTTCTCCTGGTCTTTCTCCTGGTCCTTCTCCTGGTCTTTCTCCTGGTCCTTCTCCTGGTCCTTCTCCTGGTCCTTCTCCTGGTCTTTTGTCCTGGTCCTTCTCCTGGTCCTTCTCCTGGTCCTTCTCCTGGTCCTTCTCCTGGTCCTTCTCCTGGTCCTTCTCCTGGTCTTTCTCCTCGTCCACAGACTTCTGCGAGGATTAATGGCCAGACAACAGCTTATGGATCCGCCCGGCGCTCCCTCCCCGGCTTCTCCTTTACGAATGACTTCATCGGCGGTTTCATGTTGTTTTAATTAACGTCTTCTACGCAGACGTAAAGCTTCTCCACCCGGTTCGTAAAGGCGGAGGACGGTTACCTCGCCGTCTGCTGCTAATTGATCCCAGCTGAATCCTGTGGGGTCAAAAACTTTGACCCCAACCGATTCATAGATATATTTGTTTTCTATTAATGTTTTTATTTTCTGGTGCCGACACTGAAAACAGATTCTTTTAGGTTTTATCTCCACATTTACACCAAAGTTATCTTAAATACACCTGATAGATCTGGAGTGTCTGGTATTTTAAATATAACTTAAAATATTTGAAACTTATATTTATACTTAATAGAGTTTAACAGGATATAATATTTGTCCGTAGTAAATAATTATCTGATCTATTATCTTATTTTGGCTCTTCCCTGTTGTTGATTTGGAATGCGTTTTTTATTTTATTATTTTATTTTTTTATCGGATGCCGCTCCCGATAATGATACTAAAATCGGAGGACTCTTATTGTGAAGGTTCGGGGTTTGCGGAAGTGAATGACTGCACCTCTTCCGGTAAGACCCGAGTCTTCTTCGTGTCCTCGCGCAACGAATGCACAGACCGCGTCCATTTTATTCCGGACACCCGGCGGAGCAGCAGCCGCACTCAGCGACCCAGAGGCCGGCGGAGGACGATATCCTGCTTCGGCGGTGTTTGTTTTCCTCAAGTGTGATTCAGCCTTTTTTTTTTTCCCCCCGGGATGGCGGCGCCGCGGCGGGCCGGAGTGGCGTTGGATTTGTGAGGATTTAGCGGCTCGTTTTGTGCGGCGTTATCGGCGGAGGTCAGGTACCGGCTTTATTCTAAATGGGTTTAATTATTTTGTCATAAAGCGGCTTTGTTTGAGCTGCTGAGCGGCTCCAGGAGCCTCTGACAGGCCGCGCGCGGAGCCTCTCCTTCGGCCTGTCAGCGGCTACTCCCGCCGCCTCGCTCCCGTACATCGAGCTCCAGCCCCCGGTAGGCTCCGGAGATTCAGGGCGGAGGGTGGGGGAGACGGGTTACATAATGTCCGCAGAGGACGCACTGAGCCACCGGTCCGTATCAGATGGGTCTGCCTCGAACCGGATCCAGGATCACGGATTCTACCGAGCCGCAAACGTTTTCACCGATTCGGGCCCGGCGGGCAGGAGACGCTTGGAGGCCCGGCGGGGGTCTCTGAGGCCCGGCTGCAGGTGCAGCTTCTCCAAAAGAAAACAAACCAGTATCTGGTAGAAACCAGATCCACTTGGCCTGAAACCGGGTCAGGAGTCAGATCGTCATCTGCAGCTTGGAAAGCAAATAAACAATCGATTTATATTTCCAAAACAAATAATCTATGAATATTTAATCGATGTTTGTTTATTTATTTATAAGATGAAACAAAGACGTCCGGACCTGGTTGTTCTGGTTCGACTTCTGGTTCTTGTGTGTTCTGTTTTATAAGGAAAGGGAATTATTCTTAATCTAAAAGAAACAAGTACCAACCAAACAAATACACAAAATATTGAAGTTAAAGATCTATTAGTATTCTGCATTAGTTTGTCGTCCCACTCTAATAGTTTTGTACCTCACTGGGGTAGTTTGGTACTTCGTTGTGGTAGTTTTGTACCTCACTGGGGTAGTTTGGTACTTCGTTGTGGTAGTTTGGTACTTTGATGTGGTAGTTTGGTACTTTGATGTGGTAGTTTTGTACCTCACTGGGGTAATTTGGTACTTCGTTGTGGTAGTTTGGTACTTCGTTGTGGTAGTTTGGTACTTCGTTGTGGTAGTTTTGTACCTCACTGGGGTAGTTTGGTACTTCGTTGTGGTAGTTTGGTACTTTGATGTGGTAGTTTGGTACTTTGATGTGGTAGTTTTGTACCTCACTGGGGTAATTTGGTACTTCGTTGTGGTAGTTTGGTACTTCGTTGTGGTAGTTTGGTACTTCGTTGTGGTAGTTTGGTACCTCACTGGGGTAGTTTGGTACCTCACTGGGGTAGTTTTGTATCTCACTGGGGTAGTTTGGTACTTCGATGTGGTAGTTTTGTACCTCACTGGGGTAGTTTTGTACCTCACTGGGGTAGTTTTGTACCTCACTGGGGTAGTTTTGTACCTCACTGGGGTAGTTTTGTACCTCACTGGGGTAGTTTTGTACCTCACTGGGGTAGTTTTGTACCTCACTGGCGTAGTTAGGTACCTTACTGTGGTAGTTTTGTACTTCGTTGTGGTAGTTTTGTACTTCGTTGTGGTAGTTTGGTACCTCGCTGGGGTAGTTTTGTACCTCACTGGGGTAGTTTGGTACTTCAATGTGGTAGTTTGGTACTTCGTTGTGGTAGTTTTGTACTTCGTTGGGGTAGTTGTGTACCTCACTGGGGTAGTTTTGTACCTCACTGGGGTAGTTTGGTACTTCGTTGGGGTAGTTGTGTACCTCACTGGGGTAGTTTTGTACCTCACTGGGGTAGTTTGGTACTTCGTTGTGGTAGTTTTGTACCTCGCTCTGGTGGTTTTGCGTCTCACTGTAGGTTTTGACAACACCGTAAACACGATGTTGTGACTGCAGACTCCCCACAGGTCTTGTTGGGGTGAGTCATAGACAGGTACGACGACTGATCGCCATGACATTGGGTAGAAGAGTTCGGATGCCTGCAGACGGCTGATAAGAGTCTCGGTTACATCTGCACACGGACGGCGCTCTGAACTCTGGCCCTGGATGTCATTACTCCTTCGTCGTCACCTGAACGCAGCAGGTAACTGTGACCTCTCAGGGTCACATGTTGTACCTCGCTCTGACCAGACCGTCGCGCCGACTCTTCACGCGTCACACCGTCTGCGGACCGTCAGCTGCCCAGACGGCGTCCCCTCCCCGTGTCGTTATCTCTGCGCCTCAGATTGACGTGTGAAGGAAGCGCTGTGTCTGACTGTGTCTTCATCAGGATTTGACCTATTTTCGTCTGCCGCCAACGATACAACGTCTGCAGCTAACATTAGTATGTTTGCTTTTGGTATTAGCACGTCTGTGGCCGGCGATAGCATGTATAGAGCTAACATAAGTATGTTTGCTTCTGGCATTAGCACGTCTGCTGCTAACTTTGGCAAGTCCTTAGCATCTGCAGCTAACATCAGTATGTTTGCTTTTGGTATTAGCACATCTGTGGCCGGCGATAGCACGTCTAGAGCTAACATAAGTATGTTTGCTTCTGGCATGCAGGTGCTAACATTGGAAAGTCTTTAGCATCTGCAGCTAAGGTTAGCACATCGGCAACATTGGAAGTTAGTTGTGAGCCGTACGCGTTAATTGGCACATTAGCATGTTTTGCAGCACCTGCAGCTAATGGTAGCACTTCTGAAACAGCTGCGGCTCACTTTAAAATATGTACACCTATTTTAACTTGTCTACAGCTAGCAATGCGGCTAATCTTAGCGCGTGAAGGACCGAATGTTATCACAGCTACAAAAGATATTAACGCGGCTGTAGCAAATATTAGCACATTAGCAGCTAACATTCACCCACCTACATCTGATTTTGGCGCGACCGTATCAGCTGCAGCTAACTTTAGCACATTTCCAGCTATGGTCAGCACTTCTACACCTGATTTAGCATGACTGTATCAGCTGGAGTTAATGGAAGCTAATTGGGTTATAGGGAGCTAACAGGGCTAATAAGGCTCTGGCAGATGGGGGGTCTGGATCAGACTTTAGCAGGGTTCTGGTTCTGTCGATGTGGAATCGTTTCTGCAGCTCTACGACTGAGATGAGTCATGCTGCTGCTGCACCATGACAACCGGGGGGAGGGGGGGGGGAGGGAGGGAGATTCGGAGTGATGCTGAACTGGCGGAATATTCCAGAGCAGATAATCCCATCGCATCTTATCCAGCAAGAACTTCCTGTCAGTGTCCTTCAGGGGCTGCAGGTCTCCTCTGAGCGGTGGACCTCCTACTCCTGATAACATCATCATTGATGACATCACCGACACAAATCCCCTGTGATGTGGATTTTTCCCTCCACATCCCACATTGTAAACAACTGGCCTGAATGTTAGCATAAATTGGTAACAACTGGCCAGATTAGCATTATTTGTTTACAACAGGCCGGCATGTATTAGACTTCTAGAACAGGTTGCTATGCTAGCAGTCGGAGGTTTCATCATGCTAGCATGCTACCATTCATTTATTTCAAACTTGGCCTAGCTATTGGCGGCTGATGTTAGCATAACGGTCCCATTAGGGGCGGGGATCACCTCTTTGTTTCCTTCTTGCTGATGAAGACTTCGGTGCGGCGTCTGTCACGTCAGACGCCCGTCGATGCATGAAAACTGGGTCATGAGCCGCAGTCCGCGTAACCGTGGCGACGGGATCGGTGGGTCGCCATGACGAAGCTCCTCAGAGTCTTAGGCATGCTGGGAAATGTGGTACTCAGGGTCGTGTGGCAAATGTACGAGCCCTGCTCAAGTAAGTCAGACCTAAATCATTCCCAGCATGCACTGCTGCTTTTTCAACCCCCTAAGGGGAGGAGTTTGATAGCGGGAAAATGAGTCCGACGTGGCAGTTCTGTTATTTTGGTACCAATGTGACCCGGCTGTCATGATGGTCCTCACGTTTTTATTGAACCTCAGTGCCTGAAAGGTCAAAGGTCGCTGTCTAAACGCTTCCGTATCCTCCCTCAGGTTCTGCACCAGGATGTGGCTGTGATGCTCAGAGTTCTGTTCGTTACCATGGCGATATTTGGTGGAGGCCAGGCATGCAGCGGTCAGGAGAACTGCTCCGCCAACAGCGAGTCCAAAGACTACTGCTACTCGGCACGGATCCGGAGCACGGTTCTGCAGGGGCTGCCCTTTGGAGGCGTGCCCACCGTCCTCGCCCTCGACTTCATGTGCTTCCTGGTGAGCTGTCAATCAAACTGTAGGCTTAATCTGAGCAGTCGAACGCATAGACAGAGTTTTTGTTGACCTCTTCAGCGCCCGTCTAACAGGAAGTCCTGTTCCCGCCCTCAGGTGCTGCTCTTCGTCTTCTCCATCCTACGGAAGGTGGCGTGGGACTATGGGCGTCTGGCATTGGTCACCGATGCAGACAGGTAAACAGGGAAATCATTTATTGGGGGGGGGGTCATGTATGTGGGGCGACACCAGTCGGACAGGAAGTCACCAAATCTCACTTCCTGTTTGGTCCGCCCACCCTGAATAAAATGTTGCTCGCTGACCCTAAAGAGCCGCTGACCCCTGACCGAACATTACAAAGGAGCAACTCATCCGCTAACAATGCTAACTTGTATTACATGCTAAAAATGCTATCTTGACCTACATGCTACTACCTTTAGTCTAACCTGCCTGTTAAAAATTAAAGCCGGATATACCTGCTAATGATGCTAGCATGACTCATCGGCTAATGATATTAGCGTGACTTTCCGGCTAATTATGCTAGCTTAGCTTTCCTGCTATTACTGATGCGAGCTTGACTCCCCTGCTAATGTTATTGACTTGACTTTTCTGATAAAATGTTAGCTTGACCTGCTTTACTTTCCCGCCAATCACCATAGCTCGACTTTTTTTTGCTAATTTTGCTAGCTTGACTTGCCTGCTAATGATATTAGCTTGACTCTCCTGCTAATCACGCTAGCAGTTAGGTTACTATCCGAGCCTTTGTGTCGTAGTTATTCTGACATAGAATTCAAAATCACTCACTTCCTGTTGGGGGATGCGTTTCCTGTCTTCAGGGGGACCTTTTGTGAAATTAACTCTTTATTTTCGACTGATTTTCTTTCTGTTTCCTTCCTGAAGAATGGAGAAGCGTTTCAGCGACGGCGAGGAGCGTGAATAGTATGTTCCTCCATGTTTGCTAACATCTTCCTCCTCCTTTTCCTCCCAATTAACAGGGTTCTGCTCTCTGATTGGTTGACTAACTGCCCCTCTTCTTCTTCTTCTTCTTCAATTTGTTTGTTGGTTTGTGTGGGGCCGGTGATTCGTGTCTGTGGTCACTACGACCTCTGACCTCCGTATTAGTCTGTTTTAGCTAATTATTTTATGTCTGAGTAAAGAGGGAAGAACACAGAAAAGACACAATAATGTAACGATGTTGGCTAGCTTACCTTGATTTACCTGCTAATGTTGTTAGCTGCTTTAGCTTGACCCAGCTGATTATTATGTTAGCTACTTTAGCTTGACCTGTCTTCTAATGATGCCAAACGCGCCTGTTAATAATGTTAGCATGACATACCTTCCATTAACATGAATTAGCTGCTATTAATGAATTGTCCTGTTTTAGGGGTGGCTAGCAGATGCTAATGAATGGATAGCCCCTGGAGATGTTGCCACGACATCCATTAACTGTTTTCAGTGGCACCTTTGCCCCCAGTGTGTTCGTTTGTGTGTGCACTCTCTGTTAGCTAGCATGATGCTAACAGGTGGATGCTAACTCAGCCCCTCTCTTCATTTCTAACATTCTCCCAGCCGAAGGCGGGACAGAGCTAACTATGAACCGGTGAAGAGGTAACTGTGTCCGTGTCGTGCAACCGGTGACCTCCTAGCTAGCATGTTAGCTAGCATTTGGACACACGTGCGTCTGGTGTTAGCGGTGTTTAAAAATAGAACCTGGAAGGTGTTTCCCGATTTAAAGGAACTGTTGGTGTTTTTGATGATGGTACGCCACTTCCTGTCAGTTCCCTCTGTGTCTGTCGTGTAATCGGAGGCCAGTATGGCTACATGCTAACTGTTAGCGGTCTGTCTCCACAGCGTGGCTTCTGCAATGCACTCTGAGACACCCGACCGGTATGAGCGCCTCACCTCCGTCTCCAGCTCCGTCGACTTTGACCAGCGTGACAACGTAAGCCCCGCCCCCCTCCCCGTCAATATGGCGGGTCGTAATTTGAGCCGTCCTGATTTCATTTTATCTTTTCCTCGCCGCAGGGCTTCTGCTCGTGGCTGACGGCCATCTTCAGGATAAAGTGAGTGTCGTCCGCAAAACACGTTTCTACGTCTATCAGCAGCCGATAACATTTCTGACTCCGCCTCCTTCTGCAGGGACGAAGAGATCCGGGAGAAGTGCGGCGAGGACGCCGTTCACTACCTGTCCTTCCAGCGCCACATCATCGGCCTGCTGGTCGTCGTCGGCGTCCTCTCCGTCGGCATCGTGCTGCCCGTCAACTTCTCTGGAGACCTGCTGGGTGAGCGCCAAAACGCCGGTCGGCCAGAACCGCGGTTCTGAGACGCTACTGCTAGCTAGCGACGGTGATCGCAGTCCGTTACTCTTAGTCAGTGAGGTCAGAGGGTTCAGTGAGGACGAAGTCAGAGCAGCTTTGAAGATGAGGGACGGAGAAGAGGTGGAGTCTCTAAGGTGATTGATCGGCAGGATCTCGGAGAGAGAGGCGGTGTCTGAGGGGTGGAGGTGGTGTTCAGATCTCCAGAGGTTTAAAGACGAAGAGCCTGATCAGAAAGGAAATTTCTGCCGCAAGTTTTTTTTCCCTGCCGTAATCTTGCTGACGGACAAACAAACAAACGTAACAGCGGGACAAACAGAAACGCCGTCCTTGGCGAAGTGAACGAAGGTCAGTGGCAGCGAGACGGAACGCATGTGTGTGAATGAAAGGATTGAGGGTGGAGGTGAGGGTGGAGGAGGCGCAGGAGGTGGAGACGGATGATTTGCTGTGGAGACCCTTGAAGGGACCAGCGCTAAGAAGAAGCAGCCGGTTGAAGCTAGCTAACTCCCCAAACACGATCTGGGCAGACGGCTCGATAGCTGGAGGTCGCTATAGTTAGCTAACGCCAGAACCATCTTAACATTAGCTACAAATTAAGGCTATGGCTATGCTAAGGTACGCTAGCTGCAATTTCCTGCAGGCATCTTAGAAATAGCCTCATTAAGCTGCCAGAAGGGGCGCGAACACCGGCCGAACTACCCTAACTTAAGCATCCTGTGATGCTAACATGCTAACAGCAGCTAGCTAGGTGGTGGGACTAATTCTTGTCATTTAAATGTCTAAAATAACTCGGAAGAGTACCGAGTACTTACAAAAATAAAAGCATCATTATTGGTATTATTGTGCTAGAGTTTTATTTTGTAACTTCTCCTGGTTTACACTTCCGCTTCCTGTTGTTGTTCTGTAGCTAGTCAGCATATTAGCTAGTTAGCATTTCAACTAATTAGCATATAAGTTAGCATTTTAGCTCTAAGGCGTTAGCTGATGGATAGAGAGATTTTTTTCTTCTTGGCAAAAGCAGAACTAAACCTTTTGTGCTTTTATTCTGACCCGTTTATTAAATCCTGACTTAAACTTCGATTCAGTTCTTCCTCGTCTGCTTGGTTGGTTTTAGTCAGAATTATCAGTACAGAGGCTTTTCTCGGCCGAGGACCGCCTGGACCGCCCTCAAGAGAAGGTAACAGAATCTTAGACCTTTAGTTGTGTGGTTCTGTAGGACTGTGGTTCTGTAGGTCAGTAGATCAATGGTTCTCTAGGTACCATTGATCTGGTTCTGGTTCTGAAAGTCAGTAGTTCTTTCAGTCAGTAGTTCTGTAAATCTTTAGCTCTGGGGTTCTGTAGTTCTTTGGTTCTACGGGTCTGTGTTTTTGTAGGTCTCCAGGTCACTGATAGGTCTCTGGTTCTGTAAATCTGTAGATCCATAGTTCCGTATGTCTGCCTCTTTGGGTCAGTGGTTCTGTAGCCCTTGCTCTGTTGGTCTCTGGTTCTGTAACTCAGTAGTTTTGTGGGTCTGTGGTTCTGTAGGCCAGTGGTTCTGTAGGACTGTTGTTCTGTACAAATGTGGTTCTATAACTCTTGTTCTGTTGGTCTCTGGTTCTGTTGGTCTCTGGTTCTGTTGGTCACTGGTTCTGTAGTTCTGTTGGTCTCTGCTTCTGTGGTTCTGTTGGTCTCAGCTTCTGTTGGTCTCTGGTTCTGTGGTTCTGTTGGTCTCTGCTTCTGTTGGTCTCTGGTTCTGTGGTTCTGTTGGTCTCTGCTTCTGTGGTTCTGTTGGTCTCTGGTTCTGTGGTTCTGTTGGTCTCTGGTTCTGTTGGTCTCTGCTTCTGTGGTTCTGTTGGTCTCTGCTTCTGTTGGTCTGTGGTTCTGTTGGTCTCTGGTTCTGTGGTTCTGTTGGTCTGTGGTTCTGTTGGTCTCTGGTTCTGTTGCTCTGGTTCTGTGGTTCTGTTGGTCTGTGGTTCTGTTGGTCTCTGGTTCTGTGGTTCTGTTGGTCTCTGGTTCTGTGGTTCTGTTGGTCTCTGGTTCTGTGGTTCTGTGGTTCTGTTGGTTTCTGGTTCTGTGGTTCTGTTGATCTCTGGTTCCGTTGGTCTCTGGTTCTGTGGTTCTGTTGGTCTCTGCTTCTGTTGGTCTCTGGTTCTGTGGTTCTGTTGGTCTCTGCTTCTGTGGTTCTGTTGGTCTCTGGTTCTGTGGTTCTGTTGGTCTCTGGTTCTGTTGGTCTCTGCTTCTGTGGTTCTGTTGGTCTCTGCTTCTGTTGGTCTCTGCTTCTGTTCTTCTCTGGTTCTGTGGTTCTGTTGGTCTCTGCTTCTGTTGGTCTGTGGTTCTGTTGGTCTCTGGTTCTGTGGTTCTGTGGTTCTGTTGGTCTCTGGTTCTGTGGTTCTGTTGGTCTCTGGTTCTGTGGTTCTGTTGGTCTCTGGTTCTGTGGTTCTGTGGTTCTGTTGGTTTCTGGTTCTGTGGTTCTGTTGATCTCTGGTTCCGTTGGTCTCTGGTTCTGTTGCTCTGGTTCTGTGGTTCTGTTGTTTCTGTGGTTCTGTGGTTCTGGTTGAATAGACATATTCTGTAACAAAGGAGAAACTCATTACCTTCAAGTACTTTGTATTTCAAACATGTACTTATCAGAACTCAGTACTTCAGGTCGGTCCAGAGATAAAGTACAGAGTATTTATACTGAGTACTCTGATAAAGTACTCTGTACTTTATCAGAATACTCGGTGTGAATACTCTGTACTTTATCAGAGTACTCAGTATAAATACTCTGTACTTTATCAGAGTACTCTGTATAAATACTCTGTACTTTATCAGAGTACTCGGTATGAATACTCTGTACTTTATCAGAGTACTCGGTATGAATACTCTGTACTTTATCAGAGTACTCGGTATGAATACTCTGTACTTTATCAGAGTACTCGGTATGAATACTCTGTACTTTATCAGAGTACTCGGTATGAATACTCTGTACTTTATCAGAGTACTCGGTATGAATACTCTGTACTTTATCAGAGTACTCGGTATGAATACTCTGTACTTTATCAGAGTACTCGGTATGAATACTCTGTACTTTATCAGAGTACTCGGTATGAATACTCTGTACTTTATCAGAGTACTCAGTATGAATACTCTGTACTTTATCAGAGTACCCGGTGTGAATACTCTGTACTTTATCAGAGTACTCGGTGTGAATACTCTACTTTATCAGAGTACTCGGTGTGAATACTCTGTACTTTATCAGAGTACTCGGTGTGAATACTCTGTACTTTATCAGAGTACTCGGTATGAATACTCTGTACTTTATCAGAGTACTCGGTATGAATACTCTGTACTTTATCAGAGTACTCGGTATGAATACTCTGTACTTTATCAGAGTACTCGGTATGAATACTCTGTACTTTATCAGAGTACTCGGTATGAATACTCTGTACTTTATCAGAGTACTCTGTATGAATACTCTGTACTTTATCAGAGTACTCGGTGTGAATACTCTACTTTATCAGAGTACTCGGTGTGAATACTCTGTACTTTATCAGAGTACTCGGTGTGAATACTCTACTTTATCAGAGTACTCGGTGTGAATACTCTGTACTTTATCAGAGTACTCGGTGTGAATACTCTGTACTTTATCAGAGTACTCGGTATGAATACTCTGTACTTTATCAGAGCACTCGGTATGAATACTCTGTACTTTATCAGAGTACTCGGTGTGAATACTCTGTACTTTATCAGAGTACTCGGTGTGAATACTCTGTACTTTATCAGAGTACTCGGTGTGAATACTCTGTACTTTATCAGAGTACTCGGTATGAATACTCTGTACTCTATCAGAGTACTCGGTGTGAATACTCTACTTTATCAGAGTACTCGGTGTGAATACTCTGTACTTTATCAGAGTACTCGGTATGAATACTCTGTACTTTATCAGAGTACTCGGTACCTTCTGGATTTTCTCCGTCCCGCTGACGTTCCTGTTTTGTTTCCTCCAGAAAATAACGCCTACAGCTTCGGACGAACCACGATAGCCAACCTCAAGTCTGGGTGAGTCCAGGACAGATGCACGGTTAGCCCAGCTTAGCATAAAGACAGGAAACCCGTAGCTTAGCATAAAGACAGGAAACCCGTAGCTTAGCATAAAGACAGTGGGTGGAGGTAAACCCTTATCTTAGATTAGCGCAAAGACACTGAGTTGAGGAAAACCGTTAGCTTAGCTAAGCATAAAGAACGTGGGTCGAGATGAACTGCTAGCTTAGCTTACAGACATAGCATCATTATTGTTAGGATTGTTATAGAGTTTTATTTTATAACCTCTCTCCTGGTTTACACTTCCTCTTTCTGTGCTTGTTCATTAGCTAGTCCTCATGTAGCATTTCAACTTATTAGCATATAAGTTAGCATTTTATCTCTGATGCGTTAGGTGATAGCTAGAGAGAGAGAGATTTTTTTCTTCTTTACAAAATTTAAACCAGGTAAACTGTTAGCCTAGCATACAGGCGGTGGGTTGAGCTAAATCGTAAGCTTAGCATATAGTCAGTGTTGTTGAGGTAAACTGTTAGCTTAGCATAAACTCACTGGGGTGGCGGTAAACCCGTGACTTGGCTCGGTGTTTATCCTGGTGATGTGTTTGGGTGCGGCTCAGACGTCTGTGCTTCCTCTCTCTCCAGAACCAACCTGCTGTGGCTCCACACCACCTTTGCCTTCATGTACCTGCTGCTGACCGTCTACAGCATGAGGAGACACACCTCCAAGATGCACTACAAGGAGGACGACCTGGTACCGAAATCAAACCCTCCCTCTCTCTCTCTCTGTTCTCTCTCGCTCTCTCTCTCTCTCTCTGTCTCTGTTCTCTCTCTCTCTCTGTTCTCTCTCTCTCTCTCTCTCTGTCTGTCTGTCTGTCTCCCTCTCTCTCTCTCCCCCTCTCTCTGTCTCTGTCTGTCTCCTCTCTGTCTCTCTCTCTCTCCCCCCCTCTCTCTGTCTCTGTCTCTCTCTCTCTCTCTCTCCCCCCCTCTCTCGCTCTCTCTCGCTCTCTCTGTCTCTCTCTCTCCCTCTCTCTCTCTCTCTCTCTCTGTCTCTCCCTCTCTCGCTCTCTCGCTCTCTGTCGCTCTCTGTCGCTCTCTGTCGCTCTCTCTCTGTCTCTCTCTCTGTCTCTCTCTCTCTGTCTCTCTCTCTCTGTCTCTCTCTCTGTCTCTCTCTCTCTGTCTCCTCTCTTCTCTGTCTCTCTCTCTCTGTCTCTCTCTCTCTGTCTCTCTCTCTCCCCTCTCTCTCTCTCTCTCTCTCTCTCTGTCTCTCCCTCTCTCGCTCTCGCTCTCTGTCGCTCTCTGTCGCTCTCTCTCTGTCTCTGTCTCTCTCTCTCTGTCTCTCTCTCTCTGTCTCTCTCTCTGTCTCTCTCTCTGTCTCTCTCTCTCTGTCTCTCTCTCTCTGTCTCTCTCTCTCTGTCTCTCTCTCTGTCTCTCTCTCTCTCTCTCTCTCTCTCTCTCTCCTCTCTCTCTCTCTCTGTTCGCACTCCTCATTTCACAGTAAAGGCACTGATTTAAAAAATAAAATACAGGAAGTGAGTGTCACGCTTCTTCCCGCGTGTCCCTGAACACAACATTCCGACTCAACTTTCTTATTTGTTGATTCTTAACGGAGTTTTTAATAGTCGTTTATTTGTTTTTCAGATCTTTGTTGATGTTTTCGTGGTTTTTTAATCCCTCTTCTGTGTCTCGCAGGTGAAACGCACTTTGTTCATTAACGGCATCTCTAAGTATTCCGAGGAGTCTCAGATCAAGCAGCACTTTGAGTAAGTCCTCCAGGAACCGGAACCAGAACTGCTACTGCAGCAGTTTTGGCCTTCCACGGTCGGGTCGTGTGACTGTGGCCGGGTCGTGTGACTGTGGCCGGGTCATGTGACTGTGGCCGGGTCATGTGACCTTGGCCGGGTCATGTGACTGTGGCCGGGTCATGTGAGCTTGGCCGGGTCATGTGACTGTGGCCGGGTCATGTGACTGTGGCCGGGTCATGTGACCGTGGCCGGGTCATGTGATCGCTGCTGCGTGTGTCAGATATAGTTACTACTAGAGAGAGAAAGGGAGGGGCGGGGCAGGAGGGGTGTATGAGGGTGGATAGCGTGAAGGGGGGCGGGGTGGGGGGGGGGACACCGTGTAGGACGTACAGATTCATGTTCTGTTTGAGGGTTGCTCCCCGGTTAGCCGTTGACCTCTGACCTGTCTGGTCCCTCAGGCAGGCGTACGAGAACTGTACGGTGCTGGAGGCCCGGATCTGCTACAACGTGGCCAAAACTGATGGCGCTGAATGCCGAGAGGTGAGTCCCAGTGCATTCTGGGAGACCCTTCAGCTGACAAACGTGAATATTTGGACGGTGCGGTCTGATTGGCCGACGGTCTCCTGTCCGCGCAGGAAAAAGACGGAGCGCAGCAAGAAGTTCTTCACGGACCTGATGGCCAAGGAGCACGTTCCCACCATGATCAACCCCAAACCCTGTGGGTCACCTCTGCTGCTGCGCCATCACGGGCTGCGAGGAGGTGATGTCATCGCTCAACCGCGCCGGTTACGGCGTTAGCCTCGCCGGCTAACGGTCCGCGACCCGGCCGGGCCGCGTTGCTCAGATTGGGTTAGCGCGTTCAGCGGTTCAGATCGTGTTAACGGCGATTTCTCCGCCCCCTTTCGTCGTGCAGGAGGAGGCGGTCAGCTTCTACACCAAGAGGGAGGCCAAGCTGAAGGAGGAGTACCGCAAGGAGAAGGAGAAGGTCCACACCAAACCCCTGGGCATGGCCTTCGTCACCTTCCAGAACGAAGCCATGACGGCCATGTGAGCTACAGTCTGACCCCGCCCCTATCTCTAGCCCCGCCTCTGTCTCTGGCCCCGCCTCTGTCTCTGGCCCCTCCCCTCTATGTTTGACCCCGCCTCTCTGTGTTTGCAGCATCTTGAAGGACTTCAACGCCTGTCAGGTCCAGGGCTGCCGGTGCCGCCAGGAGCCGCGCTCGTCTCAGTTCAGCGAGGTTCTCCACGTTCACAACTGGAGCGTCACTTATGCGCCCGACCCGCAGAACGTCCGCTGGTACGTCCACAAGCTCCGCCCACTTAAAATGCCAACCGATCCCGAAACCGTCGTTCTTGCGGCTCAGGTGTGTTGGTCTCTTCCTGTAGGGAACACCTATCGCTGGGCGGGATCTCCTGGTGGATCCGCTGCTTCATCATCAACTGCTGTCTCTTCCTCCTGCTCTTCTTCCTCACCACGCCCGCCATCATCATCTCCACCATGGACAAGTTCAACGTCACCAAGCCCGTCGAGTATCTCAACGTAAGAAACCCCCAGCGTGGCTCCTCCCCCTCAATGGGCGGGCATACGCCCCCTAACAGGAAGTAACGGTTCTACTGTCTGTCTCCGCAGAACCCCATCGTCACGCAGTTCTTCCCCACGCTTCTGCTGTGGTCCTTCTCTGCGCTGCTGCCCACCATCGTCTACTACTCTGCCTTCTTCGAGGCCCACTGGACCAGGTACCGCTGCTCGGCGCCGCCCGCACAATCTCAGCGAAGACGGCTAACGTTTGCTACAATGGCTGACAGTTGCTAATGTTGGCCATTGGAGCTGACGGTAGCCAACAATAATCATGAAAGCTAAAGTAAGCTAGCATGAGAGCTGTGGGTAACTAATGTTAGCTATAAGAGCAGAGGTTAGCTAACATACGCTACGACAGCTGCAGTCGGCTAAAGATGAATTTGGCTAAAGTTGGCTATGAGAAGTGCAGTTAGCTTAAGTTAGCTATGGGAGCTAAAGTTAGCTATCATTAGCTACGACAGCTGCCGTTAGCTTAAGATGAAGTTAGCTAACGTAATTTTTGGTTTTGATGGTCCCTGCAGGTCTGGAGAGAACCGGACCACCATGCATAAATGTTACACCTTCCTGATCTTCATGGTTCTGCTGCTGCCCTCTCTCGGACTCAGCAGGTAATAGACCTGGCCCTTGTAAGCGCCCGACTGACCTTTGACCCCTGCCGTTCTCACGGAGTGTTTCTGTCTCCCAGCCTGGACGTGTTCTTCCGCTGGCTCTTCGATAAGAAGTTTCTGGCCGACGCCACGGTCCGGTTCGAGTGAGTAGTGGAGGTGTTCTGGCGGACCCGTGTTAGCGCTCAGTGTTTGCCTGAAGTTCTTGTCTGACGGTTCTGCTGGGCCCCCCTTCAGGTGCGTCTTCCTGCCGGACAACGGCGCGTTCTTCGTCAACTACGTCATCGCCTCCGCTTTCATCGGAAACGCCATGGACCTGCTGAGGATCCCGGGTCTGCTCATGTACATGATCCGGCTCTGCCTGGCCCGCTCCGCCGCCGACCGCCGCAACGTCAAGAGGGTAAGGAGCGCGAGGGCGAGGACTTGGACACTTTGACAGCAACTTGAAGGGTGGACCCGGTCCGAAAGGACGGACCTCCATTCCTGAAGTCTGGGTCCTTCAGGTCTGGACCTGAAGGACCCACCGGACTTCAACTTTGAAGTCCAGCCCCGACTTGAGGGACAGTCTCTGGACTTGAAGGATGGACCCCCGCGCTTTGAGGCCGGACCTTAATTCAAAATGTCGTCTCTGGTCTTTGCAGCACCAGGCCTACGAGTTCCAGTTCGGGGCGGCCTACGCCTGGATGATGAACGTCTTCACCGTGGTGATGGCCTACAGCATCACGTGTCCCATCATCGTCCCCTTCGGTCAGTCCACCCAAGACCACATACCAGAGGCCTCCACGCTGGTCAGGTCCACAGGAGTCAGTCAGGACAGGTCCACAGGAGTCAGTCAGGACAGGTCCACAGGAGTCAGTCAGGACAGGTCCACAGGAGTCAGTCAGGACAGGGTCCACAGGAGTCAGTCAGGACAGGTCCACAGGAGTCAGGACAGGTCCACAGGAGTCAGTCAGGACGGGTCCACATGAGTCAGGACAGGTCCACAGGAGTCAGTCAGGACAGGTCCACAGGAGTCAGTCAGGACAGGTCCACAGGAGTCAGGACAGGTCCACAGGAGTCAGTCAGGACAGGTCCACAGGAGTCAGTCAGGACAGGTCCACAGGAGTCAGTCAGGACGAGTCCACAGGAGTCAGGACAGGTCCACAGGAGTCAGTCAGGACAGGTCCACATGAGTCAGTCAGGACAGGGTCCACAGGAGTCAGTCAGGACAGGTCCACAGGAGTCAGTCAGGACAGGTCCACAGGAGTCAGTCAGGACAGGTCCACAGGAGTCAGTCAGGACAGGTCCACAGGAGTCAGTCAGGACAGGTCCACAGGAGTCAGTCAGGACAGGTCCACAGGAGTCAGTCAGGACGAGTCCACAGGAGTCAGGACAGGTCCACAGGAGTCAGTCAGGACAGGTCCACAGGAGTCAGTCAGGACAGGTCCACAGGAGTCAGTCAGGACAGGTCCACAGGAGTCAGTCAGGACAGGTCCACAGGAGTCAGTCAGGGCAGGTCCACAGGAGTCAGTCAGGACAGGATCCACAGGAGTCAGTCAGGACAGGGTCCACAGGAGTCAGTCAGGGCAGGTCCACAGGAGTCAGTCAGGACAGGGTCCACAGGAGTCAGTCAGGACAGGTCCACAGGAGTCAGTCAGGACGGGTCCACAGGAGTCAGTCAGGACGGGTCCACAGGAGTCAGTCAGGACGGGTCCACAGGAGTCAGTCAGGACGGGTCCACAGGAGTCAGGACAGGTCCACAGGAGTCAGTCAGGACAGGTCCACAGGAGTCAGTCAGGACAGGTCCACAGGAGTCAGTCAGGACGAGTCCACAGGAGTCAGGACAGGTCCACAGGAGTCAGTCAGGACAGGTCCACATGAGTCAGTCAGGACAGGGTCCACAGGAGTCAGTCAGGACAGGTCCACAGGAGTCAGTCAGGACAGGTCCACAGGAGTCAGTCAGGACAGGTCCACAGGAGTCAGTCAGGACAGGTCCACAGGAGTCAGTCAGGACAGGTCCACAGGAGTCAGTCAGGACAGGTCCACAGGAGTCAGTCAGGACAGGTCCACAGGAGTCAGTCAGGACGAGTCCACAGGAGTCAGGACAGGTCCACAGGAGTCAGTCAGGACAGGTCCACAGGAGTCAGTCAGGACAGGTCCACAGGAGTCAGTCAGGACGAGTCCACAGGAGTCAGGACAGGTCCACAGGAGTCAGTCAGGACAGGTCCACATGAGTCAGTCAGGACAGGGTCCACAGGAGTCAGTCAGGACAGGTCCACAGGAGTCAGTCAGGACAGGTCCACAGGAGTCAGTCAGGACAGGTCCACAGGAGTCAGTCAGGACAGGTCCACAGGAGTCAGTCAGGACAGGTCCACAGGAGTCAGTCAGGACAGGTCCACAGGAGTCAGTCAGGACAGGTCCACAGGAGTCAGTCAGGACGAGTCCACAGGAGTCAGGACAGGTCCACAGGAGTCAGTCAGGACAGGTCCACAGGAGTCAGTCAGGACAGGTCCACAGGAGTCAGTCAGGACAGGTCCACAGGAGTCAGTCAGGACAGGTCCACAGGAGTCAGTCAGGGCAGGTCCACAGGAGTCAGTCAGGACAGGATCCACAGGAGTCAGTCAGGACAGGGTCCACAGGAGTCAGTCAGGACAGGGTCCACAGGAGTCAGTCAGGGCAGGTCCACAGGAGTCAGTCAGGACAGGGTCCACAGGAGTCAGTCAGGACAGGTCCACAGGAGTCAGTCAGGACGGGTCCACAGGAGTCAGGACAGGTCCACAGGAGTCAGTCAGGACAGGTCCACAGGAGTCAGTCAGGACGGGTCCACAGGAGTCAGTCAGGACGGGTCCACAGGAGTCAGTCAGGACGGGTCCACAGGAGTCAGGACAGGTCCACAGGAGTCAGTCAGGACAGGTCCACAGGAGTCAGTCAGGACAGGGTCCACAGGAGTCAGTCAGGACAGGTCCACAGGAGTCAGTCAGGACAGGGTCTACAGGAGTCAGTCAGGACAGGGTCCACAGGAGTCAGTCAGGACAGGGTCTACAGGAGTCAGTCAGGACAGGTCCACAGGAGTCAGTCAGGACAGGTCCACAGGAGTCAGTCAGGACAGGTCCACAGGAGTCAGTCAGGACAGGTCCACAGGAGTCAGTCAGGACAGGATCCACAGGAGTCAGTCAGGACAGGTCCACAGGAGTCAGTCAGGACAGGGTCCACAGGAGTCAGTCAGGACAGGGTCCACAGGAGTCAGTCAGGACAGGTCCACTGGAGTGTGTCAGGACAGGGTCTACAGGAGTCAGTCAGGACAGGGTCCACAGGAGTCAGTCAGGACAGGGTCTACAGGAGTCAGTCAGGACAGGGTCCACATGAGTCAGTCAGGACAGGGTCCACAGGAGTCCACATCGAGTCAGTCCCAGTCTTATATCGGTCCAGTAATGTCTACCTTGTTCAGGAATGTTGGGTGGGTTCTAGTCTCAGGTTCTCCCCTGTCCCCCCTCAGGTCTGATGTACATGCTGCTGAAGCACCTGGTGGACCGGTACAACATGTACTACGCCTACCTGCCCTCCAAACTGGACAAGAAGATCCACTCGGGGGCCGTGACCCAGGTGGTGGCCGCGCCCATCCTCTGCCTCTTCTGGCTGCTCTTCTTCTCTACGGTCCGTACGGGTAAGACCCCCGGCCCGATGGTCCGAACCGTCCAGTCCGAACCGAGTCGGCGGGGGCGTGTCTGGAACGAGTCGATCAGAACTTCCCGTTACGACCCGCGTTTGTTGTTGTTGCTGAATGCTAGCTAATGCTAATGCTAACGGTTGTTGCGCCGTCAGGTTTTGAGACGCCCACCTCCATGTTCACGCTGGTGGTCCTGATCATCACCATCGTGGTCTGCCTGTCCCACGTCTGTTTCGGACACTTCAAGTACCTCAGCGCTCACAACTACAAGGTACGCCAACCGGGTTCCCAGCGAACACGCGTGTCGGGTTCTGGTCAGAACCGGACTCACTGCGTTCTCTGTCCTCAGATCGACACCAAGGAGAGCGACGTGGACGTCGTGGAGAACGGCCGCCCGGCCAGGATCACGTCCTCGCCCCCCACCAAGTCTCAGGTAACCGATTCAGTTAAAGACCCGGTCCCAGTTAAAAGCCCGGTTCCAGTTAAAAGCCCGGTTCCAGTTAACGGGGCCCCCCGGCGCCGCCTGTGTGACGTGTTTTTCGTGTTGTTGCAGCAGCAGCAGATGTATATCGCCCAGGTGCTTCAGGACCCCAACCTGGACGAGCCGGGCGGCGGCAGCGGCGAGGAAGACCGGGGGTCGTCGCAGGATGAGGAGATGCTAAACGGCGGGAACGGCATCAACGAGGCGGATTTTCAGTCGGGGGAGGACAGTCTGATCGCCAACGAGGTCCGCCATTAGCCGGAGGCGGAGCCGGAAGGCGGGGACGGAGCCTGCTTAGGGTCAACCGAATACAGTTCTATAACAAGGCTCGCATTCAGGCTCCGCCCCAACCCAGCTTGAAGACTTGACCCTGACCTTTGACTGCGGTGCCGGGAGGCCCCGCCCACATCCAGGAAGTCACTGTACAGAAGCCAAATCTTTGTTTCCTCTGTCTCAGTGGGGGCGGGGTTTAAAAATTCGTGCCTGGGCTGGATTTCGTTTGGTCGCGTCTTGGCCCTACTGTCGGGTCGCCGGTACTCGACTTGATGGGGGGAGGGGCTTAAACCTGACGTTACCGTCCTCCAAAATCGGAGCGCTTAACAAATCGGCAACCGCCAGCTCTTGTAGTTTTAGACGCCTTGCTTACGCAGACGCTTTTATTTCTGACACCACATTGGACGTTTCTCGACCCGCCCACTTTCGCTGCATGTCGTTAAAAGTGACGTCTGGCTTTTTCGACGGCGCCGACCGTCCTTTGGATGATGTCATCCGTTTGCAGGAATGTCGGGAACGTAAACGGTTTCCCCTGAACTACCTTAAACCCAGAACCCGTGACTTAAGGAGCGACGCGTTTGGGACCCAATCAAGACTCTTCCTTCGCGGGCGGGCGCCGTGGGGACGCCACGATGATGCCACGGCGACAGCGCGGAGACGCTCTGATGACATCAGCAGGGGTGGAGTCGCAGAAGAGCCGCAATGGCCGTGAGGGCTGTCTACGCCGGATGCCATCAGGACTCGGAAGGGGAAATGTTTTGTGTGTTTTGAAGTGTCTTCTATCCGTGTGTCGTTTAATGTCCCCCAATCAGCATCGTGATGTCATCACTGACATCATCAGGTTCCTCGGTGACATCGTGAACCAGAATTGCAGGTTCAGGCCTCGTCACCTGTGTCGTGTGTCGCAGGGTGTGATTAATCTAACGGGACTTTGAAGCAGGTGGAAAATGCTGCGCTATGCTAATTTTTATCTTACCGTTAGCATAACAGAAAATATTAGTTTCCTGCTTAGCTTAGCTTCTTTGTCTTAATTTAATATCGGTGTTACATGTTGGATCCTGCTAGCGAAGCAGCTAGTAGAACGTCTCTCCTCCAGTAACCTAGCTAAAGGAAGCGCTAAAAGCTAACTCTGTGCAAAATAGACATAAAAGCTAATATTCAGAGCCATGTATCAAACTTAATTGTCAGCGATGTCTAACTTAGCTGCAATTAGCTTCAGTTGTTGTCTGCTAAGTTAAAAAAATAAGGGAATATTACCTCATGCGTTCTGTTAGCTTAGGCAAAGCTAAGAATTAAGAGGAAAGTATTAGCATCTTGATTAGCCATTTTGTCCAAATTAATATTTCAATGTCACGCGTTCGATCTTATGGGCTAATCAGCTAGTCAACAGGCTACTCATCAGCTAACTGGAAGCACAGCTGCAAGCTAATGCTAATGCAACTAAACCTGATTGGACATAGAAGCTAATATTCAGAGATAAATATCAAACCGAACTGTTAAAAAAAAAAAAAAGTAACTGTACGAAGCTTCTATTATTGTCTAACAATTCAGATTAACGATAGCAAATATAGCGTCTAGGTCCCGTTAGCTTAGAGCTTGCGTTCGATCTAATTTTAAGTTTATTTCGTTGTTAGCTTTTGTCTTTGCTAAACTAACAACTATGCATGAGAATATTAGCTTTTAGGTCCCGTTAGCTTCTATTGTCTGCTAAGTTAACAACCATGTCTGATATCAGGAGCTAATAGCTTGTTAGGTGTTGTTAGTTTTGGGTTAGCTTCCATTGTTGTCTGCTAAGATAACCGCTACGTCTGAGATAAAGAATATTTGCATCCAGGACCAATTAGCTTTGGGATAACTTCTATTTCTGTCTGGTAGGCTAACAACTATGTTTGAGATTGGGAGGTATTAGCTTCCATGATTTGTTGGCTCTGCGTTAGCTTCTATGTTTTGAAAAAACAAAATTGAATGGACTTTTATGTTAGCCCACAAAAAAACGAAATAATTGGCTGTGAACCTTTAACGTAAAGTTAGAATTTGTTTTTTTGTGCATTCCGCACTTATTAATCAGAGCCGCTAGCAAGACTTGCTAACATGTTGGCGGCAATCTCACTAGCACGCCACTGAAATAAAAAAACTAGCATTTGTAACTGGAAAATCTTGCTACTCTAGATATGCTAGAAGTTTTCCCCCACTTCCGTCTGTGTGCTAAGCTATGCTAACATATGAGCTCGTCTGTGTGCTAACCTCGTTTAAAAAAGAAAAAAAAAAGAAAAAAAAGCTTAGAATCCAATGGCGGGAGGTTCAATTTCCCATGATCCCTGTGGTATCTGATGACGTGAGCCAGCCGGGGCTCCTGATTGGACAGATAACGGTCCGCCACCATGTTTACCTCATTTGCCCTGGACTTATTGTTCTCTAAGCCCCGCCCCTTCTCCTACTGTTGCACACTTGTCAATCATTCAGTGGTCAAGGTGACTCGTTTTTCACACTGAATGTGTCACCATGGGATCATGGGAGTTTCGAGCTAACAATAAGCTCCGCCTCCACGCCATCAGCATCCTTCAGGACCAATCTCAGCACTTATGGTCTTAAGTGTCGCCAGAGTTTTTCGTCTTCTGGCGTCTTCCTGTGTGAAAGTCCACATTATGGGATGGTGTAAACGCTCTCGGACCAAACGCAGTCGCGAGGAACAGGAAGTCGTTATATATGGCGCCGCCGGGGAAAAAGGGGGCGAACAGTTTAAAGCGTTAAGATCGTTGCGGGCGTTTGATTCCACTTACATCCGTCTTTGTTAGGTCATGTGACATGTGAGTGGGCGGGACACAGAGCTGGACTGTGAAGGCTGTAGCCGTAATGGCGCCGTGGGTCGGTGGCTACACGCCGGAGAACCTGCTGCGCGTGTCTGTTTCCTCGTTGCCTCGCAGGCGGCCAGCAGCTCAAAGGGGTGGAGGTGCAAAGACGCGGCGATCATGTGACCCGGTCGGCAAATTCCTCGAGGTTCTGGTTTGGGTTTTTCTGACATCAGAATCCAAACCGTTTGGTCTTACGTTCATCACTACAGAACGTTTGAAGTAGCTAATAGTCACAGGCTAAGATTTTAGCTATTGGCCTCTAGCTAAGATTTTAGCTACTAGCAACCCACTAAAATGTTAGCTACTAGCCTAATGCTAGGATGTTAGTCATTACCCACACACTAATATTTTACCTACTGACTGCTGTCTAAGATGTTAGCTACTAGCCTGTGGTTAAGATGTGAGCTACTAGCCACACAATAAAATGTTCGCAACTAGCTAGCAGCTGACTACTATCCACATACTAACATGTTAGCTACTACCGTTGAACTCTACATTAACTGTTAGCCTCTCAATAAATGTAAGCAGTTCGACTCTGGCTAAAAATCTTAGCCACTATTCACGCATTAAGATGTTAGCTACTAGCCTCTGGCTAAGGTTTTAGCTGCTAGTCTCTGGCATGAAATGCTAGTAAGTAGCCACTGGTTAACATGAAGCCACTATCCACAAACTAATAATTCCTAAATCCACACTAAGATGTTAGCTACCAGGGCTGGGAATGATTTCAACAACTAGCCTCCAGTTACGGTGTTAGCTACCGGCCACTTGCTAAGGTGTTAGCTACCGGCCACTTGCTAAGGTGTTAGCTACCGGCAACTTGCTAAGGTGTTAGCTACCGGCCACTTGCTAAGGTGTTAGCTACCGGCCCCTTGCTAAGGTGTTAGCTACCGGCCCCTTGCTAAGGTGTTAGCTACCGGCCCCTTGCTAAGGTGTTAGCTCCTGGCCTCTGGCTAAGATGTTAGATACAAGCCTCTGGCGTTGACTCTGAGAAAGCATATTTACTAAGTTTGTTGAGTGGGGTCAAAGGTCACCTGAAGGTCGGGAGCTGCTGCATCACAGCGCCGATGGAACCGAACAGAACCGTTGTGATATTTTTGTATTTGACACCGAGCGTGTGTTGAAAAGCGTTGGTAGCCGTGGCGACGGTGTTGTTCTCAAGTTTTTAATCCCTTTTGATTTTTTTTTTTCTTAGTTTTTTTAAATTGGTTGTAATAATATGGTCTGAGGCGCGAGCAGAGACGTCGTGGAATGAAAATGTGTAAAATAAAATGTCTGTATAATAAACTGTGTGTAAAATAAACTGTGTGTAAATAGCCATGGAACTGCACTGTCATCCTCTGAGACGACCACTTCTCGGCGTCCGGTCCCGGACGGCGAGCTAACAGGCTACTGGTCACTTCCTGCTTTTAATTTATTGCTGTTTATTGATATTTATTTTTACTTTGGTCTGTGAAACATTCGTATTTATGTTCTTGATCAATAAAACTGACGCTCATCTCTGCACCTTCTGAGTCTGTGTGAAGACTGGAACACTGGAGGATCATGGGAGTTTGTGGTTCTTCAGAACTCACCATGTAGCTCTGAGCTAACTTAAGCGCATATCAGCTGTCCACAGATAGGTTTGAGCTAGCGCTGGCTATTATCAGCTGGTGATGGGTAGCTTTGAGCTAGAGTTAGCTGCAATTAATAATTATCGCTGTGCTAACGTTAGCAACTATCAGTTATCATTGGGCAGCTCTGAGGTAATGTTGGCAACAATCAGAGGTCAATAGCTAGCCGAGCTAGCGTTAGCCAATTCCAGCTATCACAAGGTAGCTCGCTCTGCTAACATTAACTATCAGCTAATGTTTGGTAGCTCTCAACCAACGTTAAATACTAGCCATTATGAGCTATCAATAGGTAGCACTGAGCTAACGTTAGCTGATATCGGTTTTCAACAGCTTAATACGAACATATACATAAATAATAATATGAATCTATAAAACAAGTGAATTATTGTTTCTTCTTCTCTTCCATAAAAGCGACAGGAAACTTTTTTACTGCCTTTAACTGGATAAACATTGTGTAGAATTTTAAGCTTCTTCATCACATCGTCTTCGTTTACACCTTCACTATGAGGTGAGATGATGCGTTCACTGACTGACAGGTGACTCCACCTGCAGATGGATCACTGACTTCCTGTCTGACAGGAAGTAGCGCTCAGACAGTCTTTCCCCTCAGCTCGTCTCACTGCACACCCACAGCGGCACCTCCACCCACCAGTCTGTCAGACTCCTGTGGAATTTGTGGATGACACCACCTTCTATAGGCGGGTGACTCCGCCCACAGACAGGTGACTGTTAGACTGGTGCATCCAGAACAACCCGGAGCTGAACGCGGAGAAGACCCGCCCCCGTCAATCACCCTGTGTGCCTCCACCATCGATGCATGATGCTGCACCTCCATCCTTTCCCTTCTCCATCGCCGTCTGGTTCTCTGCTGCGGCGGGTCATCAGGCCATCTGAGGAGGCTGAGGTCCGTCAGAACCGAAAACCCCACGCCAGAACAGAACTGCTGCTGGACTCAAACAAGGTCACAGAGGCGGCTGGAAGAATTGATTTGTCAGCAGCATCGATTTTTTTTTTCTTTCTCTGTCAGCAGAGTCTCACAGAATGATTTACAAAGAAGTGTTTTTGTTTACAGGCACCAACAACAGCCAGAAAAACAAAAGTTCTCCAGTTCCATTTAGAGTTATTCGGTTTTTATTGAACAATATCGACGCCAAAAAGCACTCAGAGAACCCAAACCTCCGGATGAACTCATACAGACTCAGACTCCTTTAGTGTCGGAGTTACCGCCAGCCTCTAAATCCCCCGACAACTCCGACAAACTCTCTTTAGTATCTCTCAAACACGCACTTCAGCGTCTCTTCTCAGCCCACTGAGCCCACATATACATATAATACACAAAAATGTAAAGATATGTCGGTTAGCCGTGTTAGCGTCACCCTTAACTTTCGATAGCGTTGTGAATGCGTCGCCATGGCGACAACCGACATCGGAATGTTGATGGTGGTTCAGACTTTTCTTCAGAAGGTGTAAAAAACCTTTGGAGTCCGTTCATTTCAAGGCGTTATTTTTATTTTTTTTGGTTTTCGCGACGTTGATTCAAGTTCAGTTTTCTTTGCAGATCGTTTTTCTTAATACGTTGTGTTGTAAGCTTTGAAGGCGTCGGTGTGTCGTCAAATTGACGAAGACATTTTCTTCATTGGTCTGTGTTTTCTTGAGGTTCAACCCCTGGAAACGGCAAAAAAAACAAAACACAATTGTACATAAAATCAAAAATGGCCGACTTCCTGTTGGGTTTACGTCACAACTCCAGGAGAGTTTTTGGTTGATCCTGATATTATGAATGTACTTCCTGTCAAGAAAATAAGCTCAATCTGGTGGTTCTTCTAAAAAATGATAGGGGGCGCACTGGAGCTGTTATGACACGCCCTCTAGTGGTACTAAACAAACATGACATTTTGAGCCAGGACAAGTTTTGTGAGCTTTTGGGGATAATAATAAAAGACAATTATAAAAATAAAGATCCTTACAAAAACAATTGGGTGACCGGACTTTCGGGGCTCGGGACCTAAAGATTGAGTGAAACTGTCCGATTCCAGATTTTTTGTTCAACGCAAATAAATCCGTAGAAGAAGACAAACAACGGAAATTAGCAACCGGCTAACCGGAAGTTAAGCGACCGTCATGTCTACAACCTCTATGGTGGTTCTAGGAGTTTCTGTGGTTTTGACTTTGACTACTGTGGCTACCGTTCATCTCAAACAGACGTGGGACAGACAGGTAAGGGCAACCCTAACGGTCCGGTCCGGTCCAGTCCGGGTCGCACCAGCGCTAACAGTTAGCCGTGGAGGAGACGGTCAGGGTAACGACTAGATAACCGCTAGTTAGCGGTGGAAAGTCGCGGCGTTTCTGGACAACACGGACTCAAAACCTACATAAAGATCTAAATATAGGAAATGCATGAATATAAAATTAATTTACAAACATAAATATAAACGCTAATGAAGCCGCTCGCGCTGCGTAGAGCTAATCCAGCTAATATCCGGTGTGCCTTTCAAAATAAAGGTGTCAATCATAATAATAATGTATCCTTTTATTGATCACATACAGCCATTAATTAATTAATTACAACATAGTGAAATTATTTCTCTGCCTTTCGTCCATCACTGAGGGAGCCGTGGGCGGAACCTTTGAATCGCCAGGGTTTCAGGGTCTTGCTCAAGGACCCTACGGCAGGTAGAACCCTGTGGGACTCGAATCCGTCCATTGGTTTTCACGGAATTGTTCTAAAAGACGGGCAAACAAACGCACAGAGGTGCAAAAAATAAGCTCCTCCCCTGGCAAACGTTATAATATTACCTCATAGACAACCTCTCTCTCTCTCTCTCTCTCTCTCTCTCTATAACACTCTTCACATGCTCCTCCCATCCACACCATCTAGAAAAGTTTGTGTCCTCCTCTGATGCGCCGAGCCTTGCTGCCTTTCCACCTGGTCTCTTGGACAAACGGTATCAGCTGGATCTTTATTTACGCTGTAGTGAAAGAACTGTTTGAGAATAATTATAATTTAAATAATACAAAACATCATTTTAGACATCGAGTGACTCCGTGACCCGGCAAACTTAGAAAACAAAAATGGCGTCAGACTTGTTTCCAAATGATGACACGACGGCGTTGTTTGTGAATGTTTTTGGGTTCCGTCCTCCAGCGGCTCCACCAGGGTGTCATCAGAGATTTGGAGCGTCTGGAGAGGAGGAAGGAGAACCTGAGGCTCCTGGAGGAGCAGCGGGGTCTGACACAGCAGCTGGAGCGGGAGAGACGCCGCCGAGAGACGGGGCTCCGCCCACACGACCACTGAGGCTTCGGCCAATCCCGGCGGACGCGGGTCGGAGATGGACAGCAGCGGCGAGCAGCTGGGCGGTGCCGAGGACGAGGCCACCGGAACGTCGGCCTCCGAGGGTCTGGAGGAGGGGGAGGTGGAGGGGGAGACCCTCCTGATCGTGGAGTCGGAGGATCAGGGCTCGGTGGATCTGTCACATGACCAGAGCGGAGACTCTCTGACAAGCGACGTGGGGGAGGAGCCTGAAGGGGGCTGGGCGTGCGAGGACATGAGCTTCTACTGCGACCGCTGCCACAAGTGGATCCCTGCAGGTGAGCCGTCCAATCAGAGCGCAGCGTGACATCACCAGTGAGCGCTGTATGAGCGAACGCGAACGCGGCGCCAGTGACGAGAGCGCCGCTTTTACGTCACGATTAAAGTGAAAACTCAACATCTCATCCGGTTTCAGCGCCAAAGCCTCGATTCTGACGTCTCACACCGACATCAGTCAGCGTTGTCCTAGCAACCTGTATGGATCAGCGTCACGCTAGTTCCCTAGCAACTGCTACTAGCTGTTGATGACTACTAGCTGACACTGTTAGCTGCTACTAGCTGGTAAATACTACAGGCTGCTTACTGGTACCAGCTGCTAACTGCTGCTAGTTGCTAACTGGTACCAGCTGCTAACTGCTGCTAGCTGCTGACTGTTACTAGCTGCAAACTGCTATTACCTGTTGATGGCTACTAGCTGCCTGTATTTGCTGATACCTGCTACTAGCTGCTAAATACTACAGGCTACTAACTGCTGCTAGCTGCTGACTGTTACTAGCTGCCAACAGCTGTTGATTACTAGTAGCTGCTTACTGCTACTAGCAGATGAAAACTAGCTGCTAAAACCCACATCATCGTGACGTCCCGTTCCGATGCATCCCCTCGTCATCATCTTCACTTTAGACCAACTGATTCGGCACCATTACTATCAACAAGGAGGAGTCTCAAAGGAGTCCCGCCTCCCGGTGAATTTTTTTGCGCTGATGTTAGCGGTCGACGGTCGTGAAGCTACATGCTGATGTTCTTTTGTCGCAGCTCAGCTCCGCGGCGAACAGCCCAGCTACCTGAAAGGAGACAACTTCTTCAAGTTCACCTGCAGCGACTGCTCTGAGGACGGCAAGGAGACTTTTGAAAGGATGAGGCTCACCTGGCAGCAGGTAGGTGGCGCCAACGGACCGCCTCACGGAACCTCGATGACGGTCACTGAAGGTCTTTCCTGGTGTTTCCTGTCAGGTGGTGATGCTGGCAATGTACAATCTGTCTTTGGAGGGAACAGGTCGGCAGGGCTACTTCAGGTGGAAAGAGGACATCTGTGCTTTTATTGGTCGACACTGGAACTTCCTGCTGGGATCAAGGTCACTCGAACGCATCGCTAACTTTGGATGTTTTATTGGCAAACATTAGCTACCATAGCTAGTATTGACCACATGAACTGATATTAGTTAACATTACATATTATAGCTGACATGAGCTATCATTAGCAAGGCTAGTTGAGATTAGCTTGTATTAGTATGGATTGCTATCATTAGGTACAATAGTTGATTAGCCAGCATTTGCTACTTAAACTGATATTGGCTAAAAGTAGCTATGATAGCTGATATTAGCTAGAATTAGCTACATAAGGTAACATAAGTTGTGATAGCTGACATAAGCTAACCTGAGTTATCATAGCTGATATTAGCTGCATAAGCTAATATTACCTATCATTAGCTAGGATAGCTGAAATTAGCTAGTATTAGCTACATAAGGTAGTGTTATTTAACATTAGCTAAATTTACCTATAATACCTGACATTAGCTGCATGAGCTAATATTACCAAACCTTAGCTATGATAGCTGACATTAGCTAGTATTACTTAACATTAGCTATGATAGCTGACATTAGCTAGTATTACTTAACATTAGCTATGATGGCTGACATTAGCTAGTATTACTTAGCATTAGCTATGATAGCTGACATTAGCCGATGTGTCCGATTGGGACCTCGTAGATGTTTTGTAGGTCATTTCCTGTCCAGATGATGATGATGTGTTTCCTGTCACCATGTTTGATTGACAGGAAGAAGACGTCGACCTGGTGGAGCACCGTGGCGGGATGTCTGTCAGTCGGTAGTCCCACCTTCTTCCGCTCGGGGGCGCAAGAGTTTGGCGAGCCCGGTTGGTGGAAACTGGTCCAGAACCGTCCTCCGACTCTGAGACCTGACGTGGACAAATCTATTCCCAAGACTAAAGGTAGTCCAGCGGGATTGAAAGGAGGTTCTGGGGGTCAAAGGGTCACTGACACCTCAACCTAAAATGTTCCTTTTTCCACTGCAGCCTCCAAACCGGTCCTGGACCCAATCATCACGGTGGAGGGCCTGAGGAAGCGTGGTGCCAGAAACCCCGTGGAGAACGCCATGCAGCTGAAGGAGAAACGTTCCCGCACGCAAGAGGCCAAAGACATCCGGCGGGCTCAGAAGGAGGCCGTGGCGGGCTACGCCGATCGCAGCACCTCTTCCACGCCGGTGAAACTGGGCGGCGGCCGCGGGGGCGGCGCCGGACGCCGGCCTGACCTCATTCTGGAGAAAGGCGAGGTCATCGATTTCTCCTCTCTCAGCTCCTCAGACCGGACGCCCCTCACCAGCCCTTCGCCGTCGCCGTCCCCCGACTTCTCCGCCCCGGGGACGCCGGCGTCACATTCAGCGACGCCCAGCTTGTTGTCCGAGGCGGACCTCATCCCGGACGCGATGCCGCCGCAGGCTCTGTTCCACGGTGAGTCAACGTCCGAAGCAAACGCGGAGAAGCTGCCGCGCCTGTTCTGACCTGGCGTCTTCTTCACCCCCAGATGACGAGGAGATGGAGACGGAGGGGATGATCGACCCCGGTATGGAGTACCTCCCCCCGCCCACCGCTAACCTCGTTGCCCGCAAGAAGCTCAGAGGCGCTCCGCCTCACATCAAGCGCGAGGCGGAGAGCGAGGACGACGAAGCCCGCGAGCGTGGGGACGACCTGGAAGAGCCGAGCGAAGGTCCATCTCTCTCCGCTGGGGCGTGCGTCGGCGCCGGAGGACCCGAGCGGAGGAGGATAACTCGTCCGGAGAAAGCGGTCGGAGCTGGCGGGGTCCCTCAGACCCCTCGCTTCGCCATGCTCAGCCTGTACGAGGAGAAGATGCTGCTGCGGCGGCTGGACGCCTGTCCGCTGGCGTTGGCCGTCACGCCTCAGGCCAAACGCCTCCACAGGAAACTGCTGGTCCGCCAGGCCAAGAGGCAGAGAGGGCTTCCTCTTCTGGACGTCGACCGGGCCCTCAGCGCCACGCTCAGCCTAGTGGGGGGAATCTACGGAGCCCAGGAGGCGGGGCCCCAGATCCAAGGTGGAATTATGGGGAAATACTGCACCAATAGCCAGGAGCTGCGGATTCTGGACCGCTTCCAGGTACCGTGAAGATTCATCTAGGTCTCAAACTCTTAGAGCGACTGATCTGATGCTGGTGTCCTTTACAGACCAGCATCTCCAGTAGGAGGGGCCTCCAGCAGCGAACCATGTCCTTCTGGCACCGCTTGATGGGCGCCGAGGGAAGTTTGGACCAGACCATCAAAAGTCCCTACACCGCCCGCATCCTGAAACCGTACATCAGGTAAAGTTACCCAGAGCAAAGGTAAAAGTTATCTTGTGGGTAGAGAGGGTCCCGCAACCTTTGACCAGGTAGAGAGGGTCCCGCAACCTTTGACCAGGTAGAGAGGGTCCCGCAACCTTTGACCAGGTAGAGAGGGTCCCGCAACCTTTGACCAGGTAGAGAGGGTCCCGCAACCTTTGACCAGGTAGAGAGGGTCCCGCAACCTTTGACCAGGTAGAGAGGGTCCCGCAACCTTTGACCAGGTAGAGAGGGTCCCGCAACCTTTGACCAGGTAGAGAGGGTCCCGCAACCTTTGACCAGGTAGAGAGGGTCCCGCAACCTTTGACCAGGTAGAGAGGGTCCCGCAACCTTTGACCAGGTAGAGAGGGTCCCGCGACATTTGACCAGGTAGAGAGGGTCCCGCAACCTTTGACCAGGTAGAGAGGGTCCCGCGACATTTGACCAGGTAGAGAGGGTCCCGCAGCCTTCGGCCAGGTAGAGAGGGTCCCGCAACCTTTGACCATGTAGAGAGGGTCCCGCAACCTTTGACCATGTAGAGAGGGTCCCGCAACCTTTGACCATGTAGAGAGGGTCCCGCAACCTTTGACCAGGTAGAGAGGGTCCCGCAACCTTCGACCAGGTAGAGAGGGTCCCGCAACATTCGACCATGTAGAGAGGGTCCCGCAACATTCGACCATGTAGAGAGGGTCCCGCAACCTTTGACCAGGTAGAGAGGGTCCCGCAACCTTTGACCAGGTAGAGAGGGTCCCGCAACATTCGACCATGTAGAGAGGGTCCCGCAACCTTTGACCAGGTAGAGAGGGTCCCGCAGCCTTCGACCAGGTAGAGAGGGTCCCGCAGCCTTTGACCAGGTAGAGAGGGTCCCGCAGCCTTTGACCAGGTAGAGAGGGTCCCGCAGCCTTCGGTCAGGTAGAGAGGGCTTCGGTACCCCTCCTCATCAGTAGTGGTACCGGTGAGTTCAGTAGTGACGCGGTTCTGTTTGTGTTCCAGGAGGGATTACGAGAGTCGTCCGGTGAAGTTAAGGTTGTTGGAGGAGATCCGAGCCCACCCTCACAGGAACAACCCGGACTGGGTCCCTGAACCCAAAGCCCCCATTGACTACTGCTACGTCCGCCCAAACCACATCCCCTCGGTCAACGCCATGTGTCACGACAGTTTCTGGCCAGGTACCAGGTCCATTTCCTTTTACTCTCTCACCATTGGACCGTTGTCCAGCCCGGTCAGGCCGACCATGTGTCTGATCTCGTCCTCCAGGTGTGGACCTGTCCGAATGTCTGCAGTACCCGGACTTCAGCGTGGTGGTCCTCTATAAGAAAGTGGTGGTGGGCTTTGGTTTCATGGTACCAGATGTGAAGTACAATGAGGCCTACATCTCCTTCCTGCTGGTCCATCCAGAGTGGAGGAGAGCGGGCGTCGGGACCTTCATGATCTACCATCTGATCCAGGTGAGACTGGAGGTCAGGCAAGAACCCTGGACCGGGTCTTCAGAGGGAGGGACTAGTTCGGGGTCATGGCTGAGATTCAAAACATAAGAATTGGCTCTAATGATGATGCTAGTCGCTATGCCAAGCTAACACCCGATCCAGCTAGCTAGCTAATCGATTCAGCTGGTTCAACTAGCTCATCTGTGCCATTAGCCATTACTTACTCTGTTAGCTATCACAACTTGCATTGACTATGATAGCGTTTGCTCGCTAAGATGATAGCGGACGCTAGCTAACATGAGCTGTGATCGCTGATTTTAGCTGATAGCTGATGTAAGCTAATTTAGGTTTGTCAGATGAAGATAGCCAACATCAGCTATGATCTAGCTTACATTAGTAAACATGAGCTATGATAGCGGACGCTACCTAACATGAGCTATGATCTAGCTTACATTAGTAAACATGAGCTATGATAGCGGACGCTAGCTAACATGAGCTATGATCTAGCTTACATTAGTAAACATGAGCTATGATAGCCAACATCAGCTATGATCTAGCTTACATTAGTAAACATGAGCTATGATAGCGGACGCTAGCTAACATGAGCTATGATCTAGCTTACATTAGTAAACATGAGCTATGATAGCGGACGCTAGCTATCATGAGCTATGATCTAGCTTACATTAGTAAACATGAGCTATGATAGCCAACATCAGCTATGATCTAGCTTACATTTGTAAACATGAGCTAGCTATGATAGCGGACGCTAGCTAACATGAGCTATGATCTAGCTTACATTAGTAAACATGAGCTATGATAGCCAACATCAGCTATGATCTAGCTTACATTAGTAAACATGAGCTATGATAGCGGACGCTAGCTAACATAAGCTGTGATGGCTGACATTAGCCAATCTGAGCTGTGATAGCTGATGTAAGCTAATTTTAGCTGATAAATGATTTAAGCTAATTTAGGTTTGTCAGATGAAGTTAGTTACCATGAGCTATGATAGCTGACGTTAGCTAAGATTAGCGTTGATAGCCGACGTTCACTTTATCTATGATAGGTGATGATGTCGATGCCCCGCCCCTTAGCTTCCTGTCATCTCAGGCTCTACTAGAACCAGTGGAAACCTGGGGCTTCTGTTCTGTGGTCATGTGGTCGGCTCCGTCTTAGCGTGCTAACGCCTCACGTTGCTGCGTGGCTGTTTTTCAGACGTGCATGGGCAAAGACGTGACGCTCCACGTGTCGGCCAGTAATCCCGCCATGCTGCTCTACCAGAAGTTCGGCTTCAAGGCGGAGGAGTACATCCTGGACTTCTACGATAAGTATTACCCAGTGGACAGCAGCGAGTGTCGCCACGCCTTCTTCCTGCGGCTCAGACGCTGACGCGGCGACCCGTGAACCCTGACCCCGTGTAAAGGAGCGCCATCTGCTGGAACCCGACTATGAAACTGTGAAACCGGACCGCATCATGAAGCTGGAGCGCCATGTGAACGTTTCAGTTCTGTTTCCATGACTTGAGTAAATCTGTTTCTCCACCACCGTCTGAGTCCTTCAATCAGCCGCTGCTGGAAAGGTCAAAGGTCGGCGGCGTCGTGGACCACCTGTGTTTCTGTGTGCTAAGTGTGGTGGAGTCTGTTGGACCAGGTCCAGGCTTCTGGTTCCAGTTCCTGTTGTTTGGTACCAGGAGTAGAGGGTGGTCCGGTGGTGGTCTGAGGAGGACTCCTCCGGACCAGATTCCAGTACCATCTGGTCCCGAGTCCTTCCTGGGGCTGATGTTAAGAGAGCAGGAGGCCCGGTTTACACCACCCCTTCAATGACTCCACCCCCATCACCTCTGCGATGATAGCAGGTGTAGTAACGGCGTGTGGCTGCTAGCAGCTAAGCTAGCAGCGGAGGTCGCAGTTCTTGAGTCATGATTTTTTTTAACCATCAGGTGGCGCTAGAGAGGTTTGGACCGCAGGACCCTGAAGTCATCACTGGCCCCGAATGTGTTGTCTTAAAGGAGGGGCTCCGATCAGTGGGATTCGCGTTACTTCCTGTTTCCTGTTTCATGGTGAAAAGTGAAAAGTTGCTCTTCTGTAATTGGTCATGACTTTATTGACTTCCTGTCTGGGGAAAAAACATCCCGTTCTTCAGGGAGGGGTCATGTTTAGATTCTGTTGTTGGGGGTCTGGTTCATCATCATTGAAGTGATTTTTCATAATGACTCCGAGGTCGTGACCCCTGAACCTGAATGACGGAATCTCAACGCCGCCGGAGCCTCAAACCGCCGTTTGTTTGTTTTTCTATGAACGAACGACAACAAATAAAAACATATTGAGCCCAGTTTGTAAAAAAAACATATTTATATTTTTTCGCCTCAGAGAACGTCCCGGTCCACTTTCAATTTTCCCAGCTTCCCCAGTAATTCCAGTCCAGTCTGAGCCGCCAGCAGAGACGCCATGCCGCTGCAGTCCGAGTTCACCGCGACGTCGTACGGCGTCTGACCGCTAGCGTTCCTCTGCCTCATGCTGGCCTTACAGCTGAAAAACACGCGATGATGTCATCAGGAGGTGGGAGGAGCCGCAGCTAACATGCGAAACACAAGGTTAACAAATGCTAACAGATGCTAACGTACCTGAGCAGGACTTGAGCACACGGCAGACCACTGGTTCCGAGAACAGCAGCATCATGAAGGGCCGAGTTCTTCCCCCTGAGGAGGACGAATGGTCATCTTCATCATTCACACAGCGATTGATCTCTAAGCTCTGCCTTTTAGAGGCGTGTCTCAAAACCATCGCCATAAAAAAACTGTTGGATAATCTCAACTTTAGCAACATAGACAAACTAATATGAGCTAACGACAATTAGTAGTATCAGATGTTTAAGCTCGTATTAACAAATATCAGCAACTAAGTCAAGTTGATATTAGCCGCCATAGCTCAGGTTAGCTAAATTTGACCAGGCTAGTAGCTTGCATTATCTATTTTTAGATGCCATCACTAAAGTTGGCTAATATTAGCTGGAAACATTAGCCGGCAATATTTGCTGCCACAACAGAAGTTAGCTAATTTCAGCTATAATTGGTAATATTAAGCTAATTTTGGCTAATATAAGCTATCATAGCTAAGGTTAAGGGGCGGCTTTAGCTCAGGGAGGAGAGCAGTTTACCGTCAACTGGGAGACGGGATTCGAGCCCAGCCTTGATGGGCTAGCTTTAGCAGCGCTAGCTTTGGCAGCGCTAGCTGATATTAACTGAAATGAGATAACTTTGAAAATCTATTTAAATTAGATACATACTAAAAATCGTCGCTAAATTTAAATGTTAGCTATACTTGACAATGTCAGCTAACTTCAGACGTCTGACAGATGTCTGACATCTGTCAGACATCTGTCAGACGTCTGTCTGTCTCCGATCTTGCGAGCGTCCTCTTACACTCCAGACTGCTGGTCGACATCGGCTCCTCGCTGCACCAACATGGGAAGGACGTCATGGTGACCGTTAGCCACGGCGATGGCCAGAGCATGTCGGCCATCACTGCTGCAGCAGGAAGGGTCCGCCCCCTGGCCAGAAAACAAACGGACCAATCAGAGTGAAGTACTCTGGGAGGATGCTGCTGATTGGCTGAAGAGACTCATGCCTGATCCAGGAGCTGCTGGATGATCCTGATCTGACCTCGTCCTGGACCCAGCTCCTCCAGAAGCTGGAGGTCCTTCATCTGGAACCAGAAGGACCA
>JBBDHG010000184.1:325000-397500 GCA_037951165.1 Lophius americanus
TAGTCGTACTAGTTATTAGTTACTAGTCAGACTAGTTATTAGTTACTAGTCTGACTAGTATCTAGTTACTAGTCAGACTAGTCTGAAGGGCCTTTAGTTACTAGTCGTACTAGTTATTAGTTACTAGTCAGACTAGTTATTAGTTACTAGTCAGACTAGTTATTATTTACTAGTCTGACTAGTAAATAATAACTAGTCCGACTAGTAACTAGTTACTTGTCGTACTAATTATTAGTTACTAGTCGTACTAGTTATTAGTTACTAGTCTGACTAGTAATACTAGTTATTAGTTACTAGTCTGACTAGTAATACTAGTTATTAGTTACTAGTCTGACTAGTAAATAATTACTAGTCTGACTAGTAACTAGTTACTTGTCGTACTAATTATTAGTTACTAGTCAGACTAGTTATTAGTTACTAGTCTGACTAGTAATACTAGTTATTAGTTACTAGTAGTGGCTGAAGGGTCAGTAGTTACTAGTCGTACTAGTTATTAGTTAATAGTCAGACTAGTTATTAGTTACTAGTCAAACTAGTTATTAGTTACTAGTCATTAGTTTATAGTCGTACTAGTTATTAGTTACTAGTCTGACTAGTATCTAGTTACTAGTCAGTCTAGTCTGAAGGGCCTTTAGTTACTAGTCGTACTAGTTATTAGTTACTAGTCAGACATGGCTGAATGGTCAGTAGTTACTAGAAGGGCTACTAGTTGATTGGACTAGTTCTCCTCTGGTCCCGGTGGGCGGCGGTACCTGACTGCAGTAACACAGGTGTCTTGGTGTCGATGTGGTTCTTGGGTCTGAGCGTCTTCAGGTGCATGATGGGAATGATGAGGGGAGGTGACACCGCCCCTGCCGCCATGATGCCACCTGTCAACCAATCAGAGGGTTGAATCACTTCAAGTGAAGGTACGCCATCGCAGGTAGAAGTCCCGCCCCTGGCCACGCCCCCTCCCCCTCCTCTTTCCTGTGCTGGTGTGTGGGTTTATTGTTGTTACAGTGAGATTCACTCACACACCTGTCAGCCATAACATTATAAACACTTCACCTCACCTTAAAGGTCACTTTGAGGTCACTGTTTGTTCTGAGACCTTTTCCATCAGAACCAGCATGAACTTTTCACTAGGCTCTCACCACCGGAGAACAGGACCTGCAGTTCTGGAGAAGTTCTGACCCAGTAATCTCAGATAGATTAATTAGACTAATTAGCTCGCTAGTTAGCAAGATCGCTCATATGTTATCGCCTTTATAAAAATGTTAAGGTTCATTAATGCAGATAGGCTCCGCCCCCAAGACCCTGATAGCAATAAGTAACTGATGATGAATAAAAGACATTATTCATAAATATTTAGACAGGCTATTGGTTTGAATCATAGATATTCTCTCTATATTATTAAAACATTAAATACACATATGAACAATTAATTACTAAAATAGAAACGGCCTAGTCGTAGCCCAAGAGCCACTAATGTTTTTAGCATAACAAATTCATTCCGATCCAAACTCAATGTCAGTTTTGTGTTCCACTCATTCATCACAGGAGAAACGAGAATCGTACAAATAAGAAATCTGTCATGATAAATGTGTTTTTTTTTTCAAATGTAAAGTTAAGACTCAACAAACAACCTGCTGTATTTTTTTTCCTGACTGAAAAGCATTAACTACACATAAACCACGTCCTATTATGAAACTTTATGAAATAAATTGTCTTACTCTTAAGATTGGAGTCTCGTCGATCTGCTGCGAGAGTCCGGCTGCTGTTTACGGAAACGTCACCATAGCAACGAGGTCCACCTAGTGCGCATGCGCATGCGTCGAATCCCTCAGCAGAGTTTTTGTTGTATGCGTGCTTTTCCCCAGCAGATTTCTCGACACCAAAGATCGGACTTAAAGTAGTTTTTACAAAAAACCCACCGATAATACGATGACGCAATCAGTTTTTAATCAACAGCAAAATCATCGATAACATCGAGCTTTGTGACGTCACAGCTCAGATGGCCTCTTGAGTCTTCGCTGTAATTTATATTTACAACAAAATAACTACAATAAACCAAGGTGTATGTATTATTTTCCACTTATATCAATAAAAACATTTAAATTCAAACTACTCATAAATATTAGTGTGCTAAAAGTCGAGACAGAACCGCCTCTGGTTGTTTACGCTGTGATTTTAATCAGGCGGTTTTCAGGCCCGACCTTAAACACAGTGGACCTTTCAGGACCCGAAACTAGCATGGCTGACTTTAGCAAACTAGCTAACTAGTAGACTAGTAGAGCGCCGCTGACGACCAACTACCCACCTAAACTGTTAACTTTAACCGAGTGAAGATGGCGGAGGTGAAAGTGAAGAAGGAGTCGAATGTTCTTGATGCTGCCGAAATCGAGAGCAGGTTAGTCGGCTAACGTTAGCGAGCGCCGCAGTTTAACTCGAGCAGCCGAACCATAGATAATAGAAAGGGGGTTTATTTAAAAAACAGACTTTAAAAATATCTGAAATAAATATATTTTCTGGAAATAAGTGAACTTGTGAATTCGGCTTTGACAAAAGTTATTTTTTATTACTTGTTGTTTTCAGAATGAGAGAATTTGAGATCTATAGTCTCCTTTCAGTCTTAGTCGATTACAAGTGACAGGTCACCTAAAGGTTTATACTTCTATTAAGAATTAGATTCTGTGTTTTTATTTGTTGCCGAATTGAAGTACTAATAAGTAAAGTTTTGAATAGGTCCCTATTCGTGTGTAATGTCTTGAGTAAATATATCAAACAGATGAGATAAAGTTGAAGTGGCATTATTTTAAATGGATTTTGGTAAAAAATAGTTTGTTTAATTCCCTGATGGATCTTGGATAGAAGATGTTTTGTTTTTACGTCTGGAAGTATAATTTATTATTTCAGCACGAAGATACTGAGATGTCGTCTCTGTGTTGGCCTCCGATGAGTTAATAATGGCTGATCAGAAACATAATTCAACCTGAACACAAAAAAAACTCACTTTAAAAATGATTATTATTTTACGTCTTTACTGATCAATTGTTTTTACCAGGAAAGTCTCATTTAGATTAAAAAAAAGTTACTAAATAAACAAATACATGTTGTCAGTTATTACACATTAATAATAAACGTAACAAGAAAAAACATTATGAAGTTTTTCAGATGGTGGAATTGAAGAAACTGGACCGTTTCTCTGTGTGAACCTGAACTAAAATCATCCAAAATCACAAACCAAAGGAAATATTAACACCACCCAACCTAACTGTGTGTGTGTGTGTGTGTGTTTGTGTGTGTTTTTTGCAGGATCAAAGATCTTTGTCAGCAATTTCCTCACGGCATCACAGACCAGGTGATCCAGAACGACATGCCTCTCCTAGAGCCTCAGCACCGAGCGATGGCCATCAACAAGCTGCTGTCGTTGGTGAGTCCCGTGTGACGTCACCGCCGCTCTCCTGATTGGCCCAATTAGAGCGTTGGATTTATTGACGTTATCGTCTGTTCCAGGGTCATCTGGACCTGCTGAGGAACAGTTCTGGGCTCCTGTACAGGATGAAGGACTTGCAGAACGCCAGGTAACCGTTGGCACACTGGCTTACGTTAACCAACCAGCGGGTTGGTGTAAGCTAACCCATCATGCTAACGATAGCTCCCTTCAGAACGTTAACGTAAGCTCCACCACCAGGCTAGCATTAGCTCCTTCAACAGGTCGATGTTAGCTTCTCTCGCAGGCTGACTTGCTAGTACAGGTTTGATTGACAGATGATGAACCTCTCTCTGATTGGACAGGGTGTTTGATTGACAGATGATGTTTTCGCTGTGTGTTGTGTCTCAGTAAAATGAAAGGATCTGACAACCAGGAGAAACTTGTCTATCAGATCATCGAGGACGCCGGAAATAAAGGTAACATCCTCCAGCACCTCGAGCTAATAGCTCAAGTCAGTTGCTAAGCTAACTGCGTTTGGCGCTGCAGGGATCTGGAGCAGAGACATACGATTCAAGAGCAACCTCCCGCTAACGGAGATCAACAAGATCCTGAAGAACCTGGAGAGCAAGAAGCTCATCAAAGCCGTCAAGTCTGTGGCGGTGAGTCGGCTCCGCGGTGATTCAATCACACTGTGAGGCTCCGCCCCCTGACCACGCCTCTGTCTTTTGTCCGCAGGCGTCCAAGAAAAAGGTGTACATGTTGTACAACCTGCAGCCGGACCGCTCTGTGACGGGCGGGGCCTGGTACAGCGACCAGGATTTCGAGTCCGAATTTGTGGAAGTCTTGAACCAGCAGTGCTTCAAATTCCTGCAGAGTAAAGTAGGAAAACCGTCTTCAGTAACACGCCACGAACCCTCCAGTAGACTTTATGTAACGCCACAAACCGTCCACTAGACTTTATGTAACGCCACAAACCGTCCACTAGACTTTATGTAACGCCACGAACCGTCCAGTAGACTTTATGTAACGCCTCTAACCGTCCAGTAGACTTAATGTAACGCCTCTAACCGTCCAGTAGACTTTATGTAACGCCACAAACCGTCCACTAGACTTTATGTAACGCCACAAACCGTCCACTAGACTTTATGTAACGCCACGAACCGTCCAGTAGACTTTATGTAACGCCTCTAACCGTCCAGTAGACTTAATGTAACGCCTCTAACCGTCCAGTAGACTTTATGTAACGCCAAGAACCGTCCAGTAGACTTAATGTAACGCCTCTAACCGTCCAGTAGACTTTATGTAACGCCACAAATCGTCCAGTAGACTTTATGTAACGCCACCAACCGTCCAGTAGACTTAATGTAACGCCTCTAACCGTCCAGTAGACTTTATGTAACGCAACGAACCGTCCAGTTGACTTAATGTAACGCCTCTAACCGTCCAGTAGACTTTATGTAACGCCACGAACCGTCCAGTAGACTTTATGTAACGCCACAAACCGTCCAGTAGACTTAATGTAACGCCACGAACCGTCCAGTAGACTTTATGTAACGCCACGAACCGTCCAGTAGACTTTGTGTGACGCCACGAACCGTCCAGTAGACTTTGTGTAACGCCACGAACCGTCCAGTAGACTTTATGTAACGCCACGAACCGTCCAGTAGACTTTATGTAACGCCTCTAACTGTCCAGTAGACTTTATGTAACGCCTCTAACCGGCCAGTAGATTTTATGTAACGCCACAAACCGTCCAGTAGACTTTATGTAACTTTGGGTTTTCAGGCCGACGCGGCGCGGGACAGCAAACAGAGTCCGATGGTCCAGAGGAACAGCTCCTTCGGCACCTCGCACGAAGTCTGGAAATACATCTGTGAGCTAGGAATCAGCAAGGTGACAGTCTCGCCCACATGTATGACGTCAAACCCATGTGACCTCTGACCCTCGCCTCCCAGACTGACTGAGGGGGTGTGTCCTCAGGTGGACTTGTCCATGGACGACATCGAGACCATCCTCAACACGCTCATCTACGACGGGAAGGTGGAGATGACCGTCATCGCCGCCAAGGAGGGCACGGTGGGCAGCGTGGACGGCCAGATGAAGCTCTACCGCAGCGTCGACTCCGTCATTCAGCCCACCGGCCTGGTCAGGACGCCGTGCGGACTCTGCCCGGTAACGCAGCGCACCAGCGGGCGCCGTGTGAAGGTGTTGGGCCGGAGTCGTGACGCCAATGTTGTTCTTCTCCACAGGTGTTTGACGACTGTCAGGAAGGAGGCGAGATCTCGCCCTCAAACTGCATCTACATGACTGAGTGGTTGGACTTCTGACCGCCACCGCCGCCGCCGCCGCCTGATCACAACCACGATGTTTATTTTGTATTTATCGCAAAGTTGAATTAAAATGTAAATATGGAATGACGTCTGCTTTTTTTTTTTTAGATGTTTGTAGAAGTAACTATTACAAATAAATCATATTACTTGTTTCAAGAACACAGCTAACAGCTTAGCCAGCGCCTAGCGGCTAACAGCTTAGCCAATGGGTAGTAGCTAATATCTCAGCAAGAGGCTAGCAGCTAAGACAGTAACCAGTGGCTAGTTCCTAACATGTTGGTAGCCGCTAGTAGATGGGATCTTAGCCAAGGTTTAGAAGCTAACATCTTTGCTAGCGTTTAGTAGCCAACGGCTTAAACAGCGGCTTGTAGCTAACATCTTTGCCAGTGGAATGTTTTGATCTAAAAACTGCTGGACTCTGATGGTCTCAGGTCTGAAGACCTGCTGGACTCTGATGGTCTCAGGTCTGAAGACCTGCTGGACTCTGATGGTCTCAGGTCTGAGGACTTGCTGGACTCTGATGGTCTCAGGTCTGAAGACCTGCTGGACTCTGATGGTCTCAGGTCTGAGGACTTGCTGGACTCTGATGGTCTCAGGTCTGAGGACCTGCTGGACTCTGATGGTCTCAGGTCTGAGGACCTGCTGGACTCTGATGGTCTCAGGTCTGAGGACTTGCTGGACTCTGATGGTCTCAGGTCTGAGGACCTGCTGGACTCTGATGGTCTCAGGTCTGAGGACCTGCTGGACTCTGATGGTCACGGGTCTGAAGACCTGCTGGACGTCCATTTTGAAGATGTTTACCTTTAATGCTGGAGAAGAATCGATGGAACGTTCTCCGCTACCTTCCTCCAATCAGCTGCTTCCATCAGACGCCGTTAACCAGCGCCGTCGGCCTCTAATGGCCTCGCCGCTGACCGTCAGCACGGATCACGTTACACATCGTGTTGTCATGATGGGCCAATCGGAGAGCGGCCCTCGCCAGGACCATCAGAAAGGGTCAATACGGTCGATACTACATTACCCATGAGCCTCAGCAGCTGCATCAGATTACAGCAGCATTACAGACACATCCATCATCTGACAGCAGGCCACACCCACTGTTGACTCATTTCCTGTAAGCGCCATCCCAAACCGCCCTGACCTCTCTGTGACCTCCACCCGACTGGCGAGTCAGTTTGAATCGGGTTGAGCAATTGCAGGTGAGTTGGGTGGAGTCATAGCTAGTCAGAACGAGTCCGTTTGAGTTGGGTGGAGTCAGGTGGAGGCAGATCTGGCAGAATGAGGTCGCGTTTTGAAGATTCCGATCACGATAAAGTGAGCGGAGTTAGCCAGAGATGCCCGGCTGAACCCGAAAGGTGGAGGCAAGTCAGGATGGGTCGTTTTGAGGTGGGTGGGGCTAGTCAGGTGGAGTTAGAACAAATCAGGGGGGGCGTGCAAATCGGGCCGAGTCTTGCCTAGCCGGGGCGGAGGGGAGTGGAGCAGTCAGATCTGAATAAAGTGGGCGGAGTTACAGCAAAGTCTGACGCCATGCTAAAGTCCTCCAGTTGGACCTTTTCCCTGTTTGCAGTCTCCATGCTAAGCTAACTAAACCCACCTTTTGGAAGTCCCCATGCTATGCTGAGCTAACTAAAATCGAGAGCTTTCAGTCTCTATGCTAAGTTAAGTCAACTTAAATCGACTGTTTGCGGTCGATGTTAGGTTAGGCTAACTAAACCCAAATGTTAGCAGTGTCTATGCTACGCTAATCTAACTAAGTTGAGAGTTTGCAGTCTCTATAAAGTCTATAAAAGTATAAAGTGTTGGTGTTTGAGTCAATGCTAAGTTAAATCAACTAAACCCACCTTTGTACAGTTTTTATGCTAAGCTAACAACGTGCTTTGGAGGTGCTCTAGTTTTTCAGAGTTCTATAATACTCAGAGTTCAGAGCGGTCCGTGAACGCAGCATCAACTGATGGAGAACGGAGAGGGGAGGGGTGATGAGAGGGAGAGGGAGGAGGAGGAGGAGGAGGGGCAGTGCGGATTCTTTCCCGTCATACCCTGCAGCAGCTCCCGATCGTCGCTCTGGTTCTCCGATCATCTGGACTGAAACTTGGACCCTCTCGGATCTCCTGATCAGGTGAGCGGGTTCTACCGGGTTCTACTGGGTTTTACTGTGGTTCTGGCCAGAGGGGTTGCGTCTCTCCGCAAACTTCGCCTGGATCAGGCGCTTCCCCCTGGCCAGATCCTCCCGGAGGAGGCCCGAACCTCCGTCCGGGTCCGGTCCGCCCCGCGAGGCCGGCTCTCGGTTCTCCTCGGCCCGTGTTTCGGCGCCCGTCCCCCCGCTGCAGACACCGGCGGGGAGGATGGAGCGGATAACGGTTCTCCGGGTGAAAACAGGCGTGGCCGCGGGAGGAGGCTGCGAGGATTCCGGGGACAATAAACACGGACCTCCGCCTCCCTCCAGCGGAGCCCCGAGCGGGACGTGACCGCCCCGCATCTGCTGTCCCCGGCGACCGGAGGCTCCGTAGGCCCGGAGAAGGTGGATGTGGCCTGGTGTTTCTGCTCCGCCGCAATCCCGGCAGATCGAGGGAAATGTGTGATTTATGTGTTGGATGTTTGTAAACAGGTACATCCGGTCCGCCCCAAGAACATCGAACCTTTCAGGTCTCTGCAGGACCGGCTGCACCCTGGTGGGGGTCCAGGGTTGGACCCCGACCTGACCCCCCCCCCCCCCCCCCCCCTCCCACCTCCTAACTGCGAACTCATCCGAAGCAGAAGGTTTATTATTTATTTCAGAGCGGGTTAATCTCATAATACCGCTCTGGTTCTCCTCGAGTCACACGACATGTTTTTATGCCCCATGGATTTTATTTACTTAAGCTAAAAGGAAAAACATTATAAGATTATTATTTTTCCTTTAGTGATGAAAACACATTTGTTCTCTGGACGGTTCTACAGATGTTCTGACGTCAGAGTTAAAGGAACAGTGTAAAATGTAATGAGAAGCTAACGTTCTGCTAAACAAACAAAATGATGAAAAAAAAAAACCTTTAGAGAGAACGTTCTCCGCGTGTTCTGTGGCGGAACCTTAGGAGAACCCGTGAAGACGTCGTTGATGGGGCTTCACGTTCCCAGGGATCCCCCGAGAACGTTCATGTAAACAACCGATGTGAGCAGAACGTTACAGGAACCTCGGAGAACCAGCTCAGGAACTTGTTCTCTTTAGAACCTTCTGGTTTCGGGTTCTCTCCAGAAGATCAACTGGAATGTCCGCTTAGAACTCAACGTAGTAAATGTAGAACTTTATTTTGGATCTCAGGCCAAACAAACAAAAAGGTTTCCGGTTGTTTTGGTTTGATGAAAGTTCTGTTAGAACTTTTGAAAACAACCCGTAGCTCTGTTAGCGTACAGAGAACGTTCTACACCGCAGCACAGGTGGAGAACCCATCACAGTCGATGGAACCGTGTCAGGATGGAACTCCCTGTCTGCAGAGATCCTTTGAGAACGTTCGAGGGAACAATCCATACGAGCAGAACATAAGAACCTCGGAGAACCATCATTTTGAACATGTCCCCATGTTCTCTTTAGAACGTTTACGTGTTCCTGAGCGATGAAGATCATCCTCAGAAGGTTCCTCCGGCTCTGAAGGAGACAGCTCTGTGTTCCGTTACTGAACCGCTCTGGAAGAACCTCTGGGCTGGAAACCATTTAATACTGATCTGTTCCTTTAAGTGATGACATCATCAATCAATCGATCGATTCTGACTTCTGATTGCTTCATCGGTGTGATGAGCGGCGGCGTCAGCTGACCAGGAAGCGTGTGTCACGTGGTTGTCGTTTTTGGTTCAAAGTCAGATCATGTGATCCGCGTGTCACGGCGTGGGTTAGCCTTAGTTGCTAGCAGGATATGCTAACTGCTTACTCAGTTCACTGTTAAAAGAGATTGGCTCAATTAGATAGGTATAACAATTTTAAGCTAACAGCTACATCACTGGATTCAAAACTTCCTGTTTGCATAGTTCACTGTGAGACCCTTATATTAGCATAAACATAACAAGCTAGCATAAAAACCAGGAGAAAAAAAATGCCTGGCTTAGCAAAGAGACTGGATATGGAAGGAAATTACTTCCTTAGCATAGCATAAAGATTTCAGACAAAACAGAAGTAGTTGGCCTACATTAACAGGGGGGACTGTTATCTTAGCATTAACACAAAAACCTCTAGATAGGGATAAAGACTGGAAACGCCAGGAATGGCTAGATTATCTTAGCATAACGACAAAAATCTGGGAGTAAAGTTAGGTTAGCCTAAAGTCTTCAGACAAGAAGTCTGATTATGTGAAGTGGGATCTGATGCAGTCGTCACATGTTAGCATGTGTTAGCATTAGTGCGTTTCAGCCTGTGCGGCCCGGCGGCCGTCCGACAGCTGCTGCAAACAGGTGACGCACACCTGTCCTGTGGTGTCATGGGAGTTTGTGTCCTCAGCTGCGACTGTCCGGCCGAAGAATGTCTGAGGGGAGGTCAGAGTAGTTTGGGTCAATACCCCCCCCCCTCCCCCCCGACTGAACACATGGGACCAACCCTTCCTGGCCCACGGGGGCAGCGCCCCGTGATGGAATCCTGACAGCTAGCGTGAGGGGGAGGGGGGGGCGGGCATCATGTTTGGGGAATGTGAACCCAAACACACAGAACCCCAGAGGGAGAGGGTGTCGGCGCAAACGCTAACTGTTACCCATCGGTTCTGAAGTTTTCAAATGTTAGCTTTTAATATTAAATATTAATATGTGCTAACTTTAGACAACATGACTAACATTATCTAGCATTAGCTATGATGGCTAACATTAGACCGCATGACTTACATTATCTAGCATTAGCTATGATTGCTAACTTTAGACAACATGACTAACATTATCTAGCATTAGCTATGATGGCTAACATTAGACCGCATGACTTACATTATCTAGCATTAACTATGATGGCTAACATTAGACAACATAGCTAACATCATCTAGCATCAGCTATATTGGCTAGTATTAGCTAATCGCAGCTATTATGGCTTACTTAGCCATCATTGCCAATGTTTGGTAAAGTCAGCCATAATAGCTGCGGTTAGCTAATGTTAGCCGATGTAGCTGAGGCCAGATAATGTTTGTGTCATGTTTCCTAATGTTAGCCATAATTGCTAATGTTTGGTGAACATTGAACAGATACAACTGACAAAAATAAAGGACAGATTAAAATAAAAAGTTTAAAATCAATTAGGATGAAAAGAAATAAAATAAACATCAAAGTAAACCTGAGTTAAAAGCCAGAGAGAAACAAGGTGCGTTTTCTAAATGTCAAGGTTCTGCACCGTTATGATCTGAATGGGTCGATTGTTCCAGAGGTTTGGGCCTGGTACTGGAAAAGCCCGGTCACCTCTGGTTCTTAGTTTTGACCGTGGAGAGTCCAGGAGCATCTGGTCAGTAGAACCGCGGCGCCCTGACTGGAGAACGCAGATGCGAGAGCTCGGTTGGATCGGACGGTTCTGACCCATTTGTCACAGAGCTCAGCCGTCTACATACTTGTGTCCAGAACGTCGGGCGAGGAGACGTGTTTGTTTTTGCCGTCTGATCGGCCGTGATCGTCATGAGGAGAAGTCCGACGGTTTGAATCCCGCTGACCTCGCCTCCTCCTGTGCTGGGTGATCAATTTACATTATCTAGCAGAGGATTCTGGGAAATCCGGTCCATTAGGAGGCGACGCTCCCTCAGGACGTCTGAGTGCGATAATGGCTGACATGATGTAGCTGTTTACCTCCTCCATTAACGCTGGTCAGCTGACCGCCGGCCAATGGGAGCTCAGCGATGATGATATCACTCAGAGAGCCTACAACACTACATTACCCATGAGCCTCAGTGTGAGCGTGTTGACTTGAAGATGGAGGACACTTGGCGTGGGTGGAGCGGGCTTCCTGTCGTTAATGGAGCTGACCGTCTCGCCGGTAGAGGAAGTGATCAGCCTGCAGAAAAACAAGATGGCTGCGCGTGCGTGCACGCGCAGCCATCAGGACCATCACAGCTGGTCCTGATGGCGTGATGATGTCACCATCCATCATTCTTTTCATCGTGTGGGGGCGGAGCCTCTGTGTTTATCATATGATTAACGTTATCAGCCTCCGCCGACATGCTTTCATACGAAACAGGAATAAACGTCTTTTCTTTATTTTGTCTGTCCTCATAGACAGGAAGTGATGTCATAGTTGTTTTCACTGAGATTTATTGGTGTTAAGTTGTTTACCTCATTCATGTATTTATTTATCTATCTCATTTGTTTGTCAGCTTTCTTATTTGTTGTGTAACTGTTGTTTATTTTGCATGTGTTCAGTTGTTTGTTGTTTATTGTTGTTTATTTTGTGCGTCTTCAGTTGTTTGTTGTTTATTGTTGTTTATTTTAACGTCTAGTTTTTATCGAAAGGACGTTTCTGTGACATCACCTCCGCGGTGCGGTTCTCCTGACGGCTGTCGTTCCCGTTGAGGTTTTTTTTGACGCCCTGTCATTGACTTCCTGTCTCCTGGCAGGACTTGGTGAGACGCGGATTCGTCTCCGCTGAGGTCAGAGGTCATGATGACGACGGTGGCGGCCGATTTCGACCACATGGAGCTGCAGCAGCAGTACAGCAGCAACGACACGGTCAACAACCGCTGGGACGACGACTGGGACAACGAGAACAGCTCCGCCCGCCTCTTCGAGCGCTCCCGCATCAAGGCGCTCGCAGGTACGAGCCCCGCCCCCTCAAACACCTCCTCTGCGGCGATTTGGTTTGTTTGACGGGATTTGGAATAAATAATCTTATTGTAAACATTAAGAATCGGGAATCTTTGATGTCACGCTTGTTGGATTTTATCGTCTAAAACCTCAACGTGATAAATAGATAAATAAGTTCGAACAGGAAATAATCAAACCCTACCCATAATGCACTGCTCTGTTGGACCTCATCAGTCATAATCAGAACTGAAAGTTTGAGACGATCCCTTTATTTAGGGTTATTTTATTGTGAAGGGATACTCAGAAGTATTTTATTGTGAAGGGATACATGGTACTAATTTATTTGAAGGGATTACCTCATAGTTATTTTATTCTGAAGGGATACTCAGAAGTATTTTATTGTGACAGGGTAACCTCAGGAGTATTTGACTATGAAAGGATACCATTTAGGTATTTTATTGTGAAGGAATTACTTAAGAGATATTTAGTTTTGAAGTCTAAAATCAGCAGCATTTTATTCTGAAGGAATTAATTGGAGGTATTTTATCGTGAAAGGATTACCTCATAGTTATTTTATTGTAAAGTAATATTTAGAAGTATTTTATTGTGAAGGGATTACCTCATAGTTATTTTATTGTGAAGGGATACTCAGAAGTATTCCTTTGAGAATGAATACTTGTAAGTATTTTATTGTGACAGGATAACCTCAGAATCATTTTCTTATTTCGGTATACCACAAAGGTATTTTATTGTGAAGGGATTACCTCAGAGATATTTATTTTTGAAGGGTTTGCATCAGCAGCATTTTATTGTGAAGGAATACATAGAACTATTTTAGTGAAAAGAGAAAACATCAGAGGTATTTTATTGTGAAAGGATTACCTCAGATGTGCCGATGTTTTAGTGAATAGCTGGTGATGCTAGGCTAGCTGTGTTTGCTATAAACAATTAACACACAGCATGCATTTTCCTCATCTACAGCATAGGAAGTTCACATGCTAAATTAGCAACATCATGCTAACTTCACCATTTTCAGCATATTAGAGAAAATCTTATATTTATTGAATAAAGTTTGTTTAAAGAGCTAACGTTAGCATTCAACCATTTCTCAGCTGACTACCGGAGGAAAGGCGTGAAGTAAGATGATAACGTTAGCTTTGAAGTTGCTGATAACTTATATTGCAGCTAACATTGCATTGTCAATTGTTCCCAACATTAGGGTAATAGTGTTAGCAAATAAGGATGCTCTTAGCCAGGATTGCTAAAGTTAGCTAGCCACTGGCTATTTTCCTAGGACTTAACGCACAGATGCTAAAGCTATGCAATCATAACAGAAAAAGGGAAGGGCAATGGCCAAAACAAATGTTAGCATTCAACCACCACTTAGCCGACTTTACACGTCAGTAAATGAAAATGATAAATTATTTCTGAAATGCTATACTGCTATCGTGTTACCTCAGAGGAATTTTATTGTGAAGGACTTACCTCAGATGTATCTTATGTTGAAGGGATTACCTCAGATGTATTTTATTGTGAAGGACTTACCGCTGAGGTATTTTATGTGAAGGACTTACCCCTGAGGTATTTTATTGTGAAGGACTTACCTCAGATGTATCTTATGTTGAAGGGATTACCTCAGATGTATTTTATTGTGAAGGATTTATGTCAGAGGTATTTTATTGTGAAGGACACATGTCAGAGGTATTTTATTGTGTAGGATTTACCCCATAGGTATTTTATTGTGAAGGTATTGCCTCTGAGGTATTTTATTGTGAAGGACTTACCCCTGAGGTATTTTATTGTGAAGGACTTACCGCTGAGGTATTTTATTGTGAAGGACTTACCTCTGAGGTATCTTATTGTGAAGGACTTACCGCTGAGGTATTTTATTGTGAAGGACTTACCTCAGAGGTATTTTATTGTGAAGGACTTACCTCTGAGGTATTTAATTGTGAAGGACTTACTTCTGAGGTATTTTATTGTGAAGGACTTACCTCTGAGGTATTTTATTGTGAAGGACTTACCTCTGAGGTATTTTATTGTGAAGGACTTACCTCTGAGGTATTTTATTGTGAAGGACTTACCTCTGAGGTATTTAATTGTGAAGGACTTACTTCTGAGGTATTTTATTGTGAAGGACTTACCTCTGAGGTATTTTATTGTGAAGGACTTACCGCTGAGGTATTTTATTGTGATTGGCAGCAAATAAAGAAAATCCAGCCTGAATGAAGTGGAGCAGGATGAAGCTCTTTGATTGGCTGACCTTCGGTGAGGTCATCATCAGAGCAGGATGTTTGTCTCTTACTTCCTGTCCTTCAGTCAGGAATGTTAGGGAACAATAGAAGGAAGCCTCCCGCCCTCTGATGACATCATCAACAATCTGTACCACCAATGGCTGATGAAGAAGACCCTCCACTTTAAAAATAAATAAATCAAATATATATATATATAAATATAAACATATTCTATTATTTCTTTTTACCAAAAACTAATTGAAAACTAATTTTAAAAAAAATAAACAATTATTATAACATTATTTTAAATCATATTATTTCTACTGAATTAATATATATTCTTATTAATATAAATTATGTCATTATTACATAATATAAATTATAAAAAATATTAATGTCATCATATGGTTTTTTACGAGACAATCAACGGCTCAAATAAATAACTACAAATAAATACAACTACTAAAATATTCAAATAGACTGCGATAAATTCATTAATTAGAAAATATATTTTAAAAAAAATAAGTTAAATTCATATGACTTTAAAAATATTTACTCTCTGAAAACCTTCTTTTTGCCGGACCATTAGGTGGCGCTATAATTTCTACTTACTAACTCTCTTATATATAAAATCATGAATCTCAATCGCGTCGTTCTGAGGAATCACGCGTTTCCATGGAGACGATGACGCGGCAATTCCTTGAGTTTTTTCAGGCCGCGGCAAAAGTTTCTTTTATACGTAGAAACGGTTGTCGTGTGAACGCCTCACCGGAGCAAACACTGTGAGACGATTGGTTCAAGTGCTCAGGAAACCCTGGGAATTCTTGGAATCTAAGAACCAACTTTTTTAGCAGTGTGTTTATGGGATGGGGTGGGGGAGACGCTCTGTTTGCAGTGGGCGGGGCTTGTTTCTGTTAATGTGTATGTGTTAATGTGTGTGTTATGGAGGGAAACGGAGAACAATCAACAGAAGAAGAATGGGCAGCATGTCCACACACACACACACACACACACACACACACACACACGCCGCCGTCCCGCCAGCGTCACTTCGACCTCTGGACTCTCCCAGTCTGAGACCGACGGCGTCCGTCTGCTCGTCTCGGAGTCTCTTCTTCTGCGGTGTAAACCTGTTTTAAAATCGTTTTCGCTGCACCGTCTGTGTTTCGGCGTGAACTCTCTTCTTCTGTGGTGGGTGATGTTTCGGGTGGGCTGATTCTCGGCGACGTTTACTTTACTTCTTCAAGTCTAATCTTCTGGCGATGATGGAGGAAGAGTGGGTGGAGGTGGACCCTGCTCCACTGCAGCGCAGCTACGTACAGCTGGAGGGTCGCTTCAAACAGCTGCAAGGTAAGAGAAGAAGAAGAAGAAGGAGAAGGAGGAGAAGAAGAAGGAGGAGAAGGAGGAGAAGAAGGAGAAGGAGAAGACCTCCTGTGGCGTGACGGCGGTCCGGGTCACAGTGGGACAAATGTCTTTTTTTTCTTGTCTGTTACCAAACAATTCTGTAACATCTCTCAAATCGCTGACTCCGCCCACATGATGGATATTTGTGTTTCTTACCGAACGAGAAAAAAAAACGTCTTTTTTAAATTTAAACGTTTTCGTCGTCACGCCAAACATCCAGGCAGGAAACGCAAATCCACGCAGGACAATAGGGGAGACGCAAATAACCTGTTGTCTATATCCCTGCTAATAGTTAGCACGCAAGCTACCTATTCAGCGTGCTAGATACACAATTAGCACATTAGCTACATATTTACAATGTGGGCTACAACTTTGGCATTTTAGCAGGACATTTATAATGTTGGTTACACCTTTAGCATGTTAGCTACATATTTAGAAATTGTTAGCTACCCATTTAGAATGCTAACTACACATTTAGCATTTTAGCTGCATATTTGGAATTGTTAACAATACATTTAGAATGCTAGCTACCCATTGGTCTACACATTTAGTATGTTAGCTACACATTTAGAATGCTAACTACATATTTAGCATGTTAGCATCGTATGAGTGATTTCTTATTTTTCTTGAATGTCGTGACTCTGAAATCTGCTAAGAGGAGGTCATACCAACCGTGCTAACGGATAGCGTCTGACTGACTAGCTTGTTTGTCCCCTGCAGACGAGCGTGAGGCGGTCCAGAAGAAGACGTTCACCAAGTGGGTGAACTCTCACCTCTCCAGAGTATCGTGTCGGATAACCGACCTTTACCTCGACCTGAGGGATGGGCGTATGCTCATCAAGCTGCTGGAGGTGCTGTCTGGAGAGAAGCTGGTATGCTACACGCTAAATGCTAAACACAAGCTACACACTACATGCTAAACACAAGCTACACACTACATGCTAAACACAAGCTACACACTACATGCTAAACACAAGCTACACACTACATGCTAAACACAAGCTACACACTACATGCTAAACACAAGCTACACACTACATGCTAAACACAAGCTACACAATACATGCTAAACACAAGATACACTCTTCATGCTAAACACAAGCTAAATATTCTTTAGCTACATATTACACACACCACATGCTTAACACATACCATGTGCTACATGCTACCCACAGGCAACACATGTTACATGCTAAACTTGCGCTATGCTCAAGATGCAGTCTACATGCTAAACACATATAACATGCTAAAGACATGCTATTCGAAATGAAGTCGGATAAAACGGCTAGATGCAGCTAGCACCTAGTAGCAGATAGCAGCTATTTGCAGATAGCGGCTAGTAGCACACAGAAGCTAGTTATGGGTAGTAGTTATAGCAGATACTTCACCTGACTTCAATCACGCAGAACAAAGATGTCAGGAGGGAACATGGCCGCCGTGAGGTCAAACATGGGCGGGGTCTTACGATGACGTAAAAAAGGCGTGTCGACGGAGCCGAGTGATGGCCGAATGAGTCTCTGATGTGACACAGGAAGTTGGCATGTCTCGGTGGACTTTGCGCCGCGACTCTGAATGGGTTTGATCTGCGAGCGCCGTGGCGTCCCGCTGATAACCTGAAGATTACCTCAATTCCTGTGATGCATTCTGGGACAGGAAGAATCTTTTTAACTTAAGAAGCGAAACTCAAACCACGCCCCTTTTTACGCACCTCAACAGCGTGTGACCATCGTCAGACATTTGGCGGCGACTGAGCGCGCTCAGAAGAACGCGTCGACTCGTCTCTGTAGTCAGAACGCCGCCACCACCATGTGGTCGTTGGAGGAACCGTTACAGGTGACCGTTTCCTGTCTTCCAGCCGAAGCCGACCAAAGGGCGGATGAGGATCCACTGCCTGGAGAACGTGGACAAGGCTCTGCAGTTCCTGAAGGAGCAGCGGGTCCACCTGGAGAACATGGGCTGTCACGACATCGTGGACGGGAACCACCGCCTGACGCTGGGCCTCATCTGGACCATCATCCTCCGCTTCCAGGTAAGCACACGGGTGGAGGTGTCACAGGTGGAGGCGTGGCGCTCGGAGGGGATCCGTGGAGTTTAATGGGTGGAGGTGGGACATGTGGAGGCCTGACGGGTGGAGGTGTCTCTGTGCTTCAGATCCAGGACATCAGGGTTGAGACGGAGGACAACAAGGAGAAGAGGTCGGCTAAAGACGCTCTGCTGCTGTGGTGTCAGATGAAGACAGCGGGGTGAGACTTCCTGTTCATCTCTACTTCCTGTTTACCCGAACCCCCTAACCTGTGCTTCCTGTACCAGGGGGCGGTACTACCGGCTCTCCCTCAGGTGACTCTGACCTTCAGGTGTTTTCTTCTTCAGGTATCCCAACGTGAACATCCACAACTTCACCACCAGCTGGAGGGACGGGATGGCCTTCAACGCTCTGATCCACAAACACAGGTGAGACCCCCTACATGATGCCACACCTTTGCCCGGCCGTATCAGACCACCTGTGACGGTACTGGTTCTGTTCTGAAGGCCGGACCTGATCGACTTCGACCGGCTGAAGAAGTCCAACGCCCACTACAACCTTCAGAACGCCTTTAACCTGGCTGAGCAGCACCTGGGCCTCACCAAGCTCCTGGACCCTGAAGGTAACTTCCTCCCACCAGGCCCACGACCTGGGTTCTGTGGGCCTGGTTTTATGTGGGCCTGGTTTTATGTGGGCCTGGTTTTATGTGGGCCTGGGTTCTGTGGGCCTGGTTTTATGTGGGCCTGGTTTTATGTGGGCCTGGGTTCTGTGGGCCTGGTTTTATGTGGGCCTGGTTTTATGTGGGCCTGGTTTTATGTGGGCCTGGTTTTATGTGGGCCTGGTTTTATGTGGGCCTGGTTTTAGCTAACAGCGTTATGTGGGGGTGATTTTGGCTAACAGCGTTATGTTGGCGTGGTTTTGGCTAACAGCGTTATATGGGCGTGGTTTTGGCTAACAGCGTTATGTGGGCTTGGTTTTGGCTAACAGCGTTATGTGGGGGTGGTTTTAGCTAACAGCGTTATGTTGGCGTGGTTTTGGCTAACAGCGTTATATGGGCGTGGTTTTGGCTAACAGCGTTATGTGGGCTTGGTTTTGGCTAACAGCGTTATGTGGGCGTGGTTCTGGCTAACAGCGTTATGTGGGCGTGGTTCTGGCTAACAGTGTTATGTGGGCCTGGTTTTTGCTAACAGCGTTATGTGGGCCTGGTTTTAGCTAACAGCGTTATGTGGGCCTGGTTTTAGCTAACAGCGTTATGTGGGCCTGGTTTTATGTGGGCCTGGTTTTAGCTAACAGCGTTATGTGGGCCTGGTTTTAGCTAACAGCGTTATGTGGGCCTGGTTTTAGCTAACAGCGTTATGTGGGCCTGGTTTTGGCTAACAGCGTTATGTGGGGGTGGTTTTAGCTAACAGCGTTATGTTGGCGTGGTTTTGGCTAACAGCGTTATGTGGGCCTGGTTTTGGCTAACAGCGTTATGTTGGCGTGGTTTTGGCTAACAGCGTTATGTTGGCGTGGTTTTGGCTAACAGCGTTATATGGGCGTGGTTTTGGCTAACAGCGTTATGTGGGCGTGGTTCTGGCTAACAGCGTTATGTGGGCTTGGTTCTGGCTAACAGCGTTATGTGGGCGTGGTTCTGGCTAACAGCGTTATGTGGGCGTGGTTCTGGCTAACAGTGTTATGTGGGCCTGGTTTTGGCTAGCAGCGTTATGTGGGCGTGGTTTTAGCTAACAGCGTTATGTGGGCGTGGTTCTGGCTAACAGTGTTATGTGGGCGTGGTTTTGGCTAACAGCGTTCTGTGGGCGTGGTTTTAGCTAACAGCGTTATGTGGGCGTGGTTCTGGCTAACAGTGTTATGTGGGCGTGGTTTTGGCTAACAGCGTTATGTCGGCGTGGTTTTGGCTAACAGCGTTATGTGGGCGTGGTTTTGGCTAACAGCGTTATGTGGGCGTGGTTTTTGCTAACAGTGTTATGTGGGCGTGGTTTTAGCTAACAGTGTTATGTGGGCGTAGTTTTGGCTAACAGTGTTATGTGGGCGTGGTTTTGGCTAGCAGTGTTATGTGGGCGTGGTTTTGGCTAACAGCATTCTGTGGGCCTGGTTTTGGCTAACAGCGTTATGTGGGCGTGGTTTTGGCTAACAGCGTTCTGTGGGCGTGGTTTTAGCTAACAGTGTTATGGGGGTGTGGTTTTAGCTAACAGTGTTATGTGGGCGTGGTTCTGTTGCAGACATCAGCGTGGACCACCCTGACGAGAAGTCGGTCATCACGTACGTTGTCACCTACTACCACTACTTCTCCAAGATGAAGGCGCTGAAGGTGGAGGGCAAACGCATCGGAAAGGTCAGACCCGCCCCCGGCGCATTTACGTCTGTCCAGGTACTCGCCGCAGTGATGTCACTAATGCTCCTCCTCCGTTCCAGGTTCTGGATAACGCTATTGAGACCGAGAAAATGATCGAGAAGTACGAGTCTCTGGCTTCGGACCTGCTGGAGTGGATCGAACAGACCATCATCATCCTCAACAACAGGAAGTTCGCCAACTCGCTGCTGGGTGTCCAGCAGCAGCTTCAGGCCTTCAACACCTACCGGACCGTGGAGAAACCGCCAAAGTCAGAACCCGTAACTCCTCCTCCATCAACACCGCAACAAAACTGTCTGACTGACCCACCAACAGACCAACTGACCGTCCCACTACCCAAGTCACTGACAGAACCACCAAAAGACCCAGTGACTGACCCAGATAGACCCAGTTAGAGACCCACTGACAGACCTACCAACAGACCCACCAACAGACCCACTATTAGACCCACTGACTTGCAGTGGGTCTGTTGGATTCTCTCGGTCCTGAAGGCATAACGGGTCTTAGCTGCTCCTCTGATCCGGATCCATATCCGTGTTAAAATAGAGAACCAGGCAGGAGGATTTGATGGCAGCATGTCTGAATGAAGCATAAGCTCCTCCTCCTCCTCCTCTCACCTCCTCTCTCTCACCTCCTCTCTCTCACCTCCTCTCTCTCCTCAGGTTCACGGAGAAGGGGAACCTTGAGGTTCTCCTGTTCACCATTCAGAGCAAGATGAGAGCCAACAACCAGAAGGTCTTCATGCCCCGAGAAGGAAAACTCATTTCGGACATCAACAAGGTCAGAGCTAGTAGCTCGTAGCGTGCTAATTAGCATGTCTATGCTAGGAGTCTGAAATGGGTTCAGTGGTCGGTTGTGTGCTGAGATGAGTAATAATGCTAAGTGGAAAAAACAAAACATTTATTAGCATTATATTAGCTAATGCTAGCTAAGTTAGCTTATATTAGCTAACGATAGCCATGTTATATTGTACTAGCTAAAGCTACCTTTGTAAGCTTCTATTAGTTAATGTTAACTATGCTAGCTTATATTAACTCATGCCAGCTAATTTATCTCATGTTAGTTAATGGTAGCAATGTTAGCTAATACTAGCTAATCCTGCTAACCTTCACCATTTCTTTCCGAATGGTCCGTCAGGGGTGGGAGCGGCTGGAGAAGGCGGAGCATGAGCGGGAGCTTGCCCTCAGAACGGAGCTCATTCGTCAGGAGAAGCTGGAACAGCTCGCCAGGCGCTTTGACCGTAAGGCGGCCATGAGGGAAACCTGGCTCAGCGAGAACCAGCGCCTGGTATCACAGGTAGGACCCGGACCTGGACCTGGACCTCCTAGTGTTCCTCTTTTAAAATAGGAACGTTCTCATGGCGTCTGTTTTCCCTCCAGGACAACTTTGGTTTCGACCTCCAGGCCGTGGAGGCAGCCACCAAGAAGCATGAGGCTATAGAGACGGACATCACGGCGTACGAAGAGCGCGTCCAGGCCGTGGTCGCCGTGGCGAAGGAACTGGAGCTGGAGCGCTACCACGACATCAAGCGCATTGTGGCCAGGAAGGACAACGTGATCCGGCTTTGGGAGTACCTGTTGGAGCTGCTGAAGGCCCGCCGGCAGAGGCTTGAGATGAACCTGGGTTTGCAGAGGGTCTTCCAGGAGATGCTCTACATCATGGACTGGATGGACGAGATGAAGGTAAGACTGTACGGCCATTTTTTTTTCGCATCAGCGTCCTGGTTCTGGTCTCTGATCCCGCTGTGCTGTTTTCTGGGTTCCAGATGTTGCTCCTGTCCCAGGACTACGGGAAACATCTGTTGGGGGTGGAGGACCTGCTCCAGAAGCACGGTTTGGTGGAGGCAGACATCGCCATCCAGTCGGACCGGGTCAAGGCCGTCAGCACCAACGCCAACAAGTACTCCGTCAACAACGACGGTGAGCAGCAACCCGCGGTTCCGTCCAGATGTACCGGATAGAATGTAAACCACATGATCAGAAACGGTTCGCCCGACGTTTGGACCGAAGTAGTATTAACAGAAAGTAGAACAGACGCCTCTGCCGAGGAGTTCCGTCATCCAGGGAGGCTGAGTAGGGAAGTCCAGACCGGGGACTTGGCATTAGACCAGCCCCTCTGGATTCTTGATCACAGACTTGACTTGGGACTAACCCCTCTGGATTGTGGACTTCACTTTTGCACCTCCTTGTCCAGAATTAAGACTAGACTTGAGACTTCTGTCCGGATAAGCTAATGGATTTGGGACTTACCCCTCTAGAATGGGGACTTGGTATGGGACTCACTCCTACAAACTACCGACTTACCCCTCTAGAACGAAAAACTTAAAACTGGGACTAACCCCTCTGGATTGTGGACTTGGTATGGGACTCACTCCTACAAACTACAGACTTACCCCTCTAGAACGAAAAACTTAAAACTGGGACTAACCCCTCTGGATTGGGGACTTGGTATGGGACTCAATCCTAAAAACTACAGACTTACCCCTCTAGAATGAAAACTTAAAACTGGGACTAACCCCTCTGGATGGTGGACTTGACTTTTGCACCTCCTTGTCTAGATTAACCACCAGCATCTGCTGATTCTGATCTTGGGTTCTTCAGGGAGGAAAGTTTCCAGACTAAAAAATCAACAATGTTCGGCTTCTATTTGCAGGCTACAAGCCATGTGACCCTCTGGTCATCCAGGATCGGGTTTCCCACCTGGAGTTCTGCTACCAGGAGCTGACCCAGCTGGCCGCGGAGCGCCGCGCCCGTCTGGAAGAGTCTCGCCGTCTGTGGAAGTTCTTCTGGGAGATGGCGGAGGAGGAGGGCTGGATACGTGAGAAAGAGCAGATCCTGTCGTCGGTTGAACACGGTAAAGATCTGACGGGGGCGCTGCGCCTCCTCAGTCAACAACGCGCCCTTGAGGACGAGATGTGCGGCCGCGCCGCTCACCTCCAGCACACCATCGCTGAGGGCCAGGCCATGGTGGAGGCGGGTCACTTCGCCGCCAACAAGATCCAGGAGAGAATCGCGGACCTTCAGGCTCAGTGGGTGGCACTGGAGGAGCTGGCGGCCATGAGGAAGAAGCGGCTGGAGGAGGCTCTGGCGCTGCACCAGTTCCACACCGATGCTGATGACGTGGACGCCTGGACCCTGGACGCCCTTCGCATCGTCTCCAGCGGCGAGACCGGCCACGACGAGTTCTCAACGCAAGCCCTGGTCAGGAAGCACAAGGATGCGGCGGCGGAGGTGCAGAGCTACCGGCCGGTCATCGAGTCGCTCCACGAACAGATGGCCTCCCTCCGTAAGGAGGACGCCGACTCAGAGGAGGTGCGTGGTCGCCTGGCCGGCATAGAGGAGCGATACAAGGAGGTGTCGGAGTTGACGAAGCTTAGGAAGCAGGCGCTGCAGGACGCGCTGGCGGTCTACAAGATGTTCAGTGAGGCCGACGCCTGCGAGGTCTGGATTGACGAGAAGGAGCTGTGGCTGACCAGCATGGAGATCCCGGAGAAACTGGAGGACCTTGAGGTCGTCCAGCACAGGTGAGGCTCACGCCCCCTCCTCTGGTGCCGGGGGTATGTGGGTGGTCTTTAAGCCGGCACTGCATTCACTCTTTCATCCCCCAGGTTTGAGAGTCTGGAGCCAGAGATGAACAGCCAGGCGTCACGCGTCGCAGTGGTGAACCAGATCGCCCGCCAGCTGATCCACAACGGCCATCCGAACCAAACGGACATCAAAGCCCAGCAGGACAAACTGAACAACAGGTGTGAGCACAGAGACCACCGGGACCAGGTTCCAGAAGCCAAAAACACAATCCTGAACCAGGTTCCTGACATAAGTCTTCAAAAAACACGATTCTGGACCAGAAACCTGGACTTGACGGTGGACCAGATCCAATGGCGATCACTTCTAGACCTTGGAACAGTTTCTGGTGTCCTGTTCATGAACACGACCTGGGCTTGGTTGGAACTGCTGACCTTTAACCTCTCCTCCTCTCTCCTTGTAGGTGGAGCCAGTTCCGAGATCTGGTGGACCAGAAGAAAGAGTCTTTGAACTCGGCCCTAGGAGTTCAGAACTACCACCTGGACTGCAACGAGACCAAGTCCTGGATCAAAGAGAAGACCAAAGTAATCGAGTCCACCCAGGAACTGGGCAATGACCTGACGGGGGTCATGTCACTCCAGCGCAAACTGACCGGCATGGAGCGCGACCTTGCCGCCATCGAGGACAAGCTGGCTGACCTTCGCGGGGAGGCGGAGCGGCTGGCGGTGGAGCATCCGGACCAAGCCAAGGCCATCACTGGGCGCCTCGCCGAGATCAACGCCGTCTGGGAGGAGATGAAAAACACACTGAAGAACCGCGAGGAGTCTCTCGGCGAGGCCAGGAAGCTGCAGCAGTTCTTGCGTGAGCTGGACGACTTCCAGTCCTGGTTGTCCCGCACGCAGACCGCCATCGCCTCCGAAGACATGCCCAACACGCTAGCCGAGGCCGAGAAGCTCATGGCGCAGCACGAGGGCATCAAAAACGAGATCCAGAACTACGAGGAGGACTACCAGAAAATGCGGGACATGGGTGAGATGGTGACCCGGGGTCAGACCGACGCCCAGTACATGTTCCTGCGTCAGCGACTTCAGGCGCTTGACACCGGCTGGAACGAGCTGCACCGGATGTGGGAGAACCGCCAGAACCTTCTGAGCCAGTCTCACGCCTACCAGGTGTTCCTCAGGGACAGCAAGCAGGCCGAGGCCTTCCTCAACAACCAGGTACGGCGGACACCTGCCGGTTATCTCGCTAATGGGTGTTAGCCTAACGATGTTAACGAGCACACAGGCGGGCCGAGACCTTTCTCCTTCTCCGGTCTTAGATCAGACGGTTGGTCTCCGTAGGATGAACCTTGGTTCTCTCTTCCAGGAGTACGTTCTGGCCCACACCGAGATGCCCACCACTCTGGAGGCCGCGGAGGCCGCCATCAAGAAGCAGGAGGACTTCATGACCACCATGGACGCCAACGAGGACAAGATCAACGGCGTGGTCGAGGCCGGCAGGCGGCTGGCCAGCGACGGAAACATCAACGCTGAACGTATTGAGGAGCGAGTAACTTCCATCGACGACAGGTAGACTTCGGCATCCATTAGCGTAACATCGTGCCGAACGTTAGTGTCAGGCACAGGTGGCGCTAGGTCAGCTAAGACAGAAGTACGAGAAAATCAGAAAAGCCTCGTTTAGTAACTGACAGATCATCTGATCATCATCAGCTAATATTGTTAGCTCAGTCGCCTCTCAATAATACAGGCTAGCATAGTCAGTGGCTAACAGACATCTTAGTCAGTGGCTAGTATATTACATCTTAGCCACAGGGTAGTAGCTAACATCTTAGCCAGAAGGTAGTAGCTAACATCTTAGTCAGTGGCTAGAAGCTAACATCTTAAACACAAGGTAGAGGCTAAAATCTTGGCCAGAAGGTAGTAGCTAACATCTTAGTCAGTGGCTAGTATATAGCATCTTAGCCACAGGGTAGTAGCTAACATCTTAGTCAGTGGCTAGAAGCTAACATCTTAGCCACAAGGTAGAGGCTAACATCTTAGCCAGAAGGTAGTAGCTAACATCTTAGTCAGTTGCTAGTATATAGCATCTTAGCCACAGGGTAGTAGCTAACATCTTAGCCAGAAGGTAGTAGCTAACATCTTAGTCAGTGGCTAGTATATAGCATCTTAGCCACAGGGTAGTAGCTAACATCTTAGCTAGAAGGTAGTAGCTAACATCTTTAGTCAGGGGCTACAAGCTAACATTTCCATGTCTTCAGTTTGTACTTCTTGGGAGAAATGCCTGTAAGAATGTTTTTTCTCGTCTATGAGTGACTGATGATCCCTGCAGCCTGTCACGTTGTCACCCGTTGATGTTTCAGGCATAAGAAGAACCGTGAGGCGGCGGTGGAGCTCCTGATGAGGCTGAAGGACAACAGAGACCTCCAGAAGCTCTTGCAGGACTGTCAGGAGGTCAGTGCGTCTTAAAACGCCACACCCTGAAGGTATCACCGCCATCGATGACGTGTTAACGTTGCTGTTTGTTTGTTTGTTTCTAGCTGACGCTGTGGATCAATGAGAAGATGCTAAGCGCTCAGGACCTGAGCTACGATGAAGCTCGTAACCTTCACAGCAAGTGGCTCAAGCACCAGGCCTTCATGGCCGAGCTCCAGTCCAACAAGGAGTGGTTGGACAAGATCCAGAAGGTAATGATGGGTTCAATGTCCTCGCTCCACCCAAAATATCTTCCTGCTATCACTCAGCATGAGCTAGCTCTCAGGGTTAGCTGTTAGCTGCTGACTAATTATTTATTGGGTTTAAGGTGGAGTTTTGTGATATGTTATCAAAGTTGAAAACAAAAACAAAAAATGTAATATAGAGGCTAATATGCTATTAGCCGAAGCTAACTAGTTTACAAAAATTTAGCCCTTAGAAGTTATTTAAATATAATATAAATATGTTTCCGAATGCTGGTAAGCAGATGTTTCTGCTCGTTTTGCAAAAGGGGAAAATTGCTAACTTGTATTAGCAGAGCATGCTACTATGGCATACTTACGTTAATCTTACAAATCTTTAGCTCACATGCTAGAAAGTGGTGAGTTTATTAGCACAATGAAAACAAATAATAATTGAAAACGAGTTTGCTTCCTGGTTCCTGTTAGCATGGCATGCTCCTTTGGGCGCTAATAATTATGGTAATAGTAATAAGTCTTTATTACTTTATTGGTCACGTAGTCATATAAAGTACAACAACAAAATTTCTTCTCAACTTTTGACCGCTGTAGATCAGGTTAGCTATTGATTCATGCATGTTCAAACAACTTCTTTCTGATAGCGATAGCTTTGGCTATAATGCTAACTAAGTGTTAAGTACAATGGAAATTAAAAGCAAACAAATAGCTAACTCTCTGTTGTCAGTTTTAGCTTATTGGGACAATTTAAACAAAAAAGTATTAAAAAAAAAACAAAAAAAAATGAGCTAGCTTACTTGTTCCTATATATAAGTAAAGCATAATGCCAATGCTACAGATCTTGTTAGCCAGCTATTGGTGCTGATGCTAAACATCTTGTGAGCTAGCTATTAGTGTTGCTTCTACAGATATTTTTGAGCTAATGCTACAGATTATTGGCACGTAGCTAACGGTGTGACTTACAATAGAGTGACCTTTGACCTTATGTCCTCTGACTGTAGGACGGCTCGCTGCTTGTGTCGGAGAAGCCGGAGACGAAGGCAGTGGTAGAGAAGAAACTGGCGGCTCTGCACGCCATGTGGGCGGAGCTAGAGTCCACCACTCAGACCAAAGCTCAGTGTCTGTTTGACGCCAACAAGGCGGAGCTCTTCACCCAAAGCTGTGCTGACCTAGACGAGTGGCTTGGCGGGGTCGAAGGTCAGATCCAGTCAGACGACTACGGCAAAGACCTGACCTCCGTCAACATTCTGCTGAAGAAGCAACAGGTACGGCGCCACTCACTAGGATGTTCCCTCTGTTTGAGTGACATGTTGTGACCTCAGCGACTCCGCCCACCCAGATGCTGGAGAACCAGGTGGACGTGCGTCAGCGGGAGGTGGTGGAGCTGCAGAGCCAGGTGAAGGCGCTGGGACAGGAGGTGAAGGACACAGAGGAAGTAGACGGAAGGAGGCAGCTGGTGGAGAGGAAGTTCCAGGACCTGCTGGATCCGCTGCAGCGCCGCAGGAACTTCCTGGTTGCGTCGAGAGAAGTTCATCAGTTCAACCGTGACGTGGAGGACGAGATTGTACGTGAAAATACAGCTCGCATCTTGTTAAGATGTTAGCTACTAGCATCTGGTTAAGATGCTAGCTACTAGCCTCTGGTTAAGATGCTAGCTACTAACCTCTGGTTAAGATGTTAGCTACAAGCCTCTGGTTAAGATGTTGGCTACTACCCCCTGGTTAAGATGTTAGCTACTAGCCTCTCGTTAAGATGTTTGCTACTAGCAACTGGTTAAGATGTTAGCCACTACCCCTGGTTAAGATGTTAGCTACTAACCTCTGGTTAAGATGTTAGCTACTAGCTTCTGGCAAAGGTGTGAACGACTAGCCTCTGGTTAAGATGTTAGCTACTAGCCTCTGGTTAAGATGTTAGCTACTAGCCTCTGGTTAAGATGTTAGCTACTAGCCCCTGGTTAAGATTTTAGCTACTAGCCTTGGTTAAGATGTTAGCTACTAGCCCCTATTTAAGATGTTAGCTACTAGCCTCGGTTAAGATGTTTGCTACTAGCCACTGGTTAAGATGTTAGCTACTAGCTGCTGGCAAAGGTCTTAACGACTAGTCTCTGGTTGAGTTGTAAGCTTGCCCCTGAATCTATTGTTAGCTTGTGTTGTTATTTCATGTCGTTAACTTTAGCGGTAACTTCTCTTCCAGCTGTGGGCTCAAGAGAGGATTCCTGTAGCGGCTTCTACCGACCACGGACACAACCTTCAGACAGTCCAGCTGCTCATCAAGAAGAACCAGGTAAGAGAACCAGGTCTGAGCTCCGCCCACAGAAGGGCTACAAAGAGTTAAGCTATGCCACTCTTTGCTAATATCAACACTCGTTTGGCTAAGTCCTTCATGCTACTACTAGCGCTAGTTATGCTAAGTCCTTCGTGCTACAATGAACACCAGTTTGACTACGTCCCTTATGCTCATGCTAGCCATGCTAAGTCCTTAATGCTACTGCCAGGGCTAGTTGTGCTAAATCCTTTATGGCTGGCTAGTCATTATTAAGTACTCTTGCGTGGTTCTGCTCAGACTCTGCAGAAGGAGATCGCTGGTCATCTGCCTCGTATCGACGACATCCTGGAGCGCAGCGACGGCCTCCTGAAAGACGAGTCGGCCAGTGGCGACGTCATCCCTCAGCGTCTCGCTGACCTGCAGGAGCTGTGGAGGAGGCTGAAGGAGGAGGTGGAGCTCCGTCACGGGCGGCTGGAGGAGGCACATAAAGCCCAACAATACTACTTTGATGCTGCTGAGGCGGAGGCCTGGATGAGCGAGCAGGAGCTCTATATGATGTCGGAGGAGAAGGCCAAGGTGGGGGGCGGAGCCTGTGCTAGTAAACGTTTCTATTGGGCGAGCGATGCGAGGTCATCACATGTTGTTTTTTCTGCGTCAGGATGAACAGAGCGCCGTCGCCATGCAGAAGAAGCATCAGATCGTGGAGCAGGCGGTGGAGGACTACGCCGAGACCGTCCACCAGCTGTCCAAAACCAGCAGAGGTCTGGTCTCTGACGGACACCCTGAGAGGTGAAAGCTCACCTTTACTTAACCGTCCACGCCCCCTTTATGTCGACTCCACATTTACGTAACGGCAGGTTTCCGGCACTTTAATTCCAGTTAAAAAAATATATATTTTGTTAACTCAGTCTGCCAAAAAAAAAAAAAAAGGACACGCCCACATCCTCTCAAAATTTGAATTGCCAGTGAGGCGGGGTCTCCATGTCAATCACTGTCATAAGGCGACCTGGGGTGTCGCCATTTTTCATTTAACACTTATTTTTATCACTTAATTTGTGTTAATGCTGACTCTGTGTGTGTGTGTGTGTGTGTGTGTGTCTGTGTGTGTGTGTGTGTGTGTGTGTGTGTCAGCGAGCGGATCAGCATGCGTCAGTCTCAGGTGGATAAGCTCTACGCTGGCCTGAAGGACCTGTCAGAGGAGAGGCAGGGCAAACTGGACGAGAGGCTCCGCCTCTTCCAGCTCAACCGTGAGGTGGATGACCTGGAGCAGTGGATCGCTGAGAGGGAGGTGGTGGCGGGTTCGCATGAACTGGGACAGGATTACGAGCATGTGACCGTGAGTATCAAAGGAGTCGTCGTGGAGACACTACATCATCTTGTTTATGTTTCTCCTCCCTGACCTTTGACCCATATCATTTTTCCTCAGATGTTGCAGGAGCGTTTCCGGGAGTTTGCTCGGGACACGGGGAACATCGGTCAGGAGCGTGTGGACGGCGTCAACCGTCTGGCGGATGAGCTCATCAACACCGGTCATGGTGACGCCGCGACGGTGGCGGAGTGGAAGGACGGGCTGAACGAGGCGTGGGCCGACCTGCTGGAGCTCATCGACACCAGGACGCAGATCCTCGCCGCCTCCTTCGAACTCCACAAGTTCTACCACGACGCCAAGGAGATCCTGGGACGTATCATGGACAAGCAGAAGAAGCTGCCGGAGGACGTGGGACGTGACCAGAACACGGTGGAGACGCTGCAGAGGATGCACACCACCTTTGAGCATGACATCCAGGCTCTGGGGTCACAGGTAAGTCAAACAGCTGCTTTTATGGGGACACCGGGTTTATGGGGACACCAGGTTTATGGGGACACCAGGTTTATGGGGACACCAAGTTTATGGGGACACCAAGTTTATGGGGACACCAGGTTTAAGGGGACACCGGATTTATGGGGACACCAGGTTTATGGGGACACCAGGTTTAAGGGGACACCGGATTTATGGGGACACCAGGTTTAAGGGGACACCAAGTTGATGGGGACACCAGGTTTAAGGGGACACCGGATTTATGGGGACATCAGGTTTATGGGGACACCAAGTTGATGGGGACACCAGGTTGATGTAGACCATATATGATGTCAAAACATTCCAACACATTTTGAATTTATGGAATTCGCTATTTACCCACGATTCCCAGTGAGTCTTTTATCATGCTGTGTTACCAACCAAACAAGTTCATTCTCAGACGTCGGCCATTTGACCTTTGTGCTGCAGGTGAGACAGCTGCAGGAGGACGCGGTCCGTCTCCAGTCGGCGTACGCCGGAGACAAAGCCGACGACATCCAGCGGCGCGAGGGCGAAGTGCTGGAGGCCTGGAGGAACCTGCTGGAGGCCTGCGACGAGCGAAGGCTTCGCCTGGTGGACACCGGGGACAAGTTCCGGTTCTTCAGCATGGTCCGTGACCTGATGCTGTGGATGGAGGACGTGATCCGGCTCATCGAGGCCCAGGAGAACCCCAGGTACTCGGTTCATCACCGTCTGCTGGACGCCGGTGCCCGACCACGGCGCTAACGTGTGTCTGTGTTCCCTCAGAGACGTCTCGTCGGTGGAGCTGCTCATGAACAACCATCAGGGCATCAAAGCTGAGATCGACGCCCGCAATGACAGTTTCACCGCCTGCATCGAGCTGGGGAAAGCGCTGCTCGCCCGGAAACACTACGCCGCCCAGGAGGTGAGGAGGTCACATGACCCGCAGAGTCCCGCCCCCAAAAATGTTTCTTTGAATATAATTAAATCATTTAAAAATAACAACTTTAAATAGATTCCTTTCGTCTTTATTTATTTTTGACAAAATATATTTTTTTTTTATTCAGATTTATTTAGAATTAAATGTGTTGGAAAAAAAGGAATAAAATTTTACATTTTCATATTTTTATGAAAATTTTTAATGTTTTGATTCAAAATACACATTTTTTTTAAAATAACAAGAAGAAAGATCTAAATATCATTAAAAAAGCTGGTTTTATGTGTAATAACATGCTTTTTGTTTATTTTTCTACAAAAGACATTTTTTAAATTACATTTAAAAAGTAAATTTTTTTGATATTTTGAGAATTTAATTGAAATTTTTTAAATACAAATATTCACTTTTGGAGTTTCCTTAATTTCATTAAAGAAAATATATTTGAGAGGAAGTTTCAATTTAATTTTCTTGATAGTTTTTAATCTTTTGACAAAAAATATTATTACGAAAAACGAGAAATTTAAGCTTTGTGATAAATAATTTTTTCATATTTTCACAAACAAACTTAAAGATTTCTTAGTAAAGTATATTATTTATCCATGAAATGTTTTTATTTATTATTGATTGATTGATGTGTTCAGATTAAAGAAAAGCTGCTCCAGCTGACCGACAAGAGGAAAGAGATGATTGACAAGTGGGAGGACCGGTGGGAGTGGCTTCGACTCAGTAAGGCGACGGCTAACTTCTATTGGAACGGAAGAATTTGTTTTATCTTTGAAGACGTTTTTTCTTACATTCGTACATTTGGAGAGAAACGTTGAAATTCATCCAAAAAAATTGTTGGAAAATATAATAATTAGTGATATTTTTATCACATTATCTTGTTTTTCTCTTTGTGTCCAAACCAACAGGAAATGACATGAGTAACATTTCAGAATAAAAGCCTGCATCACATTTTCCAGGATTATGATTTCCTCTCTGCCCCCCTTCAGTCCTGGAGGTGCACCAGTTCTCGCGGGATGCTGGTGTCGCCGAGGCCTGGCTGCTGGGTCAGGAACCCTACCTGTCCAGCAGGGAGATGGGTCAGAGCGTGGTCGACGTGGAGAAGCTCATCAAACGCCACGAAGCCTTCGAGAAGTCCGCCGCCACCTGGGAAGAGCGATTCTCCGCCCTGGAGAGACTGACGACGGTAAACGGCAGCTAACATCAGCTAACATTAGCTCTCATCAGATAATATCGGCAAACATCAGCTAGAGTTAGCTATGCTGACTACATCAGCTAACGTCAGCTAAAGTTAGCTAAAGTTAGCTATGCTAACTACATTAGCTAACGCCAACTAAAGTTAGCTATGCTGACTACATCAGCTAACGTCAACTAAAGTTAGCTAAAGTTAGCTATGCTAACTACATTAGCTAACGCCAACTAAAGTTAGCTATGCCGACTACATATGCTAACGTCAGCTAAAGTTAGCTATGCTGACTACATCAGCTAACATCAACTAAAGTTAGCTATGCTGACTACATCAGCTAACGTCAACTAAAGTTAGCTATGCTCACTACATCAGCTAACGTCAACTAAAGTTAGCTAAAGTTAGCTATGCTGACTACATCAGCTAACGTCAGCTAAAGGTAGCTATGCTGACTACATCAGCTAACATCAACTAAAGTTAGCTAAAGTTAGCTATGCTGACTACATCAGCTAACGTCAACTAAAGTTAGCTATGCTGACTACATCAGCTAACGTCAGCTAAAGTTAGCAATGCTGACTACATTAGCTAACATTAGCTAATGTCTGAAAAAAAAAATTTCAATAGCTAGCTTCAGCTGACATTAGCTAACACATGCTAACACAAATTTGCTGGCAATCATCAGCTAGCACTACTCTAACCTCTGGTTCTGGTTCCAGCTGGAGCTCCTGGAGGTCCGGAGGCAGCAGGAGGAGGAAGAGCGGATGAGGAAGCCGCCTTCACCAGTGGCACCTATTATTCAGGAGGAGGCGGAGTCTCAGCAGCAGAGGTGAGTTCACGATCTGACCTCTAGTGGCGGCTGGAGGAGTTGCCGCAGGGAACTAACTAAGTCCATTTGTGTCTCTGCAGCGGCGCCAACATTCAGAACGGGCTTTCGTCGGATCAGGATTCTCCGAGGGTCGGTACCGCTGTCCGTCACCAACAGCCGCTTCCGAGCCAATGATGGAATCGTCTAAATACTTTCTCGTCTCTTCCAGGAGGGCATGGACGGCGAAGACGTGGCGAACGGCGTGGCCGAGCCGAGTCCCGGCAGCTCGCCGTCTTCCGCAAGAAAGAGGAAGACGAGTCAATCGTCCACACTGCCGCCGAAGAACCAGGAGACGTCCTCGCAGCTGGAGGGATTCCTGCACCGCAAACATGAGTGGGAGGGGCATAACAAGAAGGCGTCCAACAGGTAGGCTCCTCCTACAGGTACACTCCTCCTTTACGTAGGTTCCTCCTTCTGCTAGGCGCCTCCCACAGGTAGGCTCCTCCTACAGGTACACTCCTCCTTTACGTAGGTTCCTCCTTCTGCTAGGCGCCTCCCACAGGTAGGCTCCTCCCACAGGTTAGCGCTCTGACGCTGCGTTCTGTTTGGCAGATCGTGGCACAACGTTTTCTGCGTCATCAACAACCAGGAAGTGGGTTTCTACAAGGACAGCAAGACGGCGGCTCAGGGCGTCCCGTACCACGGCGAAGTTCCCGTCAGCCTGAAGGAGGCGACATGTGACGTGGCGTCAGACTACAAGAAGAAGAAACACGTCTTCAAACTCAGGTGAGTCACCAGACTTCCTGTCTCCTGCGGCTGATCCTCCGACTGTGGCGTTTCGTACGAGCGTCTCCATTTAACAGGAAGTCCAGATCCTCAAACGTTGGCGGCGCTCTGCGGCTGCCGCCGCTTCTTCTTTAAGCTCCTCCCTTCAGGGGTCTCCGCAGCGGATCATCTGTCTCCATCTCCCCCTGTCCTCTGAATCTTCCTCTGTCACACCAACCAACTGCATGTCCTCTCTCACCACATCCAGAAAACCTCCTCTTTGCTCCTCCCCTTCCCTTTCCTCCTCATGCAATCCCACAATTCCTCCCTCGCCACTCTGGCGTTCTCGCTCTCCAGGATCTCAGATTTGAAGACATAGAAGAAGAAATATTACAAATAACCAGGAACGACCTTGAAATAGCAGCAGGTCCGATGGAAAGTAAGAGCCCCGCCCCTTTCTGTCGCTTTGATACGGTTCTGTTTCACCAAAGCGTTGGCGCCGAGCGGGTCAAATGTTTAAGATGTGGCGCCCGGGCCTCGTCATAAGAAACGCGGACCAGCGCAGACGGGCGCTGATGAAACCGGGTCGGTCAGAAACTAGAGCTGACCCGGCAGGTTCTTTTAGGTTCTGTTTGTGATGTCGTTGTTCGGTAACCATGGAAACTCTGTTTCAGACTCGGCGATGGAAACGAGTTCCTGTTCCAAACCAAAGACGAGGTACGTTTGTCCGCCGCCAATGTTTCTGCCGCCGTCTGCGGAACCGTCCCTCATCTGTCTGTCGCCCCCTGCAGGACGAGATGAGCTCCTGGATCCAGGCCATCCTGAACGCCAGCGCCTCCCAGGGGCGGGACAGCAACCCCGGCACGCCGCCGTCCGGACGCGCTCAGACGCTGCCGGCCTCCGTCACGCTCGCCAACGAGTCGAGTCCCGGCAAGAGAGAGAAAGAGAAGGAGAAGCGCTTCAGCCTGTTCAGCAAGAAGAAGCCGTAGAACCCAGAACGCTCCGGCGGAACCATTCGGGTCGAGCTGAGAACCCCAAACGTTCCACCAAAGCTCCGTCTTTTCTTCACGGGATTTCTGGCGAGGGGAGAGGCCGGCGCCGCCTCTCGTCCGAACGCTGTGATGCGACAGCTAATGGTGATGACATCATCACACAGGTGTTACATCACAGCGTAACACAGCGCCGCCTCTCTCGGAGGCCACGCCCCCTTACTTCATTTTCTACTTGAGTTACTTTCTGTTCTTTGGCGGCGGCGCCGGGACGCTCCGCCGCCGACAAACTGGAACATTTCCTGTTGTTGTTTTTTTCTCTCCCCTTTGTTTGTTTGTTTGTTTACTTTTGTCCAGCCGATCACGTTGCAGGAGTCGTGTGATGTCACCACGCCCACTTGCATGCTTCGTAGACACTTTTTGTATCTTCGGTTTTTCGGATCCTTCCGTGCGCTAAACACTCCGACGCTAACGGTTAGCAGTCCGCCGCGTTCCGCGGACGGTACTTGAGGTTGCTTGCTTCTCGCCGCACGGCGTGGCGTTCAGGTTCTCTAATACTCGTGTTGCTCGCTGTTTATCTGTATGTATGAACATGTATGGAAGCTAACGCTGCACAATCAGACCCGTAGGAACGGGTCAGAACCCGTTCCAGGAAGAATATTTAACCACCTTAGAACGTTAAGATGTTCTCATGTATGCACCTGTAGACGCTCTGTCACGCCTGTGATGTCATTAAAGCGCTGAAACCTCGCCACTGTGTCGGCCATTATTCTTATGATCTGGTTCTAGGGAGATCTAGAACCAGCAAGGGTCCAAAAGACTGTCTACAGCCTGGGTCTCAAGTTCCGCTGGTGAGAGGGTGGTCAGATTTAACCACCTTAACGGGTTCCCTAAATGTGATAAGAACCCGACTGGATGGTTCTTTAAATGACACTGCAACCCAGATTAAAGGTTCTTTAAAGATGAAAAGAACCTACAGAACAGCTTCTTTAGATATGACTAGAACCTAACTATAGGGGTTCTTTAAAAGTGACCGGAACATAGCTTACGGGTTCTCTAAATGTTACAAGAACCCAACTGACGAGGTTTTTTAAAAATGTCACTGCAACCTACATAACAGGTTCTTTACCAATGAATAGAACCGAACCATAGGGGTTTTTTTTTACTATGACTAGAACCTAGATAACAGGTTCTTAAGAAATAATCAAAAACCAGGGGGTTCGTTAGATGTGACCAGAACCCATATAAAACGTTCCTGAAAGTCCATAGAATCTAAAGGTGGTTGCTTAGATGTGACTAGAACCTTACTATATGGGTACTTGAAATGTGATTAGAACCTAGATTACATGCTCTCTAAATGTGACTGGAAGCTAGCTAACCGGTTTTCTAAATTTCACCAAAACTTAGCTAACAGTTTCTTCAACTATGACTAGAACCTCACTAAAGGGGCTTATTTTATGTTAATGTAATCTAGATAACAGCTTCTATAAACTAAGTAACAAGTTCTTTAAACATTACTAGAACCTATAGAACAGGTCCTTTAAATGGGACTATAACCTTGTCAACCACTTATTTACATATGACTAGAACTTAAATATATCGGTATATAGCTAACAGGTTCTCCAAATGTGAATGGGACCAAACTATAGGGGTTCTAGAACCTAGCTACAAAGTTCTTTAAATTTGACTAGAGCGTAGATAACCGGTTCTCTAAACATGATCAGAATCTAGCTAACATGTTATTTAAACGGAACTAGAACCCAAATAACAGCTTCTATAAACATGTGTAGAAACGAAGTAAAATGTTGTGTGAATTTGACTAGAACCTAACTATAGAGGTTCTTTAAATGTGACTGGAACCTAGCTTACAAGTTGTCTAATTGTGACCAGAACCTGTGTAACAGGTTCTCTAAATGTGACCAGAAACTAGCAAACTGGTTCTTTAAATACCTGTTTGCTAGTATATTATGTTTATGCTTCTATAAACATAAATAGAAGCTACATAACAGGTTCTTTAAACGTGACAAGAACCAATATAACAGGTCATCTAAATATGACTACAATCTAGGCAACCACTTCTTTACATATGACTAGAACCTAACTATAGAGATACTTCAAATGTGACTAGAACCTAGTTGACCGTTTCTTTAAATGCGACTTGAACCTAGCTAACAGGTTTTCTAAATGTGACTAGAATATAGCTAACAGGCTATCTTTAGGTGACTATAACCTAATTAACAGGTTATTTAAATTTGACTAGAACCTATATAACAAGTACTTTAGATGTGATAGGAATCAATCAACAGGTTCTTTTAATGTGAACAGAACCTAGCTAACAGGTTTCTTAAATTCGACTGGAGCATAGGTTACAGGTTCTAGTCATATATGAAGAACCTAACTATAGGGGTTCTTTAAACGTGACAATATCCTAGATAACAGGTTGTCTGAACGTGACCAGAACCCACTCTACAGGTTCTGTAAATGTGTCCGGAACCTAGCTAACAGGACCCTTGAATGTGACCAGAACCTAGCTAACAGAACCTTTAAATGTGACTAGAACCTAAATTACAGGTACTCTAGACATGACTGGTACCGAACTATAGGAATTCTTTAAAAGTGACTAGAACAGGTTAATTAACCAGGTTAACCTTACAGGTTAACTAATTATCACCAGAACATATAAAACAGGTTCTTTAAATGTGAATAGAACCTACATAACAGCCACTTTAGATGTGACTAGAACCTAGCTCAGGGCTAACAGGGTTTCTGTGGCGGGCGGATCTAGCCTCAGGTCAGCAAATCACCTGCTGGCTATCAGACTACACCTCCCGTCGTGCACTGCGCCCTGAGCAGAGACTGTTGACACCTGACCTGCCATCCTGACAGCGGCGGTAAGCTCACGGAGGTGATCACGAAGTGGACCGGAATCTGGAGGACTTGATTTCAAAGTAAAACCGAGAAGATGTTTAACAGATTAACGTAAAATTATATAATTCCACATTTATTTATATGATCCATCTGAGATAAATAAGAGCAGTGAAGAATTTAACATCGTAAAATTACTAAAATTTAAAATTTACAGTTACATTTATTGTGAAGTATTTGATAATTTATTGTAGATTTGTAGAAGATCTTATTTAGAAGCTGGATAAATGATTCGGTTTTCAAACAACTAATAAAATAAAGGTTTATAGTAAAAAATAGCTCTGATAATGTTTGATAAAACACGACGGCGGTGTTTTACTCTGAAAATCTTTACAGGAAATAATGACGTCAATTTTTCTATTTTGATGCTGTCATTCATTTCTGGATCTCCCGTTTTATCCGTTATTTTTCCGTCTCTTTTGATCGTTCTATCTGTTTTTCCGGGTGTGTGGTACCGGGGAGGTTCTCCGGTTGTCTGCCGGATGGGGCTCCTCTCCTCCAGGCAGCAGCAGCAGGATGAGTCGGTGTCGGTGTCGGTGAGCGGAAACAGACGGAGGAGGGATTTCAGCTCTAAGACGGTTGGTGTGGAACATTCGGTGATTTAGGACCGGTTCTAACGGGTCTACGGGTTCTACCTGTTCTTCTTTTAACGTGATCAGAGAACATCAGCCTCTACTCCCCTCAACACCCCGGGAATTTAATGGGTTTATGTTCCTACAAGGTTCTGGTCACATTTAAAGAACCTCTGATGACTCGGTTCTGGTCACATTTAAAGAACCTCTGATATCTCGGTTCTAGTCACATTTAAAGAACCTCTGATATCCCAGTTCTAGTCACATTTAAAGAACCTCTGATATCCCGGTTCTAGTCACATTTAAAGAACCTCTGATAACTCGGTTCTGGTCTAACCCTAACCCTTCTAGTCATATTTAAAGAACCGCTGATATCCTGGTTCTAGTCACATTTAAATAACCTTTTATATCCCGGTTCTAGTCACATTTAAAGGAACCTCTGATATCCCGGGTCTAGTCACATTTAAAGAACCTCTGAGGACTCGGTTCTAGTCACATTTAAAGAACCGCTGATAACTTGGTTCTAGTCACATTTAAAGAACCTCTGATGACTCGGTTCTGGTCACATTTAAAGAACCTCTGATATCCCGGTTCTAGTCACATTTAAAGAACCTCTGATATCCCAGTTCTAGTCATATTTAAAGAACCGCTGATATCCTGGTTCTAGTCACATTTAAATAACCTTTTATATCCCGGTTCTAGTCACATTTAAAGGAACCTCTGATATCCCGGTTCTAGTCACATTTAAAGAACCTCTGAGGACTCGGTTCTAGTCACATTTAAAGAACCTCTGATACCCGGGTCTAGTCACATTTAAAGAACCTCTGAGGACTCGGTTCTAGTCACATTTAAAGAACACTTGAAATGTGAACTGAGAACACTGATATCCCGGTTCTAGTCACATTTAAAGAACCTTTTATATCCCGGTTCTAGTCACATTTAAAGGAACCTCTGATATCCCGGTTCTAGTCACATTTAAAGAACCTCTGATATCCCGGTTCTAGTCACATTTAAAGAACCTCTGATATCCTGGTTCTAGTGACATTTAAAGGAACCTCTGATATCCCGGTTCTAGTCACATATAAAGAACCGCTAAAAACCCGGTTCTAGTCACATTTAAAGAACCGCTAAAAACCCGGTTCTAGTCACATTTAAAGAACCTATGATATCCTGGTTCTAGTCACATTTACAGAACCGCTGATATTCCGTGTCTAGTCACATTTAAAGGAACCTCTGATATCCTGGTTCTAGTCACATTTAAAGATGTGACACATTTAAAGAACCGCTGATAACTTGGTTCTAGTCACATTTATAGAACCTCTGATATCCCTGTTCTAGTCACATTTAAAGGAACCTCTGATAACTTGGGTCTAGTCACATTTAAAGAACCACTGATATCCCGGTTCTAGTCACATTTAAAGGAACCTCTGATATCCCGGTTCTAGTCACATTTAAAGAACCACTGATGACTTGGTTCTAGTCCCATTTAAAAGAACTTCTGATATCCCGGTTCTAGTCACATTCAAAGAACCTCTGATATCCCGGTTCTAGTCGAATTTAAAGAACCTCTGATATCCCGGTTCTAGTCACATTTAAAGAACCGCTGATAACTCGGTTCTAGTCACATTTACAGAACCGCTAAAAACCCGGTTCTAGTCACATTTAAAGAACCGCTGATAACTCGGTTCTAGTCACATTTACACAACCACTGATATCCCGGTTCTAGTCACATTTAAAGAACCTCGGATAACTCGGTTCTGGTCACATTTAAAGAACCTCTGATATCCCGGTTCTAGTCACATTTAAAGAACCTCTGATAACTCGGTTCTGGTCACATTTAAAGAACCTCTGATATCCCGGTTCTAGTCACATTTAAAGAACCTCTGATAACTCGGTGCTGGTCACATTTAAAGAACCTCTGATAACTCGGTGCTGGTCACATTTAAAGAACCTTTTATATCCCGGTTCTAGTCACATTTAAAGGAACCTCTGATATCCCGGTTCTAGTCACATTTACAGAACCTATGATATTCCGTGTCTAGTCACATTTAAAGGAACCTCTGATAACTTGGTTCTAGTCACATTTAAAGAACCCTGTTAGGTTCTTGTCTTCCTGTAGCGCTGATGCTGGCTAGCTTTTTTCACCTTTGACCTGAGTGGGTGGAGCCCGGAGAACACTAGTTATCTGCGGTGACGAGTTATGCTAGAAGGATTTAAGACTGTTAAAGAGACTACAAAGATGGCCGACCGCTAACATCAGCTGTGGCTAACAGTAGCACTGGATGGACATTGCTCTTGTGTTGCTAGCAGGGGCTCCATGAGCGTGGCACCGTACTCTCAGACTTCCTGTCTGTGACGAGGAGGACGTTCTCCTTCATCCGTCTGTGGACGGTCAACGTTGAGCTCTGAGCCGACATGTCGGATAAGACGGCGCCGCGCTGCCAGCTGAGACTGGAGTGGATCCACGGGTACAGAGGTCACCAGTGTCGGAACAACCTCTACTACACGGCGGGGAAAGAGGTGGTGTACTTCGTGGCCGGGGTGGGCGTGGTCTACAACACGCGAGAACACACCCAAAAGTTTTACCTGGGACACAATGATGACATCATCAGGTGAGGAGGCTGTTGATAGAATGCGTCGTTGTTCAGCGTTCGCTGAGTCAACTACGACTCCCAGGATGCATTTCACTAAAAGCAAGCAAATCAGAGCTCTCAAACAGCACATAATAAATACAGACAGCATGATGGGAGCTGACAGCCTGGTGGTGGCGGTGACCTGCTGATATTTAAAACACAGTCCTTCCCATCATGCTTTGCAGCATTAGCGGCCTGGAGCTTCAGACGGTTCATCATTTTACATGATTTGTTAACTCAAGCTGCCTGTCTAGCTAATGTCACGCCCCGCCCCCCTCCTGTCTCTCACCACCTGTCCCTCGCTATCTCTCTCTCCTCCACCTGTCCTCCCTGTTTGTCTTCCTCCACAACTCTTTCTCCTCCACCCTTCCCATCATGTCTGTCTCTCAGTCTGGCGCTCCATCCCGATAAGGTCCAGGTGGCGACAGGTCAGGTGGGTAAGGACCCGTTCATCTGTATCTGGGACAGTTATGCGATGCAGACAGTCTCCATCCTGAGGGACGTCCACACACATGGAATCGCCTGTCTGGCCTTTGACTCTGATGGACAGGTGAGGCCACGCCCCTGCATGATGAGGTCACTGTCTTATCTCACCTGACACGTCCTCGTGTTTGCATTGGCAGCGGTTGGTGTCTGTTGGTCTGGATGCCAAGAACACGCTCTGTGTCTGGGACTGGAGGAGAGGACGGGTCCTCGCCACCGCGACAGGACACTCAGACAGGGTAAGACCCGGGGTTCAGGTGTGACACCTGAACCCCGGTGTGACACCTGAACCACAGACAGAAGAGAAAGAAAAAGAATCGAACAAACTTTATTAAGCCCCAAGGTGAAATGAAAGACAACGCTCTCTGGTCTCTCCTCAGATCTTTGACGTGGTCTGGGATCCAATCCAGTCCAACAGACTGGTCAGCTGTGGAGTCAAACATATCAAGGTGAGACAGGAACATCACCTGTGTCCGCCATGTCACAGCTGAACATCCAACGTGTTTGTTTCAGACACAGGTGAACATCTGTCATGTTTGTTTCAGACGCAGGTGAACATCTGTCATGTTTGTTTCAGACACAGGTGAACATCTGTCATGTTTGTTTCAGACACAGGTGAACATCTGTCATGTTTGTTTCAGACACAGGTGAACATCTGTCATGTTTGTTTCAGGGTCACAGGTGAACATCCACTGTGTTTGTTTTAGACACAGGTGAACATCTGTCATGTTTGTGTCAGGCACAGGTGAACATCCACCGTGTTTGTTTTAGACACAGGTGAACATCTCTCATCTTTGTTTTAGACACAGGTGAACATCTGTCATCTTTGTTTTAGACACAGGTGAACATCCACCGTGTTTGTTTTAGACACAGGTGAACATCTCTCATCTTTGTTTTAGACACAGGTGAACATCTGTCATCTTTGTCTCAGAGTCACAGGTGAACATCCACCGTGTTTGTGTTAGACACAGGTGAACATCTGTCATCTTTGTCTCAGAGTCACAGGTGAACGTCTTGGTTAAAGGATTATGGATACTGTGATCAGTTGTCTATTGGCCGTCTCCCAGTGGCACCATTTAAACCTGTGCCTACTTTTGGACCCCGGGCAGGTCATTTAAAACCTGTGTCTTATATTTAGTTCTGGGCTCTGTGCGGAAATGCCTTGACGCCAAAGAGAGGTATTTTCGGGAAGACAGGTGACCTTCAAACCATTCTGTGTGTCTGCGCCGCCAAAGACGAGCTGACGTACTCCGGCGCTCTGAACGGAGATGTTTACGTGTGGAGAGGGATCAACTTGATCAGGACCGTCCAGGCGGCACACGGGGTAAGTACCGCTTACCGGTACCGGAGTGCTGATGGCCCTTTCAGGTCTAACGGAACCTCTTCCTTCAGGCGGGGATCTTCAGTATGCACGCCTGCGAGGAAGGGTTCGCCACTGGAGGGCGTGACGGCTGCATCCGCCTGTGGGACGTGGACTTCAAGCCCATCACCAAGATCGACCTGAGGGAGGCGGAACAAGGCTACAAAGGTCCACGACCAAACCCAGAACCGGACTCCGGTCCCTCCTTCGGGTTCATTTGTCTGGGTGTGGTCCTTAACCGGATCCTGTGGTTTTGGTTTCAGGTCTGTCGATCCGCAGCGTTTGCTGGAAGGCAGACCGGATCTTGGCGGGAACGCAAGACAGCGAGATCTTCGAAGTGATGGTCCGGGACCGGGACAAACCGGTTCTGTTGATGCAGGGTCACAGTGAGGGCGAGCTGTGGGCGCTGGACCTGCACCCCAAACAACCGGTCGCTGTTACTGGGAGCGACGACCGCTCTGTTCGGTCCGTCACCACGTCAACCTGTCTGTCTCTCTCTCACCTGTCTGTCTCTCTCTCCCTCACCTGTCTGTCTCTCTGCCTGTCGTCAGGCTCTGGAGTCTACCTGACCACACCCTCCTGGCTCGCTGTAACATGGAGGAATCGGTCCGGAGTGTTTCCTTCAACAACGACGGGTCTCAGCTCGCCTTGGGCATGAAGGACGGATCCTTCACCGTTCTTCGTGTCAGGTGACCTTGAGGGGGCGGGCCTTAACGTCATTCTGTCATGTTCTTACCGTGTTGTAACACCATAAAATTAGTTTGTTACGTTGTTAGCCACGTAGCTTCTTTAGTCAGTTGACAAGATGCGGATCCCCGAGGTGGTAGCTTCGTAGCTGCTAGCTAATTTGTTAGCTACCAGCTACTGGCTAAGATTATAGCTACTAGCTAGAGGCTAACATATGAGTTAGTGGCAGTTTCTGTCCCAGACGCCTGTCTGACGGGAATCAACCTTCCTTCCAGGGACATGACGGAGGTCGTCCACATCAAAGATCGGAAGGAGGTGATCCACGAACTCAAGTTCTCTCCCGACGGATCCTTCCTGGCGGTGGGCTCCAACGACGGGCTGGTGGACATCTATGCCGTTGGCCAGCGGTACAAAAAAGTTGGCGAGTGCGGTCGCTCCGCCTCCTTCATCACACACCTGGATTGGTCCGTCGACAGCCGCTTCCTGCAGACCAATGACGGCGCCGGAGAGAGGTTCTTCTACCGGATGCCGGGTACTGTGTCAGTTTGTGGTTCTAGAGGGACTTACCTGGTCCAGAGACCTGAGCTGTGTCGTAGGACCAGTCTAGATAGAGACTTGGGGACGTGACTTAAGACTCACTTCTGTCAAACCACAGACATGGACCCTTCTGGACTGACCTCTGGTGTCCCCCAAGGCTCCATCTTTGGCCCTCTACTGTTTTAGCACATACGTGATGCTACTGGGTCGCATCATTGGCAAATGCAAAATCCTGTATCGTCGCTATGCCGATGATACTCATATCTACGTCCCATTAAGATCCGGCGTTCAGGACAGTCTAACTTTTTGTCCTACCCGTCTGTCTTCCTGTCTGTCTGACCTGTCTGTCTGAAGGACAAGGCCTAAGACTGGATTCAGGACTAAACCCCCGAGACTGAGACTTAATTTGACCGGACTGGGACTTCGCCCCGCTTCCGTTCTGACCTTTTCACGTCTTCCTGCGTCCGACAGCAGGAAAGCTGGTCCCTAAGGAGGAGTCCAAGGGGATTCACTGGATGACGTGGACCAGCGTCGTCGGGTCGGAGGTCAACGGAATCTGGCCCAAATACTCGAACGTGACCAACGTGAACTCTGTGGACGCCAACTACAGCAGCGCGGTCCTGGTGACCGGGGACGACCTCGGCCTCGTCAAACTCTTCCGGTTCCCCTGTCTCAAGAAAGGTCGGTCTCACCAGCACTCAGACATTCACCGCCGCATGTAGAGCAGAATCTGAATCCAGGTTCTAGGAGAACTTACTGGTGGCTCGGACGGATATTCATTTGGGTTTTCTCGTGTTCCTCAAACAGGAGCCAAATTTAAAAAGTACATCGGCCACTCTGCCCATGTGACAAATGTTCGCTGGTCCAACGACCTGCAGTGGGTCATCAGTACCGGTGGCGCTGACCACGCGGTCTTCCAGTGGAGGTTCTTGCCGGAAGGTGTCATGAATGGTGTCCTGGAGCCCCTCCTCCAAGGTAAGACCAACTCTTCTCAACCCAACTTTATTCCATACTAGATCTCCAGGTCCCAGAACCGAACCGTTCACCCCAGAATCCGCCGGTCTTCTTCCTCTTGTCTTGGGGACTGATTGTGGTGTCGGCACACTAATCGGGACGGTCCAGATCTCCTCCGCCAAGCCAAACTTCTCAGGTCTATTCGGCAAATCAGGAGGCGAGTCTAGAAGAGGGACTGGGCTTCATCAAATACTTCCCCATTTAGACCAGACTTACCGGTCTAGGCCAGAAACTTGACCCGGTTCTTCACCGTCCAAACAAGAGACCTGACTTGGTTCTTACTCTTCGAGACTAGAGACTTGAATTGGTACTATACTTCTTTCCTGTCCATACCGGAGACTTGACTTGGGTCCAATCCCTCTAGTCTTAGGGTTGGGTTGTGGTCTCAGCAGACTAATCAGGGTATTCCAGATGTCCCTCTTCCCAGCAATGCTGTCCAGGTCCACCCGGAGGACCTGGTCTCCTCCTAGTAGACCGAGATCCAGAGGGAGGCCCCAGGAGACTCACCATCAGAATGTTTGAGCTCCACCCCCATCGCTGAGACCAGGTGTCGCCCCCCTACAAGGGAAGCTACAGGCACAAAGACAATCTTCTTCTGGTTTTTACTAACAACCATGTTCTCCTGGTTGCTGTCTCAGAAGGTTACGCCGACTCCAACAGCGGTGAGTCGGACTCGGACGTGTCCGACGTTCCGGAACTTGACTCGGACATCGAACAGGAAGCTCAGACCAACTACGAACGTCAGGTGACCAGAAACTGCCCCATCAGCCGATGTAGACCACCTGGTCTGTCTGAGTCACCTGACTCTGACTCGGCTGACTCTGTCCGCAGGTCTACAAGGAGGACCTGCCGCAGCTGAGGAAGAAGCTGATTGGTTCCCTGAAGTGCCAGAAAGCTCCGGAGGAGGGACTTCGTCTGCAGTTTGTTCACGGGTAACGACGAATGTCGGAGTGACATCATCCTGAGAAACGTGTTTGTTTGTTTGTTTGTTTGTTTGTTTGTTTGTTCGTACGCTACGGTGGCAGCTGCTTTTTAATGCTAACACAACCGTATGCTAACACAACTGTATAGAAACGTTACGTTAGCTAACCTGATGTAAATGTAAGTTTATGCTAACTTACGTCAATTATAACGTTATTTTTTGTAATGCTAATGTGAAATTTATTATGGGTGTCCTACTTCCTGTTTCCTGCAGGTACCGGGGGTTTGACTGCCGTAACAACCTGTTCTACAGTCAGGGGGGGGAGGTGGTCTACCACGTCGCTGCCGTCGCTGTCGTCTACAACCGGCTGCAGCACAGTCAGAAGTTCTACCTCGGTCACGACGACGACATCCTCAGCCTGGCCGTCCACCCGCTCAAAGACTATGTGGCGTCGGCGCAGGTACGCCCAGCCGATCGGGATGTAAGAGACGACATCAGGCGCAGTGAGAGCGGTTGTGATTCGCTGTTTGTGTGTCCAGGTGGGCAGAGACCCCGCGATCCACGTCTGGGACGTCCCGACTCTCAAATGTCTGTCGCTGCTGAAGGGACACCACAGTCGAGGCGTATGCGCTCTGGAGTTCACAGGTAGAACCGTCAGTGACCTCTGACCCCTCCATATGACCTTTAGATATTAAACCGCCGTCTGTTGTCCCGCCTCCAGCCGACGGGAAGAGTTTGGTGTCGGTGGGAATCGACGACTTTCACTCCATCGTCATCTGGGACTGGAGGAAAGGCGAGAGGCTGGCGAAAGCCCGGTGAGAACAAGTGTCAGCTGTAGAGAACGTTCAAGAACCGGCGGACTGTCCCTTTAACCCGTTCCTCCTCCAGGGGTCACAAGGACAAGATCTTCGTGGTGAGGAGTAACCCGCTCCGAAGCGACAAACTGGTGACGGTGGGCATGAAGCACATCAAGTTCTGGCAGCACTCAGGTAGGATCCGTAGGATGTTCTGATGCCTTCCTGCAGAACCTCATGCTAACAGGCTGTGGTGGGTATGCTAACATGAAGTTAGCATTGCCCGGCAGAATCTTTTCACAGTTCTTAATGTTCGGAGGAACCATTTTAGCTCCTTCTTCAGAGGAACCTCCTCCCCTCCTTCAAGAAGCAGGTACCTTCAGAAGGCCTTGGTTCTTTTTGCGGTTGTTTCCACGGCAACCGTTAGCACTAGATGTACGCTGATGTTCCCCTGGTGAAGGAGGAGCTCAAAGGTTCCTCAGTCCGAACAGCTTCAAGCGTTCCGTGTTCTGGCTGTGCGGATCGTTAGATGGGGGTCAAAAGCAGTTCTCCTCCTGTAGGCGGTGGTCTCACCTTCAGACGGGGAATCTTCGGGAACCTGGGGAAGCAGGAGACGATGATGTCGGCGTGCTACGGTCGATCCGAGGACCTGGTCTTCTCCGGTGCCGCCAACGGCGACGTTTACATCTGGAGAGACACGACGCTCATCAAGACGGTCAAAGCTCACGACGGCCCCGTCTTCGCCATGTGCTCGCTGGACAAGGTGAGGCGGCGAGAGGAAGGAGGCGGCGGCGAAACCACCAACGTGCGACTGAGAAACTTATGCAGGAGAAGGTTAGCGAAGAAGAAGGAGGGTAGGAGAGGTGAAGGAAGTAGGCGGGAGTACGAGGAGATGTGGTGTGAGGTGAAGAGTGAGGTAGCAGAGGCTAAACAAGAGGCTAATGACGCGATGTGTGAGACGTTTGGTGCGAAAGAAGAAGGAAAGGACTTGTAACGATTGGCGAGGCAGAGGGATCGAGACGGGAAGGATGTGCAGCAGGTTGGGTTGATTAAGGATGGAGATGGAGGTGGACTAACGGGCGGAGGTCGTGAGGGCAGGATGGAGGGAGTAGTTTATTGAACTAACGAATGTAGGAAAGGAGGCAGAAGAGTGGAGGGTGTGAGAATCGTACATGTTGACGTTTCAAGGATGAAGAGCGGAAAGGCAGTTTGTCCTGATGACGTACTGGTGGAGGTATGGAGGTGTGGAGTGGGTGGAGTGGGAGGAGCAGAGTGGGAGGAGCAGAGTGGGCGGAGTTATCTGTGACTGAAGAGCAGCAGCAGGAGTGAGAGAACATTTAAGCGTGATGACGGTGATGTTGAAGGTGATGAAGGTCATGATGATGATGGGTGTCTTATGTCCTCGGTCCAGGGTTTTGTGACGGGCGGGAAGGACGGCGTGGTGGAGCTGTGGGACGACATGTTTGAGAGATGTTTGAAGACCTACGCCATCAAGAGAGCCGCTCTGTCACCGGCGTCCAAAGGTTCCACTCTTCATCAGTCCAAAGAATGTGTCAGAATGTAGCCACACCCACAGTGGGAGGTACTGATCAGGTCCAGGTTATCGGATCCTGAAACTTCCTCTGGTCCTTCCTCTGTCTCAGGTCTACTGCTGGAGGACAACCCGTCCATCAGAGCCATCACTCTGGGTCATGGTCACATCCTACTCGGAACCAAGAACGGGGAGATCCTGGAGATCGACAAGAGTGGGCCGATGACTCTGCTGGTTCAGGTCCGAAACATGACTCGGCATTAATAACACCTGAGGCATCTAGAGCATGATTCAGCAGTTATGACACCCAAAGGACCTGAGACATGACTCATCGTTAATAACACCTGCCGGACCTGTAGCGTGACTTAGCATGGCGGTGGATTTTAACAGATCTGTGATGCCTTCAGGGTCACATGGAGGGCGAGGTGTGCGGCCTGGCGGCTCACCCGCTACTTCCTGTCTGTGCCACCGTCAGCGATGACAAAACTCTGAGAATCTGGGAGCTGTCGGCGAATCACCGTATGGTCGCCGTCCGTAAACTGAAGAAAGGTGAGGTGCGGGAAATGCTAACCGACCTCCATCTTTAGCGGTTTTCTCCTCCTTATTGGTCCGTTCTTCCTGTTACCTGTCAGGTGGGCGGTGTTGCGCCTTCTCTCCCGACGGTAAAGCTCTTGCCGTGGGTCTGAACGACGGCAGCTTCCTGGTGGTGAACGCCGACACGCTGGAGGACATGGTCACCTTCCACCACCGCAGGGAGCTCATCTCGGACATCCGCTTCTCCCTAGGTACCTGAAGGCAGCACGGCAGGTGTGACACGGGAGAGTCGCGATAGGTCGGAGGTAAAGAGTCACAGCGGCGTTTGTGTTTCAGACACGGGGAAGTACCTGGCTGTGGCATCCCATGATTCCTTTGTGGACATCTACAACGTTCTGACCTCTAAGAGAGTCGGCATTTGTAAAGGAGCCGGGAGCTTCATCACCCACATCGACTGGGACTCCAGAGGTTACCACACCCTCACCTGTACCCACACCTGAACCCACCCTCACCTGTACCCACACCTGAACCTGTACCCACCCTCACCTGTACCCACACCTGTACCCACCCTCACCTGTACCCACACCTGAACCTGTACCCACCCTCACCTGTACCCACACCTGAACCTGTACCCACCCTCACCTGTACCCACACCTGAACCCAACCTCCCCTGTACCCACACCTGAACCCACCCTCACCTGTACCCACACCTTAAACCACACCCACACCTGAACCCAACCTCACCTGTACCCACACCTTAAACCACACCCACACCTGAACCCAACCTCACCTGTACCCACACCTTAAACCACACCCACACCTGAACCCAACCTCACCTGTACCCACACCTTCACCTGTACCCACACCTGAACCCACCCTCACCTGTACCCACACCCTCACCTGTACCCACCCTCACCTGTACCCACCCTCACCTGTACCCACCCTCACCTGTACCCACACCCTCACCTGTACCCACACCCTCACCTGTACCCACACCTGAACCCACCCTCACCTGTACCCACACCTGAACCTGTACCCACCCTCACCTGTACCCACCCTCACCTGTACCCACCCTCACCTGTACCCACACCCTCACCTGTACCCACACCCTCACCTGTACCCACACTTTAAACCACACCCACACCTGAACCCAACCTCACCTGTACCCACCCTCACCTGTGCCCACATCTTCACCTGTACCAACACCCTCACCTGTGCCCACATCTTCACCTTTAGCCATGTACCGATTAATTCAAGACACTTGATTCACACATGGGAAAACGTCCGTCAGTGGAAACCCAAACGATGAACCCACTCAGGGCCGGATTCTAAATCCCGCCCACTGTGGCAGTGAAAGTGTAAAAGTCAAACCACAGGTTGAAGCGACCGAGGGCGTCGTTGAGAAGTTTGAGCGACTCGGTGTTACGTCGTGACGATTCAGTGTCCCTTCAGCATGTTGAGCAGGTTCCAGGTGTAACGAGTCACATGTTGTTTCTAGCCGACGCTAACATGCTAACCCCCAATGCGCCGCTCGTACGAATCTTTCTTAGCTCTTATGAAAGTCAGCATGCTAATGTTAGCGTGTTAGCGCACAGCGAGGGTTGTGACGCCGTTAGTTGACGGCGGTCCTTGTGTCGACAGGTAAACTGCTGCAGGTGAACTCGGGTGCTAAAGAGCAGCTTTTCTTCGAGGCTCCTCGAGGACGCCGCCAGAATATCAGCGTGTCAGAGGTCAGCCTCTAAATCCTCGCCAATGTGGTTGCGTCTCCGGACGCCGCGCGTTGACGCATTTGTTTGTGTTTTGCAGTTTGAGACGCTGGACTGGTCCAGCTGGACGTGTGTTCTTGGTCCCACCTGTGAGGGAATATGGCCGCCGCTCAGCTTCGTCAACGCCGCCTCACTCACTAAAGACCGCAAACTGCTCGCCACCGGAGACGACTTCGGCTACCTGAAACTTTTCAGCTTCCCCACCAGGGTGAGACCCTCGCTATGATGTCATCAACACATGATGTTAAGATCCACTCAGCGCTCATCATGATGAAGATTTTACATCATGATCACAGTCAGAACATGATGATGTCACGCAGATCGTGATGAAGTCAAAGATATGAGGATGATGTCACACTCAGATTGTGATGATGTCAAAGATATTGTGATGATGTCACGTTCAGATTGTGATGATGTCATCTTCAGATTGTGATGATGTCATCTTCAGATTGTGATGAAGTCAAATATGATGATGTCACCTTCAGATTGTGATGATGTCACGTTCAGATTGTGATGATGTCACCTTCAGATTGTGATGAAGTCAAAGATATCCCGATGATGTCACACTCAGATTGTGATGATGTCAAAGATATCATGATGATGTCAAAGATATCATGATGATGTCACACTCAGATCGTGATGAAGTCAAAGATATCATGATGTCACCTTCAGATTGTGATGACGTCACACACAGATTGTGATGACGTCACACACAGATTGTGATGACGTCACACACAGATCTTGCTTCTGATGGAAAAAGGAACCAATTGTACTCCACATACAAACCCTATATGCTAACTTTAGCAACTTTTTAAGCTGTCTCTAACGGTAGCATGTTAGCTAGCTAACAGCCACGCAGTACCGTTGAATCTGTTTAGGTTTCCTTCGGGACTTCTAACGCTTCATGTCGGCTCCTCAGGGTCAGTTCGCCAAGTTTAAGAAGTACATGGGTCACAGCACCAACGTGACCAACGTCCGCTGGTCCAATGACGACTCCGTGCTGCTGACGGTAGGCGGGGCCGACACGGCGCTCATGATCTGGACCAGAGAGCCGTCGGGTCACAAAGAGAGCAAAGCTGTGGACAGCGAGGAGTCGGACGACGACGCGGAGGAGGATGGAGGTATCAAATGTGCCCCTGCTTGTCGTCGACGGTACTGCAGCTGACCAGGGTCAATTAGTCAGTTAGCTTGTTAGCCTGTTGGCCCGTCAGCCAATTAACCTCTTAGCTTGTCAGCCATTGAGCTTAAAGGAAGTTAGCCGATTATCCTGTTAGGCTAACAGGCTACCAGACTGAAAGGGTATCAGTCAGTTTACCGTTTAGCCTAGCAGCTAAATGGTAAACTGACTGAGTTTACCAGTGTTCCAGTTAGGCTAAAATGCAGGCTTGACGGCTATTGGTCAGTTAGCCAGAAAGTGGTTTGGCCTGTCAGCCAGTTTGCTTGTTTGGAAGTTAGCCATTTATCCCATTAGGCTAACAGATTGAAAAGCTATCAGCCAGTTAGCCAGTTAATGTATTAACCTGGAAGAAAATCAGCCAGTTAGCTGTTGGTTTAGGCTAACAGCCTTACTGACTGTAAGACTAGCCTGTCTTACAGTCTGGCTAGTCTAGGCCTACAGGCTTACAGACAGTAAAACTAGCCTGTTAGCCTAGCAGCCAATTAGCCTGTTATCCTGGCAGGCAGTTAGCATTTTAACCATTATCATCTGATGATGTTAGTCTGTTAGCCAAGTATCCTGTTAGCCTAACAGTCTGAAAGGCTATCGGTCAGTTAGCCAGTTACAGTGTTAGCGTAGCGACTTTAGAGTAATGGGTGGTTACGCTTTCAGGGTACGACAGCGACGTGGCGCGGGAAAAGATGGTGGACTACGTCACCAAGATCTACTCGGCTAGCATCAGGAACATGTCAGGAACCAGACCCCACCTGCAACACAAAGACATTCCTGCGGAGGACAGGTACCGCTGTGATGTCACGCAGCCGCAGGTATTTCACCCATGTCCTCTGACCAGTTCTTGCGTTCTGTCCAGGCCTCCCGTGAGCCGCGCGGCGCCGCTGCCGGACAAACTGCTAAAGAACAACGTGACCAAGAAGAAGAAGCTGGTGGAGGTGAGTTGGAGCGTCGGCCATCTTCCCTGCCTCACCTGTCCGCCCTCTGATTGGCTGATTGTTTCCAGGAGCTGGTGTTGGAGCACGTCTTCGGCTACAGGGGCTTTGACTGTCGCAACAACCTGCACTACCTCAACGATGGCGCCGACATCATCTTCCACACCGCCGCCGTCGTGATCCTCCAGAACCTCTCCGCTGGTCAGTTCATCATCTAATGAGACCCAAGAACCACGTGGGCGTCAGAGAGCGTTCTGATCCGATGTGGGCGTGGCTAATTGGCTCCACTGCGCCCCCTTGAAGATTCAAGGGTGTAGCCCCCGTTGTGTGCACAGGCTAATGGGGCTACTGATGCAAACAAAAGTACCGTAGCCATTAGGCCACGCCCATCAATACCCATCAATTATTAGAAAACGATATTTGATTTTAAAGTAATCTAAAAATAATTCCGAGATGGGCGTCAGCGTCCTGAACGCTGCTAGACGCTTTCATCTGAAAATTCACGAGGACCGCCTACTTCCTGTGTCGACAGGAACCCAGAGTTTCTACCTGGAACACACCGACGACATCCTGTGTCTGACGGTCAACCAGCACCCCAAGTACCAGAATGTCATCGCCACGGGACAGATCGGTGAGTCGCCGCCTGGAGCCGCGAGGCCGTCCTCCTGCTAGCAATAGCACCGAATGCATCCACAGAGGGGGGCGGGGCCAGAACTCAGCACCGACCAAATGACGCTTATCGAACCGGGACTTCACTCAGCTAGTGTCATAGCAAAGTTAGCTAATGCCCGACATGCTACAGCTAGCCCCCGACTTCTTCTTAGAGCCCTTAGCAACATGTTAATTAGCCCAGCCGCTGTCGGGAGGACGTTTTTATAACGCCAAAAAGGAGGCGCTGCAGGATTCAGCCAATTATGGCGAACAATATCTGCTAATATTCATCTTCTTTGTCCCAAACTGTTTTTTACCGTACATGAATAGACACTGAAGGCATCGCTACGTTAGCGAGCTCTTAGCTTTTTAGGATAAAATGAAGAACGAAATAACCCAGTTGACCCGGTAGACGGATGAGGCGTTTCAAAGCCGGTCCGTCCGCCCTAAAACCGGGCAGATGGACCCCCCAGTCAGCGGGCTCCGGGGCGCCATTAGCATCAAGTAGCAGAACTCTGCGTGGTTAGCGTGTGAAGATGCGAGTTCATTTCTGGGCGAGATAACGCCGTTTACGTCCTGAGGGTGTCCCGCGACTGAGAGGAGCCGGGGGGGGGAGGAGCCTCTGAGGTCATAGCGCTAGCATTGATGCTGCTCTCACACATCGCTGGCTGCTTTTGTACATTTCTTTTCTTTTCCTGTGCTTCCTCGTTGTCTCCGCCCTCCTCATCACCAGGCGACATCACTGACCTTCCAGGTAAGACCCCCCCCACTGTTGTCACCCACACCCATCCTTCTGTTGGCATTCTTGTGGCGAGCACTAACTGTGATGTCATACACTCTCGCTGTGTAGACCTCGACCCGTCCGGTGAGTATCAGTACGCTCTGGTTGTTCTGTTGGTAGCTCCGCCCCCCCCACCGCTGATGTCACACCAAAATATGTCATCCGTACACACTAATACCTAGGAACCGAAAAAACAGCCCCAGAGATTTGATGGCTACTGGATCAGTTTTGAACCAGTACGTAAAGTACTCGATTACTTTAATGTAGAGATTACTTTTAACTGGTTAGGGGTCACTGGGGTTAGGGGTCACCGGGGTTAGGGGGCATCTGTCTGGACTAAAAACTAAAAGTTTGAGCCAGAACCAGAAGAGGGGACCGTGGCTCTAGAGCAGACATGTAGAGGAGGTTCCAGGTTCTGTCCCATGTTCTGTTTGTGGTTCAGGTTTTCCAAGAGCTGCAGGACCCAGATACCGTTAGTGTGGATGGAGGCGTGGTCTCAGCGGTGGGACTGTCGGACCCGTCTGTAGAGCTGATTGGAGCAGTTCCAGTTTGTGGCGGAGGTTCTAGACTTGGTTTTGTTGGTGTGGTGCGTCAGAACATGAAGGACTGTTCCTCGTCAGCTCAACAGAACCCAGTGGTCTGATACTGCCATGAACACATGGGGCGCTGGACCCGCAGCGGACGAAACCAATCAAATTCTGTTATCTGCTGCTGCTACTTTGTTAGCTCCTCGTCTGATGGGATCATGGCCTTTCATAAGAGCCAGTCCAAACCAGTCCGAGTGGTTCTGCTCTGTGGATCAGCATGTCGGTTCCGGTCCCCTCATCTTCCTGGACAGGATAGACAGAGACATTAAGAGGACCCATAGTCACTGCTCCCCCCCCCTCCTTAACTCTATGGTTCTGATATCCAGGCCAATAACTCTGGTTCTAAGGTCTGTAAGTCCAATAGGTCCCCGGATCCTTGACCCTCAAGTTCTTGATATTTAGGCCCCGTATCCCTTCATGTCTTTGGTTCTGATTGTCCTCAGTCCACTGGCTCCTACGATTCTGGTCTCCCCTCACAGGTCTCGCCCCGTCCATTCACGTGTGGGACGCCATGTCCAAGCAGACCCTGTCCATCCTTCGCTGTTCCCACGCTAAAGGGGTCGGCTACGTGAACTTCAGCGCCACCGGGAAACTTCTCCTGTCGGTTGGAGTGGAACCAGAACACACCATCACCGTCTGGAGGTGGCAGGAAGGTGCGGGACGAGATCCACTCGCACAGGTTCGAAGGAGGTCCGATGGTTCTGCTCAGATCACATGTCGAGTGACCTTTGACCTCTCCGCAGGCACTAAGGTGACCAGCAGAGGGAGCCATGCCGAGCGGATCTTCGCGGTGGAGTTCCGACCGGACTCTGACACCCAGTTTGTGTCGGTGGGAATCAAACACATCAAGTTCTGGACTCTGGTTGGCGGGTCGCTCATGTACAAGAAGGGCGTGATTGGCGCCGTGGAGGACGGGCGGATGCAGACCATGCTGTCGGTCGCTTTCGGCGCTGTAAGACTGGACCGCGGCTCTGACGACCCATGAGATTGAAAACTTACTACTGCAGTGACCCGTTTCTGTCTCCTCCAGAACAACTTGACCTTCAGCGGTGCCATCAACGGAGATGTGTACGTTTGGAGGGAACACTTTCTGGTCCGAGTGGTGGCCAAGGCCCACAGCGGCCCGGTCTTCACCATGTACACCACCCTGAGGGACGGACTCATCGTCACCGGGGGGAAGGAGCGGCCGTGAGTATCCAGAGGTCCAAAAACTCTGTCCCAGCTAGAACCGTCACTCTGGCTTCAGCTACTTCACTCATGTTGGGCAGCTAACATGGGTCAACGGCTAACGTTAGCGGACGGCTAACGTCGGCGTTTCTGACAGGACCAAGGAAGGCGGCGCCGTGAAGCTCTGGGACCAAGAGATGAAGCGCTGCAGAGCGTTCCAGCTGGAGACGGGTCAGCTGGTGGAGAACGTCCGCTCCGTCTGCAGAGGGAAGGTACGCCTGGCACTGCCGGGTCACATGACCTACCGGCCGCGACTGTCTAGGGGGGTTTTCTGACACGCCTCCTTTCAGGGTAAGATCCTGGTGGGAACCAAGGATGGCGAGATCATCGAGGTCGGAGAGAAGAACGCCGCCTCCAACACCATGATCAACGGACACACCCAGGGCGGGATCTGGGGTCTGGCCACCCACCCCTCCAAAGACGTCTTCATCTCTGCCAGCGATGATGGGACCATCCGGATCTGGGACCTGGCTGATAAGGTAGTGGTCCCAAAGGGGGGGGGGGGGGGGAGGGTGTGGCCCATCATTTCAGCCACCTCACTTCTCCTCTGGTTTCCTGTGTCAGAAACTCCTGAACAAGGTGAGTCTGGGTCATCCCGCCAAATCCACCACCTACAGCCCCAACGGAGAGATGGTTTCCATCGGGATGGAGAACGGGGAGTTCATCGTCCTGCTGGTCAACTCCCTCACCGTCTGGGGCAAGAGGAGAGACCGCAGCGTCGCCATCCAGGACATTCGGTAGGTCCTTCGGGGGAAGTCAGGCCATGTGGGGGGGGTGGTCCAAATGTTTCCGATCTCGGGGAGAACCAGATCCCAGTCCGAGGTCTGGAGGGTTCCTCAGTTTGACGGTAAAGGACCGGGCGGGATCAATCATGACGAAAGTCCTGGAGGGTGACCCACTTCATAGAAGGCGACACGTGTCCACCTCTACCAGAACCTTAGTGGGCACCTTACAGGTGGACCGGGAGGTCCTGGTCAGACGGATCTCGGTCCACATTCAAATTGTTTCTGATGCGGTTCAACTGAACCCAACACGGTCTAAAGACCCACACAGGATGTGACACAGACTGGTCCCGGGTCAGGACCTTTCTCTTCTACTCAGTCGACCTCTCATGTATTTTGTGGTTCAGGTTCAGTCCAGATAACCGGTTCTTGGCCGTGGGCTCGGTTGAAAGCGCCGTTGACTTCTACGACCTCTCTCTGGGACCGTCCCTAAACCGAATCGGGTACTGCAAGGACATCCCCGGATCCGTGATCCAGCTGGACTTCTCCGCTGACAGCCGACACGTCCAGGTTCCGTCCAGGACCAGGTTCTGGTTCCTCTCGATTGCTCTGTGGCGCTCTCAAACTCCAGATTAAGACCCGTTTCTTCTCCAGGTCTGTACCAGCAGCTACACCAGACAAGTCCACGAAGTCCCCTCAGGAAAGATCGTCACCGAACAATCTACGCTGGAGAGGATCACCTGGGCCACCTGGACCAGGTTTGGGTCTAATGCACGGATCTAGATCCTAGGGGTCTACATCCTACGTGACCATCGTGTAGAACATTGGGAACAAACTGTAGGCCCGAGAGAAACTATTCTTCAGAACCCTGAAAGTGATTTCTACATCATTAACGCAAACAGTAGAGCTTAGGGAACCAACTGTAGAGCTTAGGGAACCAACTGTAGAGCTTAGGGAACCAACTGTAGAGCTTAGGGAACCAGCTGTAGAGCTTAGGGAACCAACTGTAGAGCTAAGGGAACCAGCTGTAGAGCTAAAGGGAACCAGCTGGAGAACATAGGGAACAAACTCTAGAGTTTAGGGAACTAAACCTCCAGCTGACATTGTGGTTCTGGTTGGTTCTGTGTTCTAGTATCGTGGGAGACGAGGTTCTGGGCGTTTGGCCTCGTAACGCTGACAAAGCCGACGTGAACTGCGCCTGTGTTTCTCACGCCGGCCTCAGCCTGGTGACCGGCGACGACTTTGGCCTCGTGAAACTCTTCGACTTCCCGTCTTCGGAGAAGTTTGTACGTGACTATAAACTCCTGAGGGGGATGGTGGACGGCACGGCGCTTCATCGCCTGCCTCCTTCATCGCCTGCCTCCTTCATCGCCTACCTCCTTCATCGCCTACCTCCTTCATCGCCTGCCTCCTTCTCTCATCTTCACAGGCTAAACACAAACGCTACTTTGGACACTCCGCCCACGTGACAAACATTCGCTTCTCCTGTGACGATAAGTACGTCATCAGTGCCGGCGGCAGCGACTGTAGGTGAGGTCCTGACTCCGCCCACCCCGAACACACACACGCCTTGGGAAAGATTTGTATGGCCTCCATGTTTTTTTTTTCCTCGCCAAATATTTGATGTGTGAACTTTTACCAAAGTCCCGTCAGAATGCCGTGGCTAAGATGTTAGCTACTATCCACTTCCTAAGATGTTAGCTACTATCCACTTCCTAAGATGTTAGCTACTAGCCACTTCCTAAGATGTTAGCTACTATCCACTTCCTAAGATGTTAGCTACTAGCCACTTCCTAAGATGTTAGCTACTATCCACTTCCTAAGATGTTAGCTACTAGCCACTTCCTAAGATGTTAGCTACTAGCCACTTCCTAAGATGTTAGCTACTAGCCACTTCCTAAGATGTTAGCTACTATCCACTTCCTAAGATGTTAGCTACTATCCACTTCCTAAGATGTTAGCTACTATCCAATCCTAAGATGTTAGCTACTATCCACTTCCTAAGATGTTAGCTACTAGCCACTTCCTAAGATGTTAGCTACTATCCACTTCCTAAGATGTTAGCTACTAGCCACTTCCTAAGATGTTAGCTACTATCCACTTCCTAAGATGTTAGCTACTAGCCACTTCCTAAGATGTTAGCTACTATTCATTGCCTATGGTGTGACCTGCTAAATCACTGGCTAAGGTCTTAGCTAATAGCCACCGGCTACGATGTTAGCTACTAGCCACTATTTAAGATGATCTCTGTGACTCTTCTTCTCTCCAGTTTATTGGTGTGGCGATGCCAGTGACCTCCGTGACCTTTGGATTCCTCCAGCCGCTCTTCCTCTCCTGCAGGAAGATGACCTTTGACCTGCCGGGTGTTAGGAGCGTCAGAGCTGACAGTTCTTTTATTGTCTCGTGGTTCTGCCTGTACTGTCAGATGCTTTTATTGTGGAAGGTTCTTGTGTTCCTTGTAGTGGTGTCAGGTGCTTTCTCACTAACTCGGACCAAATGTGGGATGCAGGTTAGTCCCTATTCAGGAGCTGTGACATCATCATGACATCATCGTTTAGACACTGTTTACTTCCTGTCCTCAGAAAGAACCAAATATCTACAGCACAATGGAGCAAGAGGTCATGTGACCAAACTCACCTTAACTGATGTCGATGTGTCACTCTGGTGGAAGCGAACACACAGCTAACAAACACTACACAGCTAACAACCAGCTAACAGCTAACACACTGCTAAAAGCTCAACAATCACCTAACCGCTAACACACTGCTAACAAACAGCTAACAGCTAACAACAAGTCAACAGTTTTTGAGCAGGAGCTATGACATCATAAGTCAAATGAATCCGCCCACGAGGAGTCACATGACGAGCTCCAGGCGTCCTACAGGTGGCTGTGAGTCACATGATCTGGAGGAGGCGGGTCTAAAGATGTTTATCACAAACGCATAAACATAAAACACGTCAAAGTATTTCAACCTCAAACCTGAATAAAGTAAAATAAAATAATAGATCATATAAAATGTGAAAATAGAGGATAAATAAAAATGAAGTTTATTTATGTGAATTCCAAGAGAAACGTCTAATAATGAATAGCTAAACATTTATGCGACTATAAAAACAAAAAGATTTGTTCACTTTGAATATAAGTTTATAAATATTTATTTTTAATATTTACTTCATTGAGTATCTCGATGCTAACAGAATGGGAAATCCCCAACATCCCATCATTAGCACGACGTTAATACGCGGAAATGCTAGCTCAGATTTTCCCACATTTTAGCTAGACTCGGATATAAAACAGTAAATAGAACGCAGGAGGTTAATTAGCATTAGCCAAACATCTACAGTATAACGAACATACAGTTAACATGTAGCTAACCTGCAGCTAATACACTACTAGCAGCTAACACTCAGTCACAGTTAACTGCTATTATACAGATTACAACTAACACAAGGTTAGCACACAGCTGAAAAAAAAAGAAGCTAAAAGCTAATGCACCCAACTGTTAGCACTTCGCTAACAGACATGATTTAAGTGTTGATGACATCATTGGTGCCAGCATTTAGTAAGACTGCTTAAAGTCGCACTAAATGTTAGCATAAAGCTAACGTAGCTCTGGAGCTCCGAAGGGTTTAATTGTTGGACACTTGTTTTTGTTATTTAATATTTTCACACACACAGTTGAAGCAGATCAAACTGGTCACCATGGTAACGCTAACGATCACATAAATGTTTTTCTATAATTAGAATTGTTAAAATTGAGAATTTTATAACCTTTAAGATTAAAGTGTCTTAGAGATGAATATTTTCGTTATATTCTAGCAGCTAACATTTTCCCCCCTTTTTTAATTTATTTATTGGTGTTTAGATTAAAGATGCTAACTGCTCTTGTCGGTGTTTGAAGTCGTTGCCCTCGAATTGAAGAATCCCGATTTTCCTCTTCTCTTTAAATGGACATGGTTAGCCTAGCTTAGCACCAAGGCTGGAAGATAATGGGTTTTATACGGATACGATGGTCAGAAAAATCTTTGTGTATGATACACACAACAGCTAATTGTAAACAATTAACAAGTTATGCTAACATTAGTAAAGAAGATAATGGTTGCTAATGAGCTAACATGTGCTAGCCTGAGCTTTTATCAGGACACCTCAGCTAGCTAATGAGCAAGCCTAACTTAAGCTGCTTCTTCTGATTTAATCAAACTTTGCGATGTTTTATCGATATTTTGTGTTCCCTTGTTTCAAGACTTTGTGCTGCTAAGCTATGCTATACACAGCACTAATGAAGCAAAAGAGCAGCCATGGCTATGCTAGCTGTTTGTAACCAACCATTAAGCGAAAAGAAATTAACATGTTTGTCATGTCATATTGTTATGGGAGCTCAAACGTGGCTAGCTTTATGCTAAGCTAGGCTGATTAAGTCCTGCATGCATTGATGTCCTGACATTCCCTAAACTGGTTGGATGGTAAAAAAGTGTCGTTTGATCAAACTCTGTGTTTTAGCCCTGGACGGGTTTTAGATTTGGTGTCGTCGTGGTGACCCGGCATGTTTGTGGCATTCAGGGTTATCTGGTTAATTCAGGATTTTTGGATCCAGTTTGCCAAAAATCACAAGTTTAAAATGTTTACAGTGTTTAGATGATAAATCGTTATTATTTATGTTTACAATAAAAAAATAAAAGAGAACAACATTGATTGGGTCATATTTTGTTTATGTTGTCTATATTTCACAACAATCGGGCCGGTACCGCTGACAGCCCACTGTGTGTACTGGGGGACAGGAGGGACGGCCCACCTTCCTGTTGACCACTCCTCTTCAGACCCCCTCTGAGAAGAGGGCTGGTGGTCTTCAGTGGAACATCCTGCTTGGATCCACCGATGTTCTGAATGAGTTCATCTCTGAGGTTCTACCGGAGTTTCTCCTGCTTTGGTCCAAACGACGGCCCCGTCCAGAAGAAGAAGAGGTTCTGGTTCTACAGGCAGAACCTCAAACCATCTCTATCTCCTCATCCTTCCTGACGGGTTTCCCTCGGTGGTTCTGCTCTCGCCGAACGGTTCAGTGTAAAATCTGTCATCCAGGACCTCCAGTGGCTCCCTGACCTCCAGGACCTCCTCTGGCTCCCTGACCTCCAGGACCTCCAGTGGCTCCCTGACCTCCAGGACCTCCTCTGCCTCCCTGACCTCCAGGACCTCCTCTGCCTCCCTGACCTCCAGGACCTCCAGTGGCTCCCTGACCTCCAGGACCTCCTCTGCCTCCCTGACCTCCAGGACCTCCTCTGCCTCCCTGACCTCCAGGACCTCCAGTGGCTCCCTGACCTCCAGGACCTCCTCTGCCTCCCTGACCTCCAGGACCTCCAGTGGCTCCCTGACCTCCAGGACCTCCAGTGGATCCCTGACCTCCCTGACCTCCAGTGGCTCCCTGACCTCCAGGACCTCCAGTGGCTCCCTGACCTCCAGGACCTCCATTCCTGGAACCGTTGTTTGACCTCTGGACCTGAGACAAGTCTGTGTTTTAGGAGAAACGTCCCTCTTAAATTATAATCACTTTCTCTTACTTTGAAAAACCTTGGGACACAGACAGGAAGGATGTAGATCACAAATAGAAGCTAATATTTCCAATGTTTTTAAATACACCACATATAAACGTTTTAAAGTGCAGTAAACATTGATTTGTAGTTTTACGGTAACCGGATTAAGAGTTCGCGTTTCTTGTCCTCTCCGGTGCTCCGTAGCGGATTCCAGTGAGCGGCCCCGCCTTTTCCGGTCAGCTGACTGTCATGGCGGCTCCCTGTCGGAGGCTCTACCGGACGGACTGATCGGTGTCGGTGCGGTTCTTGACGTGAGGATGACTGGAGGATAGTGACGTCCTCACCAGGTGAGGAACTGTTAGAACCCGTAGATTGGAGAGAACCGGTGGAACCAGCAGGTTCTGATCACCGGGCTGCACTGAGATACACGAACGGATACTGACGTCATCACTGCCTGGCGTTTATCACAACAATCATAACCAGCTTGGTTCTAAGGTTCTATCAGAAGCAGGTTCCTCAGTCTGGTGGTGACGACATATAGATACGACACAATGACGTCATTACAAAGGAAGTGATCCTTCTTTATCCTAGAAATGTAACTTAATAAACATAAAATACAGAACCAGGAACCGAGAAGAGAACCTCAAATCTCAACATTGACATTTCAATTCTAGAACCCTCACTATTAGAACCTCTAACCATTGAAACCACTAACTGGTAGAACCGCTAACTCTTAGAACCTCTAACCATTACAACTTCAAACAGTTAGTGCTTTCAACAGTTAGAGGTTCTAACTGTTAGAACTTCTAACTGATAGAACTGTTTGTGGAGAACCTCTAACCGTTACATCTTCAAACAGTTAGTGCTTTCAACAGTTAGAGGTTCTAACTATTAGAACCTCTACCTGTTAGAACCAGTGGGTTTTGGACAAGTGCTTACCATTTGCATGCTAAGCCCCGCCCCCCTGCTGCACGGCGCCGTTTAGCTGCTGTCCTGAGGTGATGGCAGCCATGTTTGCGGCGTGTTTTCTTCCCGACCCTGAACCCCATCATCAGGTGAGATGTTGTCCTTCTCTGCAGGTATGAACGCGATGTCATCAGTGTTACGCGGCGCCCGGCGCCTCGTACACCCCAACTTGGCTCTGCTCAACAACTTCCTGTATATGCCCCTCCTCCGTGCTTCTTGTAGCCCCACCCCCCCACTGACCTGCCAGCAGAACAGGAAGTATGCCGCAAAACAGGTGAGCGTGACGGACGATGTCATCGAGGGTTCATTTTATTGTAACGCGTAACACGTTGCGACGACTTCACAGGTCAAAGGTCAGAAGAGGGAGCAGAAGGTCAAGGCTAAGGTGAACAAACAGGAAGTGGAGATCAGGCAGAGGATGACGGCGGCGGAGCTCGCTGATGCCATGAACAAAGACTTTGGTGAGAACTTCCTGTTTGAGTTTTTTATTTTTATTTTTTTCTAAACAGACATAAAAGAAAAAGAAAGAATTCAGCAAAAAAAAACGTCTTTCCTCGTTTAGAGCATTTATTTAATATGAGGTTCAGTCTGAAGATACTTTCATGTTCCATTGGTGTGTGTGTGTGTGTGTGTATTGTTGTGTGTATGTGTGTGTATTGTTGTGTTTGTGTGTATTGTTGTGTGTATTGTTGTGTGTATGTGTGTGTATTGTTGTGTGTTTGTGTGTATGTTTGTGTGTATTGTTGTGTGTTTGTGTGTATGTTTGTGTGTATTGTTGTGTGTTTGTGTATTGTTGTGTGTTTGTGTGTATTGTTGTGTGTGTGTGTGAATGTGTGTGTGTATTGTTGTGTGTTTGTTTGTGTGTATTGTTGTGTGTGTGTTTGTGTGTATTGTTGTGTGTTTGTGTGTATTGTTGTGTGTTTGTGTGTATTGTTGTGTGTTTGTGTGTATGTGTGTGTTTGTGTGTATTGTTGTGTGTGTGTGTGAATGTGTGTGTGTATTGTTGTGTGTGTGTGTGAATGTGTGTGTGTATTGTTGTGTGTTTGTGTGTATTGTTGTGTGTGTGTGTGAATGTGTGTGTGTATTGTTGTGTGTTTGTTTGTGTGTATTGTTGTGTGTGTGTTTGTGTGTATTGTTGTTTGTTTGTGTGTATTGTTGTGTGTTTGTGTGTATTGTTGTGTGTTTGTGTGTATTGTTGTGTGTATGTGAGTGTATTGTTGTGTGTTTGTGTGTGTGTGTTTGTGTGTATTGTTGTGTGTATTGTTGTGTGTATTGTTGTGTGTATTGTTGTGTGTTTGTGTGTATTGTTGTGTATTTGTGTGTATGTGTGTGTATTGTTGTGTGTTTGTGTGTATGTGTGTGTATTGTTGTGTGTATTGTTGTGTGTTTGTGTGTATGTGTGTGTATTGTTGTGTGTTCGTGTGTATTGTTGTGTGTGTATTGTTGTGTGTGTGTTTGTGTGTATTGTTGTGTGTTTGTGTGTATGTGTGTGTATTGTTGTGTGTGTTTGTGTGTTTGTGTGTGTATTGTTGTGTGTATGTGTGTGTGTTGTTGTGTGTTTGTGTGTGTGTTTGTGTGTGTGTTGTTGTGTGTATTGTGTGTATGTGTGTGTGTGTATGTGTGTGTATGTGTGTGTGTGTGTATTGTTGTGTTTGTTTGTGTGTATTGTTGTGTGTATGTTTGTGTGTATGTGTGAGTGTATTGTTGTGTGTTTGTGTGTGTATTGTTGTGTGTATTGTTTTGTGTATTGTTGTGTGTTTGTGTGTATTGTTGTGTGTTTGTGTGTATGTGTGTGTATTGTTGTGTGTATTGTTGTGTGTTTGTGTGTATGTGTGTGTATTGTTGTGTGTTCGTGTGTATTGTTGTGTGTGTGTGAATGTGTGTGTGTATTGTTGTGTGTGTGTTTGTGTGTATTGTTGTGTGTTTGTGTGTATTGTTGTGTGTGTGTTTGTGTGTTTGTGTGTGTATTGTTGTGTGTATGTGTGTGTGTTGTTGTGTGTTTGTGTGTGTGTTTGTGTGTGTGTTGTTGTGTGTATTGTGTGTATGTGTGTGTGTGTGTATTGTTGTGTTTGTTTGTGTGTATTGTTGTGTGTATGTTTGTGTGTATTGTTGTATGTATGTTTGTGTGTATGTGTGTGTGTATTGTTGTGTGTATGTGTGTGTGTGTGTATTGTTGTGTGTTTGTGTGTATGTGTGTGTGTGTGGTGAATGTTTATTATTTAAAGTTCCTGTTTTTTGCTTATTTCATTAATATCGTGAATTAATCTCAAACTTTAGACTTTAATTCCTATTTTTGTTGAATACAAACATTTTTGGACCCAATACTGTGGGACCAGTACCAGGTTCTGGTATCCCCAGCTCTCTGGGTCAAATGCCTTCTCTCTACCGTTCCTGTGGTCCGTTATGGGCAGAACCGGTCTAATAGTGTCCTGTCTGTCACTGACACAGTCCAATTGATCCGGGTCTACTGGTTCCGGTATTTAAAGTTCTGAACTGGGTCTGAGTGAAGTACTTTGGGTTTGTTTACGTTGAATTAAACAAGCGTCGTTTCAGATCACGTGATCGAGGCGCTGCTCAACACACAGCTGGACCTGGACTCTCTCGAACCGGACTCGGTTCTGGAGGATAGGTGGATCAAGGAGGTGGTGACACGATCCGGGATGAAATTCCGTTGGGCCAAACTGAGTGAGAGCAAAACGCGACCCAACAGAGACGCCCGCCCTAGGTCGGTCACATGACCTCACCCAACAAGACAGGAAGTGATGCAACAGCCGCCTCTGAACGAATTAGACTGAACTCAATCGTTTGACCTCTGACCTCATTAGGCCCCAAGCTGACCCATCTGACCTGAAGCCCCGCCCCCCGGTGGTCACCATCATGGGTCATGTGGATCACGGTAAAACCACGTTACTGGACAGCCTGAGGAAGAGCCAGATCGTCGCCACGGAGGCCGGAGGGATCACGCAGCACATCGGAGCGTTTCTAGGTACCAACGAGAAACGGGTAATGGTGGACAGAACCTTAGCAAACAGGATGTAGTGTCCAGAACCTAATGAGAGAGGAAGTAGTGTCTAGAACCTGAGGAAACAGGATGTAGTGACCAGAACCTAATGAGACAGGAAGTAGTGTCTAGAACCTTAGCAAACAGGATGTAGTGACCAGAACCTAATGAGACAGGAAGTAGTGTCTAGAACCTTAGCAAACAGGATGTAGTATCCAGAACCTAATGAGACAGGAAGTAGTGTCTAGAACCTTAGCAAACAGGATGTAGTGACCAGAACCTAATGAGACAGGAAGTAGTGTCTAGAACCTTAGCAAACAGGATGTAGTATCCAGAACCTAATGAGACAGGAAGTAGTGTCTAGAACCTTAGCAAACAGGATGTAGTGACCAGAACCTAATGAGACAGGAAGTAGTGTCTAGAACCTTAGCAAACAGGATGTAGTGACCAGAACCTAATGAGACAGGAAGTAGTGTCTAGAACCTTAGCAAACAGGATGTAGTGTCCAGAACCTAATGAGAGAGGAAGTAGTGTCTAGAACCTGAAGAAACAGGATGTAGTGTCCAGAACCTAATGAGACAGGAAGTAGTGTCTAGAACCTTAGCAAACAGGATGTAGTGACCAGAACCTAATGAGACAGGAAGTAGTGTCTAGAACCTTAGCAAACAGGATGTAGTATCCAGAACCTAATGAGACAGGAAGTAGTGTCTAGAACCTGAGGAAACAGGATGTAGTGTCCAGAACCTAATGAGACAGGAAGTAGTGACCAGAACCTCCTAAATTATTAAGTTGTGACCAGAACCAAAGGAAACCGGATGTAGTTTCCAGAACCTAAGAAAACAGGAAGTGGTGGCTAGAACCCAAGGAAACTGGAAGTAATGGCCAGAACCTAAACAGGAAGTAGTGACCCAAAACCTGAAGAAAAAGGAAGTAGTGGTCAGAACAACCCAAATTAGTAAAGAGTGACCAGAACCTGAAGACATAGGAAGTAGTTACCAGAATCTAAAGAAACAGGAAGTAATGGTCAGAACCTGAAGAAACAGGAAGTAGTGACCGGATGTTTCTTCTTCCAGTCCAGCTGCCTACAGGTGAGAAGATTACCTTCCTGGACACGCCGGGTCACGCAGCCTTCTCCTCCATGAGAGCCCGTGGAGCCAACGCCACTGACATCGTCATCCTGGTGGTGGCGGCTGATGATGGTGTCATGAACCAGACCATTGAGTCCATCGATCATGCCAAGAAGGCCAACGGTACCGTCTCCACCTCTCAGAGTTGACCTGGATCTGCTGGGTTCCTTTTTTTAATGGTTCTGATGTTCTACAGTGCCGATGATCGTGGCGGTGAATAAATGCGACAAACCTCACGCCGACCCCCAGAAGGTCAAACAGGAGTTGCTGGCGCACGACATCGTGTGCGAGGAGTTCGGAGGAGACATTCAGGCGATCCACGTCTCCGCTCTGAAGGTGAGCCGGAACCAGTGACATCACACACTGTGACATCATTTTGATGTAACGTGATGACATCATCATCGTCGTCGTTGTCAGGGGGACAACCTGATGGCTCTGGCCGAGGCGACGGTGGCGCTGGCAGAGGTTCTGGAGCTGAAGGCGGAACCCGGTGGCGCCGTGGAGGGACTCATCATCGAGAGCCGGTCCGACAAAGGGAAGGGGTGAGGGACTCAGGTTCTATGAGTTCTAGTTCTGTAAGATCTGGTTCTCCTCGGACAGGATGTAACTCTGGTTCTGCCATGTGACCTCAGTCCGGTAACGACCGCCATCATCCAGCGGGGAACCCTGAAGCGAGGTTCTGTCCTGGTGGCGGGGAGTAGCTGGGCGAAGGTCCGGTTCATGTTTGACGAGAACGGGCGAGTGATGGCGGAGGCGGGGCCTAGCTCTGCGGTGGAGGTGGTTGGCTGGAAGGATCTGCCGTCTGCTGGTGACATCATCCTGGAGGTGGAGTCAGAGGTGAGTTCTGCGGCTGCAGTGTGAGGTTCTGTGCGGGAATGTTCCGCTGATGCTGCCGTGGGTTCTGTGGTGGAGCAGCAGCGAGCGCGGGAGGTGGTGGCGTGGAGGAGTCAGGAGGAGGAGCAGCAGAAGCAGACGGAGGAGCAGAGCGTCATCCAGCTGAAACAGGAGCAACACCTGGAGGTGTACAGAAAGGAGAGGGCGGAGCTAGCTCACCTGAGCTGGAGGAAGAGGAAGTCGGTTCTGTACAAGTCCAACAAGGACAAGTTTGCTGTCAGACCGAGCGAAAAAACGCAAAGAGAGGGGCGGAGCCTGCCACTTATTGTCAAAGGTAAGACTTCACAGGTCTGTTAACTACTGATGACATCATCACACGCCTCTGTTAACGACTGATGACATCATCACACACCTCTGTTAACGACTGATGATGTCATCACACGCCTCTGTTAACGACTAATGACGTAATCACACGCCTCTGTTAACGACTGATGACGTCATCACACGCCTGTTAACGACTGATGACATCATCACACGCCTCTGTTAACAACTGATGACGTCATAACACGCCTCTGTTAACGACTGATGACATCATCACACGCCTCTGTTAACGACTGATGACATCATCACACGCCTCTGTTAACGACTGATGACGTCATCACACGCCTCTGTTAACGACTGATGACGTCATCACACGCTTCTGTTAACGACTGATGACGTCATCACACACCTCTGTTAACGACTGATGACATCACCAGGTGACGTGGACGGGTCGGTGGAGGCCATCTTGAACATCCTGGAAGGCTACGACGCCCAGCATCAGTGTGACCTCGACATTCTTCACTTTGGCATCGGAGACGTTTCGGAGAACGACGTCAACATGGCCGACACTTTCACAGGTACTTGAGGTCAGAGATCTGAATGATATCACATATTTATTTAGCGCTTAGCGCCCGTAAATGAACGGAATATTCAGAGAGAATGCCATGGCGACCACCGCGCCTCACTGGTTGCCATGGCGACCACCGCGCCTCACTGGTTTCCTGGGTTAATCAAAGTATCTGAGCTCCTCAACTCAAATCAGCTGTTCTTCATCCTGTTGTGAAAATCCTGAGTTCTTCATCTCAGGATTGGTCAAGCCCGAGCTCAGGGATTAACACAAGAGTTTAAGACTGCGTCCTGAAATACATCCCCAGGTAACTCCGGAGGAGGAGGAGTCAAGAACAAAGTCAGACTTTGTTGAAGAAAAACCTGCAAGCCAGCAGGTTAGCTTCACAGACTAAGTTACCGTGGCAACCGACTCAGAGCTTAACTTATCCTGCTTTCTGGAATGGAAACCCAGAATCTCTCTCATCTCAGGCTTAACAAACTCAGAGTTTCCACAAAACCTGCTTCCTGAAATAAGACCTGAAACAAACCTGGTGCAGGAAAAACATGACATCATGCCTTTCTTTGACCTCTGACCTATTTTGACATTCTTGGTGATATTTTTATATTAAATTGAACTTCTTTAAATTTTATCTCGGATGTTGAAAGGGGCGCCAACATGGCCGACATGTCCAGTGACAGCTTCCTGTCCGCCTCAGAGATGAGACCTTTGACCTCGGGGTTTTCTTTCAGGTTCAATCTATGGCTTCAACGTCGGAGCGAGTAAATCCGTCCAGCAGCTGGCGGCGAAGCGCGGCGTCCCGCTGCGCCTCCACGCCATCATCTATAAGCTGATTGACGAGCTGAAGGCGGAGCTTAGCAGCAAACTGCCGCCGCTCGTCTCTGAGAATGTCGTCGGTAAGTGAGAAAACCTGGACGGGTGTATCTTGAGTCATTTCCTGTTTGATTCCTGTGGTTCTGTGCCGGTCCAGGTGAGGCGGCGGTTCTGGCCATGTTCGACGTCTCCGTGGGGAAGAAGAAGGTTCCGGTCGCTGGCTGTCGGGTCCAGAAAGGTCAGCTGGACCGCCGGATGAAGTTCAGGCTGCTGCGAGGACGAGACGTCGTGTGGGAGGGTAAGTTAGACGCCACCCAGACCGGATCCAGCCGGTCCTGGCGGCGCTGATGTTCTGTAACGTTGCTGCAGGTTCTCTGGCGGCGCTGAAGCACCACAAAGACGACGTTCAGACGGTGAAGGTGGGGATGGAGTGTGGCCTGTCGGCGGACGGCGACGTGGACTTCAGGTCCGGCGATGTCATCATCTGCTTTGATGAGGTGGCGGCGCCGCAGGTCACCTCCTGGGACCCAGGCTTCTAAGAATTCCCATCATCCTCTGCTGCTCAGGGACTCGATGTAGACCGATGGAACATTTGGATGCGGAGACACGACCAATCAGATCGCTGTGTGCGCTCAGACAGGAAGTTGGAGTGCGGCTGAATGAACATCTTTATTGACAACAGACATTTAAAATCATCGACGTTACAAAATCCCACAGTCCCTGAACGTTACAGAGGTTGCTTTAATTAAAGACTCGAATGAAACGGCTTCACTTCTTCTTAGCCTTCCCCGGTTTGGCGAGCAGCGCCGGGTCGATCTGGTCCGGCGTCAGCCCTCTGACGGCGAAGAGGCGAGCGGCGCGCTCGGTCAGCGTCCCTCCACACTTTAAGCCTCGAGATGTCAGTTCCTGTTTGAGGACGTCCAGACCCAGAGACGTCAGCTGGTCCACGGAGGACAGCGAGGAAAGATCCAGCGGCGGAGAGCGCCCCTCCTGTGGGGGGAGACACTTAAATACGTGAGATGTTCAGAGGACGTACGGACATCTGTCCCCCTCAGGACACCGACGCGAATCAATCATGTTTGTTTGTCTTTGAAACTCAGAATAAAAACTATTGAATGACTGAATCGTCTTTAAAGAACATTAGAACCGCAAGGAGGAGTCAGCAGGTAACGGAAGCTAGTAGCATAAAGCAGCTAGTAGATAGCGGTCACAGTTTAAGAAGAAAGCTCCATCTTTAGATATGTTGGTGTAGGTTCTCCTTCAGGTGCTGGTTCTCCGGGGGTCAGGGGTCAGGCTCTTAACCTCCAGTAGGTGTTGGGTTACAAGTATACAGTTGACCCAAACACTTATGTGGTCGTTCAGCCGTCTGACAGAATCATGTGTCCCAACTAACTGTTACAAACCAAGCCTGGCCCTTTAAGACGCTGACGAGGGGGTTTCTGGGAGTTGTAGTTGGCTGTGAGGCTAAAAAACTCCGTCCTGTTAGAAGTGTATTTATTATTTATTCTGGCAGCTAAAAATAAAGAACCCGTTTTCTGCTTCAGAGTTGGTCCGGAGTCTGTTTTGTAACCAACCACGATACCAGAGCTACGCTAAGCTAAGCTAGTTAGCCTGATAAACGTGAGGCGTCGTTACTGCGGCTCCGGGGGGCTGAGAGCAAAAACGTCTCGGTTCACGGCTGATTCTTAAAAAAACATGAGATCACGAGAATATGCAGAAAAAATACAGTTTTCATTTTAACCAGAAACATCAAGTCTAAACAGAAGTCCAGGTGAGACCAGAGATCATTCAGACATTATGGGATGGACCAGCAGCTCACCTGCTGCTGAGACGAACAGACAGACGTCTGTGACACTTTGGACGCTTCTGGATCGTCTGTTGGACCGACACCATGGTCTCTGGAGGACTCTGACGGGATGCAGGTCTCCTCCTGCGTGGGGCCGGGTACCTCCTCCTGTGGGGGGCCGGGTACCTGCTCCTGTGGGGGGCCAGGTACCTGCTCCTGTGGGGGGCCGGGTACCTGCTCCTGTGGGGGGCCGGGTACCTTCTCCTGCGGCGGGCTGGGTACCTCCTCCTGCGGGGGACCGGG